>JAUCMS010000031.1:18571341-18597415 GCA_032357445.1 Enteromius radiatus | reverse complement strand
ACATGACTAATAAAACGTTCTTAAATTTTGTAATGCCTATAATAGGTTATTTTATATTACACACACACACACACACACACACACATATATATATATATATATATATATAGGAATGACGTCTCATTAATCGAGTGTGATCTTTCTTTGGGTTACAGATGCAGAAATAAAAAAAAAAACTTTTACACTTCAAGACAGGATGGAAAGCTTCAGTTGTGCACCTGCTATTGTGGAATGTCCTGGAGACGATGACAGCCACCATTATCCTGGTGATTTACCTGCTAATATGTCCGCGCATCCACCTGCCACGTACTGTTTTGAAAATCTATAAACAGTGTCTTTCACTTCAAGCGCTTTTGGAGTTCTTTGTGCTCGAAAGTGAATGAAAAATGAATCTTTCAACGCAAATTGCCGTTTCTTCTCTGAACTCATTCGCCTGAGCTCAAGTATGAAATTTAGAAGAAGAAGAAAAAAATGCGGGTCGCTACATGTAAGGATGAACCAAAATGATAACTGTGTTTGTAGGACTGCGAAAACATCTGAATAAACAACATGGATAAATGGAGTTTTGCGGTTCTTCGTTTAAGATGATCGCGAACTAAAAACACTTGGAAAGTTCCTATCTGCAGATTTTTAGACGGGTAGAATTCAGGAGCGCGTGTTTGACGTTATATTTACGCGCTGTGTAATTTATTTAGTAACACGCAAGTCACAGCTATGATAAATAAACGATGTTTCATCCACCATCATCCCGCGTGCATGCCTTTATCGCTGGGATCTCGCCCAGCGTTGCCTCTCGCTGTTTCAACTGCTAAATTATTTATCAAATTCTAAACGCCCCGCGTCCGGAGGGAACTCTCATCTTTAAAGGAATTGTGGTTTGTCAAAGTGAAAAAGAGCAATGCGTGTTCGCGCCTGTGGCCACAACAGCGCAATCCCAGTAAATGACACCCTTCCCTTTAATCTCCACTTTGGTTGAATGGCGAGTTGCAATATTAAACGTTTATTAGGTTTCTAATGCTGAGCATGTAACAGTGTCTAGTATATTATTACGACGTTCTGTTTTTTAAAATGACTGAATGTTACATTTACAATTAACTATCCCCATTAAACTAGACAATGAAAATACAATTTAATATAGTACAATACAGTCAAACAATAGTCTACAATAATAATAGTTAAATAAATAATATTTAAATTACATAAAATATAATAGCTATGTGATTTTAATATTTATAACACTATCCATTACTACTACTAAAAATATTTAAAACATTATTAAAGTACTAATCTCTCTTTTTGTCTCCCCTGCAGGTCCAAATGTTTTGTAAGCACTGGTGGGCAAATGCAAAGTGGACATCATCTGATGTTATCTTATGTGAATGTTTGGAGGAGCACAGTAGGAAAGGATCAGTTTCTTCACAGTTTTATTAACAACTGAAGATTAGAAGATCTTTAGTGGCTTTTCAACTATAACGCCATGTTTCACTCACTCTGAAATTGTTGAATTGATAAAAAAAATGACTGTTGATTCATTTAAATGAATGTTTGACTTCCAGTGTTAAATATATTGTGATTTAGTTTTTTTTCTTGATAAGGTTTTGAGTTTAGATTCAAACCCTAGACATGGCTGAATGGACATAATTTAGCATGATACATTACAAATGACCCTGCCTTAATATTCTCCCTAAATGTTTCTCTGATTTGACATAATTGTGACAGTGTTTAAACGCGATAACAGTCATTTTTGATGAGAGGAACACTTGAACGTGAAGGTATATTTGCACAAAGTAATTACTATGAATAAAAGAGCCCGTTTGATCTTTATTGACATTCATAATTTCCCGTGTGCCACATCTTCCCGTAAGGTACAACAAACTTAAATGGGGTTAAATGTTACGCGTCACGGTCCGAGAAAATAAGGATGTCAGATCGGAAAGGGTGGGGAGAAACGGAGGATGATTGCACACTACATTTCAAAAGATCACTAAGGTTACAGCAATCTACATATAGAAACAGACTGGAGGGGAAAAAAAAGAGACGAGAAGAGAGAGAGAACATTAAAATTACCTTAATACAGTTACACTACAAGCACCACATTTTGGTTTATGTATAATTACGCTTATACACTTATTAAAAAACATGCATACTAATTCATTTAAGTTTAAAACACGAGTTTGTTGAACATAAACACATTTTAAAACCTCCACCCAGAGCAGAAAGAGGCACAAAACTAAGATAGAATTCTGTGTATATGCATGATGCATTTAGTATCTTCAGAAAATATTTAACGGTTATTAATCACTACTGTAATTGTTTGTCTGCTGTTTACACAGGGGCCAAGCAGCAAACAAATGGATTCAATTAAAAGCCGATTCTTCCCTTCAAGTCATCAATATGAGGCAAAGTAAGCCCTCCACCGTACTGACAAGGACAAACAAGTACACACAAGGGGACACTAAACGTTCTTTCAGTCATGCATAAACATGCTTTTCTCTCTACGCTCTTGCTCTCACACTTTCACACACACACACACACACACACACACACACACAATACAAAGGCCCTCAAGGTGAACTTGGTGAAAGATCTACGAACTCGGATCTTCAAAGAACTCGCAATGCAATTGTGTCAAATTCATTTTTCCAAACGAATAATGATAACACTCGATATCTTTATTACATGGATTGCGTTGAGAAAAGCAAAAAATGGCGTGAGGTGTATGATGGAACCTGCCCTGCAGTGCGGGCTTCACTTCTCTCGCCTCTCTCAGAGTTCAAAGGCACAGGAACAGAGAGGGTCGGATTTATTCAGGCTTTATGTGGTAAATGCTTGGATGTCTTTCTTGTAGTCTGCAAGGCCCTAAGATCACATTTAGGAAATGTTCTATTGTAAGGTTGGCTGTGAAATCCCCATAATAAATTCACCAAACAGGCACAAGCAATGGCTATTTATGATCGTGGCCATTTTTTTTCCTTTCTATCTTGCCTCGCAGGTAAAGGTGCGTCTGTTTAGGCATCACATTTTGACTCAAACACCAGTAACACTGCCTTGAAAGGATCAATGTTCATAAAGATATAGATTCAAATAATCTCTTATTGAAACTTTCAATACAAACGTTGGCTTATTATGGATTTGTGCCACAGGAGTCTAAAAATAAAAGGGATAGTTAACGTTCAAACTGTCATCATTTACTCACTCTCATGATGTGACCTATACGGAAAATATTTTTAACGTTGTTCCGACTTCCCTGCTTTTCTCGGTATGGGCACAAACGGTGGAAACATTTTTCAAAATATCTATCTGCCAAAAAAGAGAAAACCGTTTAGGTTTGGAATGACACAAGGGTGAGTAAAAGGTGATCTGCTATAACAATTATTTGTTATTTTGTCCCCAAGCCAAACTGTAAGCACCCATCCTGGAATACGCACGTTAACATTATTGAGTCTTTAATTATGTGATATAATTAACCCTGCACCCAGTTTGAAAGGCATGTGAGTTGAGGACGAGCCCCCATATGGGGTGAGCATTCCTTGCTTGTGCCCCGTCCAAACCCCACTTTGTTTTGAGTGACATTCTGGCACTCTTGTTCATACACCAATACTCAGACTCCAAATTGTACCGTCTTGCTGTCTCACACACTGCCAGTTCACACGCATCTCTCTCCTCTTTTCTATATTTAATGCTCCTGCACAAAAGGTTTTCTTTATATTTTATGCAAATATCTTTTTTTAATCTTCCTGTAGAAAACTTTTTTCTTTTCTAGTGTCATTGTCTCGTAACTGTTTATATCTCTTTTGGAAAAGTGGAGGCTGTCTGTTAGGACTCTCATAATTCTGTCAGTTGGATGTTTCCATTACGTTCTCATCACGTTCCTGCCATGTTCTTGTACCAGCTCCAGCCTGTAGTCAGCTACCCTTCCAGCCACAGGCTGGCAGCTGTTTTCTTTCTTTTTTTTTTTTGCAATTGTGTATCTCTAAGGGCTTGTCTGTCAACTGGAACCCTCCCCTCCAATTAGGAGTGTAAACACAAGAGCCGTCTGCGTGTGTGTGTGTGTGTGTGTGTGTGTGTGTGCGCGTGCTTGTGTTTGTGCTTATAAGAAGTTCACAAACTGTCCCCTAAAACTCCCTTTCCAGTGATTAAAAATGCTTAGCTTCTCCAAACTGAGAGCATTCAGCATCTAAAATGCTTTCTGAGAGAATGATGCAGGATAAATATTTGCAGTTACATATTTCACCCATGACTTAAATATGTCGTAAGTGTATATTTTTGAAAATTGAGATAGGATAGGACAATATTTGTCTGCGATACAACAATTTGAAAATCTGGACTCTGAGGGTGCAAAAAAAAACTAAAAATTGAGAAAATCACTTTTAAAGTTGTCCAAATGAAGTTCTTACCTAAGCATATTACTAATCAAAAATGACTTCATTTTATTTCATAAATTTATTCAATGTATTTCATACATTTATGGTAGGAAATTTATAAAATATCTTCATGGAACATGAACTTTATTTAATATGCTAATGATTTTTGGCAAAAAAGAAATATTGATAATTTTGACCATTAAAAATCATTTTTGGCTATTGCTACAAATATACCCCAGCGACTTAAGACTGGTTTTGTGGTCCAGGGACACATATGGTATATTACATTATACACATAATACATTATGACTTCTCTTGTATATTATATATTTATATTTAATTTTATTTGACTGCACTGATATACTGTAGAGTCATTTATATCGAAGACGTTTACACCGAGATATTTTTCTGTGGAAGTATTTAATGAGTTGTTGCATGTTAGATAACTGAACTGGATGTATTTTATTTAAAAAAGTGTTTATTTTCGACATTAACTTGACAGGTCACCATTCGCCGCTCTCCTGGTTACCATAGGGAACCAATACTGCTGAAAAGAATGCAGAGTCTGGGACAGGACAGGCTGTGTGTGTGTGTGTGTGTGTGTGTGCTGGGGGTGGGAACACTCTCAGAAACCCCAGTGGTTACCGCCTTGCGGCTGGCAATAGGGATGCAGGAATTTCACTAGACCTACTGCCCGGAAAATGCCAGGTGGGAGACGAGGAGCGGACAGAGGGTGTGGAGGAGTCACATTAATTGCTGGCAGGGGAGGTGGAGGATAGGTAGCTCAGGAACTGACAGAAGCTCAGAAGAAAAATAGAGCGGTCAAATCAATTGCAGCCTGATGTATTTACTGTCGCTTTAATGTAATTTGCAGAATGAGCATTTCTCATTAAAAAACGAGAATGCAAACTAATCATTTTAAGGTAAAATATTTCTTTGGAATTGCTCATTTTTGGCTTAGACTAAGTGATGCTTTGAATTTGCAATGCGTTTATACCTTCTCCGTATCTATCAAACTTCTCCAAACGTAAAATGCTATTATTAGCACATATTCTGCATGACCATAAATCTACCTTACTAACTGTTAATCACAAATTAGGAGTTTATTGAGGCAAATATCATAGTTAATAAAGAATTGGAACTTAAAATAAAGTGTGACCTAATAAGTATATTTAATGATATTATATTATCATGCTGATATGATTGCCAGCAAGACAGTAAATTACATTCAAAATAATCTTTTAAATCTTTGTGTATATTGTGTATATACACAAAGTGTATATTTGAAGAGTTTATTTGCAAAAACAGATTTATCAATTCTCAAAATCATGTTTTTTCATTGTGCATTCCAATTAATCTAAATTAAACTGCAGTTGGGTTATTTTGACTAGTTTAAAATAAAAAAAAAATAAAAAAATAGCTAAAACATAAAACATAATAAAAAACATGTTTTTTTTAAACCAACAACAACAAAAAACTTATGTTTTAGGTTTTTGCAAATAAACTATTAAATTATATTTGATTTATTTATTTACCCAGCAATGTAGAAAAAAAAATAGAAAAAGGGGAAAAAATAATAAAAATAAATGTCATGCCCTTTTAAAACATATTAAACTTTTTTTCATATATATATACATATAATGCAATCAAAATCTAAAATAATATAAAATCTTCTTTTAATAAAACAACCCTGCTTATGAATTTTCCTATCATTAAACTGTCTGGATGCTGTGTAATAAACATATTTGGGATAGACCTTGTTGGTGTCTACGATCCTTATACCCTGATTCTCAAAACCTAATGCGACTCATATGGAGTCATATATAAAATGACATCTATGCAAATGCGGCGAGGGGAAGAACAGCTCAGTTGCTCTGAAATCAATGCGGTCTCTGCTGTGGAGCTTCTGGGGCACAGTTCAATAAAGCAGCAGCATAATGGTCAGCACCATGGTGGAGCCATCGAGTCATGGAGCAACATCATGCTCCGCAGCAGGGGAAGACATCGGGCAGATGGGTCCAGTGTAGCGGTACAACTCCATCCCTCCTCCTCTCCCTTCTACACCACTCTCTTTCTAGCTTTCTGCCCCACAGTGCGATTGGTCAGAGTCTGATGAATGGGTCTAAATCAAACAGATCGGGAAGGTTACTCCAACAAAGTGCAGTAGAACATATTAATACAGCATGCGCCATTTGGGATCAATTACGTGGAAATGAATGTCATTTTAAATGACGGATAGAGAGGACAGATACTCAAGAGTGGTAGGAAGAGCGAACAAGTCGCAGATAAAGATTGAGAAGGAGCAAGGCAAAGGAGGGAGAGAAAGCAAGGGCAAAAGTGTGATTGAAAGAGAGAGGGCAGGCATATCCCTTTGAAATGCCCACTCAGGGGTAGGAGCCTGGGGGAGCAGGCTGGAGTGGCCCAGCGCCTGGACAGACAGGCAGTCACCACTCTGGGCCAGGGTCCAGCACCCCTCCGCCATTCCCACCAGCCTCTCCTCCTTGCCCAGGCCAGACTGGCTATGTCCCCCCCTCTGCCCATCAGTCAGCCAGCCTCCAGTGGACCAACTGGAGCCTCGCAACCTCACCTTGCCAACAAACCCCCCTACTTCCAACCCCCACCCAACTGTATGGCTCGAGCCCAAACTGATTCGCCCCATCAGAGCAACCTCTGTTGTGTGAGGGACTGACTGATCACTCCATAAGCTCAGCACATGTGACAGGACGTCTGTCAGAATACTACGCCATTCACTTTTACTCTTTAGTCGAATTCATATTATTGGAGTGAAGCATGTGACACTTCATGTCACATATTTGTGCTCAGATTGGGCCTTTTTTGTTTCTCCTTGAGCATTGCATTTATATTTTTTGTATATCATATACCATATAAGCCATAAAATGTGCCTGATGTGCAATTTGTTTAGAAACATTTTTTTTATTTTGTGTAAAAGTTTACTCTCATGCTAAAACTATTCACATTTAATTCTGTCCTTATTTACCTGCTCTAAGGTTGTTTTAAACCAGTAGGATGTCCTTTTTGCTGCAAAACCTAAAAGAAAATAATCTTTAACTGTTTTTGTCTTGTACTGAACATGCATTTTCCAAAATATCTTATCTTCCACGAAAGATAAAAAGCCACACAGGTTAGGAACGACATAAGAGTAAGCGATGGTAAGATTTTAATTCAACATCATTATAACACTATTATAACTATTACTCATAACAACAATCTCTTTGACTCTCAAACTTAAGCTTCATTGTCTTTCTATTATTGACAGTTTGTGCTTGTCAGTGGCATTGTCTGTTTGTCAGTTCGTGGTTTTGCTTTGCCAAGTCTACAATGTCTTTCCCAAACTTGTCTGCCAGTAATTGTTCAGTGCATTCCTCTATTGTTTCTTTCCGAGATATCATCTGATGCGTCATCTCGCCATTATTTTCTGCTCTGCATACTGTCAGGGATGACAACCTCAATCTATCCACCACCCCCAGGTCTGAGGCAAGGTTACCATGTCCCCATGGCAACAGCAGCAGGCCCACATGATTCGGCACAATGTGAGTGGGAATCTTGCCAAAGACTGGGAATTTGGGTGTGATGTAGGCATTGTGGATAACAGGTTCAGCCCCGGTGGAAGCGCATGGGTCAGATGAGGACTGACTTTCACAACAATACCTCTGATAACAACAACTGTCAATGTCTTTAATGAAATACAGCGTTGCTATTAAGATCGGAAATGACTTTTTTAATAAAACCAACAAGAAGCTTTTATCCGGTTATAAAATCTCCCTTTCTGTCATTCTCCCTCACTCAGCTTGGCTGCGTGTACCGGTGCGAATTACCCACTGTTTATTTTGTTGTTCTCGTTACAGACCATAAACACCACTTACTCCGATGTTTGGGGTTGGAGTTGAGTGTGTGTGAGCCATGTGCTATATTTGCTGATAACAGGATTTGCTTGTGTTACAAATCACCAAACGAGAAAGGTTAATTGTCAACGCAAGCTCCAAAATGGCTGCACACTTTAATCTTTAGTGTGCGGACGCTTTAATATTTATCTTGAGTAATTAGATATAGACAGGCTTTTTTTAGATGGACATCCTTTAATTGTAAAACAGAAGCAGGGTTTTGATGTCCTTTACGTTGAACTAATTGTAAAATGTAAATGTGACCCTGGAGCACGAAACCAGTCTGAAGTCGCTGGGGTATGTTTATAGCAATAGCCAAAAATACATAGTTTGGGTCAAAATGATTGATTTTTCTTTTATAAGATATTTAGTAAATTTCCTACTGCAAATATAAAGATTATTTTTGTATTTAAAAAATGCATTGTTAAGAACATCAGTAGCATTCATCAGTATTTAGATTTTTGTGCACCCTCAGATTGCCGATTTACAATTAGTTGTATCTGAGCCAAATATTGTATTGTATCATAACAAACCATACATCAATGAAAAACGTATTTGTTCAGCTTTGAAATTTTGAAAAATGGACCATTATGACTGGTTTTGTGGTCCAGGGTCACAAATAATGTACATTATAAAGTATTAAGTGAGTAATACAACTACTTAAATTGTTTTCTATATTAAAATATACTTTATTAAACCATTTAATGTTGTTTTGGGCTCCACTGACTTTCAGTGTGGAACAAAAACTGTTTTTTTTTGTTTTTTTGTCGAAAACTGTAATGTTCACATAATCAAGAAAGTCATGCAGGCTTGGAAGAACATGAGGATAAGTGCATAATAACTGAATTTAGTAGAATTTATGCAAATTATTTACAATATTATAATTAGTTCAACAAAAACAATACTAACCCTGCTTCAGTTTCATAGTTAAAGGATGTCTAAGAAAGCAAAATACAATTTGACACATGATGTAAACAAGGTGTTCAAAGGACTTCAAAATGAAACTTCTGTGCGAGTGGTTCACAGGTTGCCAAGCACGAGGATTGACTGGGATAAATAAAGATTGAGAGGTAGGTAGAGAGAGAATAAGGGGGTGGGGAGGTGGTCATGTTTTCCACTGGCACGTCGTTAACCTCCTGGGTCTGTGGGGAGAATCGGAGCTGCTGTGGGAGCTTAGAGCATAGAGCATTTGTTTGTGGGACTCCCGGGGGGGAGGCAGACCCCATGCCTGAAAACGGGCTTCCAAAACAGCAGTGGGTTGACGAGAGGGGAGGGACTGGATGAGAAGAGGGAGGAGGAGAGGGGGCGACTTAAACAAAAACACCCTGAGGGTTCGGGGGTCCCCTTGGGCCGAGGCCTACAACTTTGTCCCCTAAAGAGTGATCCGGAGGTGCTAAAACAAGTGTCTTTTTTTTTTTTTACTGGTACTTCAGTAGCTGGGCTATCATACAGGTATGTATTAACAAGTTTTTGCACAAAGTATTATTATGGTATTATTAGTATTATTATCTAATACATGTAATGTGACTTCACCAAGAGTTGGACTAATCTGGTCATCTAAAATCAGACTCGGAGATAACATCTGTGTAACAGCAAATAACTAACATAACAATAACCCAACATCTACAATATTAATGGAGCACTATTGTTCTCAACAGAAAGAGGTGCTTTTGTCCAGACCCGCTAACATTAACCAAAGCTAAAGCTTTTCAAACATATTAATCCTCTGAACCAGAAATGTTTCAATCTGAAGAAAAAACTATTAGAATCGTTAAAGAATATTATATTATAAACAAGAAAATAAGAAATAATTTTTTTCTACATACCAATATACTGCAAAAGCAGGTATAAAGAGGACAGTCATACAGAATTATGATTAAGGGTCAAATGAAATCACGTATTGTGGTCTAGCCTAGTCTGGTTATTATAATATTATGCAGATAATATTATAATATTTTTAAAATGCCATTTAAAAGAATTTTTTATGCGCACAAAGGCAGCATTTATTTGATAAAAATACATTAATATTATGCCATTTTAAATATCTACAATTGTATGATATTTTAATAACATTTTCTTTTTTAATAAATATTTGATATGGAATTTATGTATGTCATGGCAAAGTTTAATTTTTAAAGCAGATTCAGTGTTACTTGCTCCTTCAAAAATGATTGTAATATGTTAATTTGATGCGCAGGAAACATTTCTTATTATTATCAATGCAGAAAATATTCTTTAACATTTTGTGGAAGTTATGACAAGTACAAGTAAACAAGAACAAGAATTCACTTTCAACCCCTTCCAGAGTTTGGCTAACTTTGTCAGTCTTTTTGAAGTTATGTAATATTTAAAAGTTAAACGGTATATATTAAAAGTGAAATACAAAGAGGGTAGCGATACAGAATAATGGACTTCTTGGTGGTCTGGATGCAACATCTCATGTTTAATGATTACAAATGGCTGATGCTCTGTCTGTTGCAGTGAGCATCATGTATCCAAGGGTTAAAACTAGGGATGTAACGGTATCAAAACTTCACGGTTGGGTAATACCTCGGTATGAATGGCACGGTACGGTATTTATTGAATCATTTATCCGATCTTTAGATGGCTAGATGACGTTATGCGTCAATTTGCATATTCATTATGTCAGTGCGTCATATTATCTTGCTTCTCTGTGGTCACATAATGTTATTCAATGCACCTTAATTCTCAATATAACTGTTTTCACTGATATATTTAATGGTTTCTGTTGTCAGAAAAACGGAATGAATATGAAATAGTGACTGAAATACACCCCATTATAAGGCCTACTGAACTAGCTCTACTTTACAATATTTTAATATAGATTAAATTTATAATCGAGCATTGTCTGATGAAACCAAGTACACATAAGATATAGACAAGGGCTCGCTGAACAGAACAGACGCAGAGAGAGGTGCGTGCGCGAGAAAACAAGAGCTCGAGCGGCACTACCAGAGACTCGCTGAGGTTTGTCGCTTGTCTCTTTTCAGGAATAATGTCACCAAGGGAGTCTGAAAAGTCGCTAAATGTAGTAAGTTGGCAACACTGATCTGTAGAGACAACAGACCGCAAAGAATGATGTGCACGCCTGGGGTGATGGGAATTGTAGTTCCCGCTACATCCCATTCGCTCCATTCGCCTGAGCAAATTTTTCTCAAAGACCTATTGTTTCATCGAGTCATGCGACCACGGTAGTATCGAAAAAATTTGCTATAGCAGTACGACGGTATTTACAATATCGTTACATCCCTAGTTAAAACATAAGGTTTTCTCTCTATTCCAATATATCACATGCCTATTACAGTTTTTTCCAGGACAAAATTATGTTGACAACTAATAGTTGCACACATCATGAGCTGTTGTGTTTTAAATCTATTGGTAAACTGAGTGCCTCAGGTTGAAACTGTATTGCCCCCCGCTGCTCTTTTTAGTGGAAGAGGGTGAGCTAGTACAATGATGACGGCCTAATACCGGCTACAAGACATTGAATCCGCCTATACCATATACTGCTGAGCTGGTAAATACTCTTACAATCAGTGTATTTTCAACCAACCTTTCACCCCCTTCTTTTTCTTTTCCACCCAACAGTGCCCCTCTATTTTCCTAGCTCTTTATCCCTTTTAATTAGAAGGCAAATTCTGCTGGGTTGGAGAGATCTAATCCTCCGCCACCCAACAATGCACAGAGTTTGCTTTGAACAACCGACCTGCGGCCCTTAAACGCAAACCCCCGCCTCACAGCTGGCCCCTCCTCTCCGATACCTAGCCTTCACACAGCAGCTGATGTGGGAACAGCCTCAGAACGTCATATACAGGGATTAGAGAGGAGTATTCTGAACTCAGGTCAAACACAGAATTGATTGGAACCAATTTCTTTTATGGTGGAAAATTCTTGGCATGAACAAACTTATTCTGTCAGTATCCATGTGCAAAATAACTACCTGGTCTCATGGCATACACATGCATGGGTGCAATTTTTAGCAAGACACGAAATACGTACCGATAAGTACATAACATGCAGCTTCCAAAAGAAATGAATACTAGAGGCACCTTTTATTCCTTTAATTCACACTAAGTTTTAATACGCTAGCTCTGGTTTGACTCCTGTGTAACTACAGTTCAACAAAACAGTCTAAATCTGTGTAAAAGGAAGTTGAAATGACACGGTTGCATCAACAAATGCATTATTTTTCAATCAGTTTTGCATTTGTTTAACACTATCTGGTAGGTTTAGGGTTGGGACTTCCAACATGATAGAGCGTTAACTTTTAGCAAACGACCATGGATATTTCAATTCTGAACCACCGCAAAAATACATACCTATATCAATGTAATAAAATGCGCCAGGGTTAACCTGTATTTTAGCACCACTCAAGTGGACATTTCTCTTTGAAGCTGTGGCGAAACGCGCAGTAATGTATGTAAAAACATGTTGTTGCACAAAAATGTTTTTGTGAGAACAGGTTGCAAAAGAAATAACTAAGACATTTACACTACAATAAGACATTTAGTGTTAATTTAGATTTGTTTGAGTCTTTATAACGTATTTGTTTTTCTCCCAAGACAGCAAAACACACCAATTCCGAAGGTGGAAGTACGAACGAATCAGAGTTAGACATTAGATTGAGATGGAGAGAGAGAGAGAGAAAGCGCTATAGCAATGACAGTCTGTTCCTCTGCTAATTTACATATATATTAATGTTCTTCATTGTACATAGAGGATCTCATTAGTCTGTGTGATTTTCAGTCAAGATGCAGTTGGTGGATATTCATAAAACTCATACATAGACACATACATATGTGTTTATGTGCGAGGATGCACATTTGCATTTCGTTGTTTGTGAATGACAGTTGATATGAAAGTCTGTCAGCGCAGATAGTTTCGCAAAACAAAGATAAGGTTATGCAAAATTATACATGCAATCTTATAACAATGCATAATTCCATGTATGTCATAACATTGCATTTTTTTTACATGGAGTACATCTCGATATTTGCATAAAGCACTTTCACAGTGTTAACCAACAAACTAGAGAGGGTAAATATTTTAATGTACGTTAAGTTTTAATTGGCATAGTCTGATTTTCAATTAGTATTCCTAGTTTAGGTTTCCCCATTAGCTTGTGTTGAAGAACATTTTCTGTATCTTTAAGTCAGTGTGATTTCTTTTCAATTCCTGCCGGGCTACTCTTGGCCCATTCAATTAGCTGACCTTTCTTCATGGCTCTGTACTTTGGATTGGCCAATTACACTGGCTGAAGTGATCATTTTAAAAAGCGTAAAATGGAAATGATATTCACGCTGTTCTCAAAGCAGTCCGTCTCTCATAAGTCTTGACACTGGGGTGGTGAGGTCATCAGATATAGCCATAATGTGCAAGAATAAAAAAAAAAGTCTTCATGAAAGATAATGACCCTATTACATAGAGAATATTTCACTTGATTTATGCTCAATTTTATGTTATTTAGCGCATGTGTTCCCAATACACTATGCAATTTTGCCACATCATATAATGGTATATTTTGTTGCCATATTATATTGTAACTAAAACATTTTTTTTTAAATAAACATGGCCACTTACTCAGCATGCTTCTGTGTATTATCTTAACATTGAAACAAAATGCAACCCTGCTGCAATGAATAATGTTGCACACTCTGCTAATATTTGTGCATATTAAGCCTTGCCATTACATAATTATTACTTTGATCTAATGTTAATGTACTCTGATCGTAAGTCTCTGCCCCAGGGGGGTGTGCAGAGTGTATAGGTGATATTTCTGGATGTAACACACAGATGGGGGGCCACAGGGGAAGGCAGTCCACAGGCCTCTGCAGAGTTCTGTGAATGATTGCGCACCACGATGGCTCCCCTTGTACAGTTTTGTAGCCTAAATATTTTACAAACTTAATTGGCATTCTCCAGGGAGGGCTGCCAGCTGCCTGCCTGATGGCATGGATGTTTAATTACCAGGCAGGCACGGGCGGGCAGACGGGTGGACTGTCTGCAGAGACACAGAGAGGCTGCAAACATGTACAGTATGAAGAACTAGAATCCTTCATCTGCGTTTTATTTAAAGATATTTGTAACGGGTTTTTAGCAATAGCCAAAAATACACTGTATGGATCAAAATTATGGATTATGGCAAAAAGCATTAGGATATTAAGTAAAGATACATTCCATGAACATATTTTGTAAATGTCTTACTATCAATATATAAAAGCTTTATTTTTTTTAAATAATATGCATTTCTAAAAACTTCATTTGAACAAATTTAAAGGCAATTTTTTTTTTTGCACCCTCAGATTCCAGATTTTCAGATATTTCTATCTCGGCCAAGTATTTTCCTCACAAACTGTACATCAATGGAAAGATTATTTATTCAACTTTGAATCCAAGTTTCACAAAATTGACACTGAATGGTTTTGTGGTCCAGGGTTACATACTGTATAAGTAGCAGTCATTTCTTCGTTCCAGCGACAATTCTTCCAGCATCCCTCCACCTCCCCTTTTCCTCTAATTACTTCTCTTTTTTCTCCACACTGTACCATTATAAGGGGTTCTTACTTGGAGCTTAAGCTGAGTCTCGGGTTCGAGCTTCCTTGGCGGACAGCAAGCCAAGTTCATTTACTATTATCTGTCAGGACTGAATGAGCAGGCGAATTTGTGAAATATACTTAATAAGTATAGGTATAAATTCCAATAAACAATAAATGGATGGACTAACAAACATTTTCTCAGACTTCACTGAGCACTCATCTTCCCAAAGCTTCTTTTTAGTGGATGTATGAAGACATTTCAAAAAGTGTTATTTCTTACAATTTAAAACACAAGGAACCCAAGCTATTGCATTACTTTAAAATGACCCTAATTCAGAAATAAATGATCACGGTCATAAAATTAAAACACAATGATATTAAGTTCTTTGGGAAGTTTTGTAAGTCCTCTAATAAGTAGCTGGAGAATTTAGATAGAACGTGCTTGTCTCTGATAAATGGAAACACTCAGAAAGGGTTTTCATTTATTTCCTGACAGTATTTGACTTCGATAAAAGCAGACACATTAAAATGTCATTGCTTATTAGAACCATGGATCTCAGAATAAATATAGCAAAAGCATCAAATCTTTCTTCTTCTTTTTTTAATAACCTGCAAAAACGGTAAAACTGAGGCAGATCTCTGTTGTAAAAGTGAGAGGTTTTAACAGTGTCCTGGCTATCTCATTTTTATTTATGCGTTTTATCATAATTTGGTAACACTTGGCAATTCTCACTATTAAGCAGTTGCTTATTAGCGTGCCTATAACTAACATATTGGCTGTTTATTTGAACATAGTTATAAAGCACATACTCTAATCCTATGCAATACCTAAGCTTGACAACTACCTTACAAACTATTAATAAGCAGCAACACCTCAACTACTCATTAATACAAATATCTAATCAGCCAATAACACAGCAGCACCTCAGTGCATCTTGGCATGTAGACATCATCAAGACAATCTGCTAAACATCAGAATGGGGAAGAACGGTGATTTCAGTCAAATCTGCAGCAACTGCATGATTCATATCAACACGGACCAAAATCATTAAAGAACGTTTTCAGTACCTTGTAAAAATCTTCTGAAGACGTCCATGTACTAGCAAAAAAGGTCAGCGAGTTTATATATCACTATTACATTAACTTCTGTTAAAATTCGACATATATTTTACATTAGTGTTGTCAAATCGCACTATAAATCTAGGCCTGCCTCTGCAATTATTAAAGCTAGTGCTGTGCCCAAAGCTGCCTCTTAGGATAACAGAGGGATATATGTGGTATACAAAAATATATATGTTTTATAAATCTGGTATTGCCAGTATTACGGAGACCGAGGTATGCATATATGGGGTGTCCCTACAGGAGACACAAGAATTTGAGTGTTGGGTTGAAGCAGCCAGCGGTGTTTGGACGGCAGGACATGTTGACTCAACGCATCTCATTACTGGTCCATGTGTCTGCATAGTCATGTTGGATAATGGGCCCGCAGCGGTGGCACGCCAACAAGAAATATAATAGTTACTGGCTTTCAAGGGTAAACAGGCTCTTTGCCTTCTGGTTAGGCCGAGAAAGCTGAGAGATTTACAAACATCGGTCAAAGAACAAGAAGCCCATGTTATTGATGATATCGCTTTAGACTAGGACAAGAGAGGCCAGCGACCTTTGGATTGACTAGACATATTTAGACTTTTTTTGATAGAAGACACACGTTGCAGGAAGGTCCCATTAGACAGCGTTAGTTAATGCATTACATTTTTGGTGACACTTTATTTTAAGGTGTCCTTTTTTACACATATTACATGTACACACTATAATAACAATACATTGCGCATAATTGCATGTAAGCCAAACCTTAACCATATAGCAAGAACGTGTAATAACTTAATACTACTCAGTACTTACGGTAAATTTATAATTATACTGTAATTATGTCACAGTTTTAAATGATATTTAATGAAAATGCAACAGTTTGTTGTCCATTTTTAGTTCTATTATATAAAATTAAAAGATACAACTTTGCAAGATGCATATTCTCTGCTTATTAGTACTTATAAAGCACATATTAATGTCTTATTCTGCATGACCAGATCCCTCAATCCTTCACTATGCCTAAACTTAACAGCTCAATCCCAACACCTAAACTTAACAACTACCTCAGTAGTTATTAATAAGCAGCAACTTAGGAGTTATTGAGGCTAAAAGTTAATAGCAAGAATTGGAGCTTACAATTAAGTTACATGCAATAAAACAACATACATTAATAGGACATTAATTACACACTAAGTACATAGTTATTATTTAGTAATTACACATTAAATGATATTTACTTTTTGTTATGTAGCTGTCCCTCTAGATTTTGTCTGGAGAAGTGACCCGCATTCTAACAGCATTGACTTTTGGTATCTGTGTGGTGTCACTGATGACTAGCCGTACACATCTCGTTTTCTTAATCCAAGTGTCTTGTGTGCAGCAGGACTCTGTCAGGACCCTGTGAGGAAGGCAGACTTCTGTTCTGCTGGGTAATCATGTTTTGGTTACTGACGACTGAGGCTAATCTCTCCACCAGCCTGTAACATAGAGCCCGAGCGGCCACTGATATGTGCCACCACTCGTAAATTAAGCTACTTAATAATCTTATTAGAGTACAGTCATCCTTTACCGCACCTTTCATGTGACTTCAGAAGTCCAAACAACTAGCTCTTCCTCTGTCTTTCCCCCAGACCAGAGGATCACAGCCGGTCTAATTAACAAACTCCCTCATCTGCTGCCCTTACCCATAGTCCCCTTCTTCAGCCGCCCCGCTCCCACAAGTCTTTGGAACCAGAAGCCTTCTCCAAAAAGTCTTTGGTGTATCTTCACCTCGAGTTTGACATTGCTATATTTGTTTTTTTGATTCTCACTGTCCTTCTCGCTTATGTTTGTTTCAGCAGTGAACAGTGTTGGGGGAGTAACTGACAAAAAGTAGCGACGCTACTAACACAGTAGCGTGACAGTGGCTCAGCTGTTTTCAAAATAGAGTGCTTTTTCCAGCAGACAGCTACTTTTTCCAATACATAGGGTGTAGCAGAATGATACAGAACTGTTTTAACGTCATGCTGCAGCCTTATAGTGGAGTAAACGGATGCAATAATCAAACTGCTCTTTTTAAATGCGCTTTCTAATTCATATCGAGTTTAATCAGTTTATTTGTGCATTTGATCCCAAAATTGATTCGTCTTTACTGTCACTTTATATCAATTTAACACATCCTTGCAGAATAAAAGTAGTATTAAAAAGAAAAAAATAATGAATATTTACTGACCCCAAACTTCTGAATAGTAGTGTATAGTCTAACAAAATATTTCTCATTTGAATAAACACTGATTATAAATCAGCATATTAAAATGGTTTCTGAAGGATCATGTGACACTGAAGACTGACGTAATTATGCTGAGAATTCAGCTTCATGTGAATAAAGTATACTTTAGAGTATATTAAAATAGAAAACTGTTATTTTAAATTGCAATATTTCACAAAATTTTTATTTTTGATGCAGCCTTGATGAGCATAAGGAACGTCTTTAAAAACATTAAAACTTTTACTGATCCCAAACTTTTAAATGGAACTGTACATATAAATTTTACATACTTAAATCTGTAAGTATTTTTAATTAAATGCCTAAAGTTTGACATTCTGTGAAATGTGCTTGAGATCTCAAGCTGGCAAGCTACCGTTTCAATGTACGTTTCTCAACGACCTTCAGTCTCTTATTATCTTCCTCTTGAAGTCAAAGAAATCATCAAAAAAGTTGGAGCTGCTGTTTGTCTAAGATGGTCCATATTTTCCCAGGCTGTATGATTTCTTCACACTTCATTGCTCGCAGAGCGGTGTGTAAAAGTGAAGTGTGTGTGTGTGTGCGTGCGTGAACAGGTTCAGCTGCTCTGTGAAGAGTCATGCTTAGGGTAGATGAAAGTAGATGAAAGACTTCATGTCTTCACTTCAGCAGGTCAAGCTGAGCAGCATTCATCCGTGAAGAGACCCTCTTTCTCTCGCACTAAACTGCCCTTTAAGTTATATTCTCATTCTCCCATCTCTTACTGTTTTTCTCTGTTTTATATAATCCACTGCTTCTCTCCCAGATGATAACCTTTAGATGTAAAAAGTACTACTCTCCATATATTAAAGTGAGTAGGGTTTATCATTAATGCAAAAAACTAGAAATTATTCATATAGTAAGACTTATTAAATATTATTTCATTGTTAGATCTGTAAAGTTTGAGCTCAAATGACACTGATATTTAATAAAAAAAATATTACACAACTGCTTTTTAAACTCTCTAGAATGATACACTGCTTTATTTATAAGGCTTACCATGAATATGATTTTTTGTAATAATCAACATTCATGCCACAAATGCTGAAAGTACTCAAAAAACATGTATTTCAGAGCGGCACACGTTCACCTGTCACAGAGTGTGTGTTTTGTTGGTTGGATCTCTTTTCCACCATCATGTCGAACGGAAACCAGGCCGTTGCTGTTCCAGGTCAGTTACGTCTGCGGTTTCTTTTTCCACTGTGGTGCTACGAAACCAGGATTAGAATACGGTAACCTCAGAGATGCAGTAGTAGGTGAAGGCATGATATTGTAGGGTAAACACTGGAGTGTTATGGAGAATGAACACATCATATAAAAGCTAAATGTTCCAACTAGCTACAAAGGACAATTATTGACAAAATATTATGTAAATATTATGTTGACATAGAAGAGTTTTAATGACGTTCAAAAGTTTGGGGTCAGAACATTGAAAAACAACTTTAATCAGCAAAGGCACATTAAATTGATCAAAAATGATAGTAAAAACATTTATAATGTTCCAAAAGATTTCTGTCACACTTTATTTTTAAGGTCCAATCCTCACAATTAACTATGACTTTTGCATCAAACTCCTAATTTGCTGCTTTTTAATAGTTAGTAGGGTAGTTTTTAGGGATGTAGTGATTAAGGATGATGGAGTCATGCAGAATACTAATAAAAAGCTGATATGTTAATAATAGTTAAAAGTTTAAGTTAAAAGTAAATTGGTTAGGGTTAGGAAAGTGTTACCAATAAATGCTGTTCTTTTAAACTTTTCATGAAAATAATGATTTCCACAATAAAATGAAGCTACACATAATAATAATAATAATAATAATAATAATAAGAGGATATCATAAAGAAGATTGTATTTTTTTTTAAAGCTACTGAAAACTGAAAATGTATTTAAAAAACAGTAACGTTGCAGCCTTGTTGAGCATAATAGAATCATTTCAAGAACATCTTACCAACTCTTTGATCCTCACTGTAAACTACAGAAAAGTGTAGACAGTGCAGAAAAATACTGTACTATACACTAAACCCTAACCCTATACATCAACACAACATGATACATAAAATATGGGTAAAATTAATTAACAAAATGAATGAATCAATCAATCAATCATCATCATATTAACAGTATTGAACCTATTTTTCCAGACTAGCATTAGCTAACCTTGCTGAGCAATCCAGTGAAGCAGTTTGTAAATAAACCATGCCAGGCTGCCCAAAAGGAAACACCAACTGGAGCTGCATTCATTTTTTATCTGTCTAGATAGTTCTCATTAAAAATGTTGGGAAACAAGCATAATGAAATTATAGTACAAGGGCCATTGAAGTGCACACACAAATAAAAAAACCTCAGAACACCTTGGCTAGTTGCTGTACAAGCTTTGTGGACCCTTCACCTTGAAGCTCAGCTACCTGTGTACAACAAGCCGCTCTCAGCCAAACGCAATTTCCCACTGCAAATGCCTCTACATGCGTTTTGCAGAGTAAACAGCATGAACTAGAAGACTTCAGAAAGGGCAACATCAGGCTGTTGTTTGTTCCGGAAAACAAAAGGGCCTTTTGCCGCTATCAAACTGCCATTAGATACGGGGAATTGAACGCATGGCTCTCTCAGCGCTCCAAACGCTGGGGTGATAACACTCAGCAAAGGCAGGCCAGCCTGCTAATTGCACACCGAATATTTATAGACCAGACAATTAGCTGCTGCCTTTTATATGCAAACAAACAGCAGCGGCAAGGCAACAGAGCGAAGGAGGGATGGACGAGAGGAAGTAATTAAGATGCTGAAAACAGGACACGGACATGCTGTCTGTTGTACAGTGATTTGTGGCAAACAAACACAATAATTAGCCTGTCATTGTGGGATAATGAAATTGCTGGTGTCTTTCGCTCTCTGCCAAGTGCCATTCGGCACAAGGACGTTTTACTCGGAGTCCTCAGCCATATGGCGAGGAGAGGGAGCGTGAGGTTTTGTCTCTGAGAGTTCAAAGGTGACCATGTGTGGCATGGCTCTCATGAGCGGTGAGAGAGTCTGCTCGGATGAGGTGATTTTTCACGCCACCGTAGGAACGGAAATAGTTTGGAGCGGCTGCGTGTTGACTGAATTGTCCTCTGACAAAAACAGTCACGCGCCTCCACTCCTACTTTTTGTTGAACCGCGCTAGGAAACAAACAGTTGGTATCAAATACTGTATGACACATTCACAGAACGTTAGATTTGTTTTTGTTTTGCTTGAGGAAAAAAGGAAATTCATCAAGAACATTTACTCAATTTAGACAGATTGCTTTTGCCAGAATACTGCAGTTAAGGATTGCTAAAAAACAGATTGTAAGGCAATCTTTGGTTAAATTAAAAATAATGAGCATTTTTTCTTCACTTCTTCTTTGTCTTAATATATACATTTTTTTGTACTCGCTAAACATTTAGCTGAGTATTGTTTTGTTTCCATATATTTTCTGTTGTTATTTTATTATTTAGATTTTTTTTATAGATTGTTAAAATTTTTGTCTCTTATGCGCATCAAAGCTGTATTTATTTGATCAAAAATACTTTAAAAATGGGAATATTGTGAAATATTATTACAGTTTAAAATATGAATTCTCATCATCATTAGTTCAGTCTTTAGTGTCACATGATACTTTAGAAATCATTTTAATATACAGATTTTGTGCTCAAATAATATTTATTATTACTATCAGTGTTTCTCAGGAAACTGTTGTTTCTTTACTGTTGTTGTTGATAATTCAACACATCTTCGATAAGTATAATTATGAATTTGTTTAAAAAAAATTGACAAAATTGAGTGAAATTTAAAATCCTTTTTTCAAAAGCAGTAGCATTATACATAGCAAAATACATGAATGTCACATTGTGGGTAAAATTGGTTAAATGAAGAAATAAAATACATGAATAATTTTAAATTTAAAAAAAGTACATTTTAAAAATGCTCATTAATGTTTAATTTATCCAAAGTTTGGTTTTATATACAATCAGCTGTAGAGCACTGGTTTGCATTCCTTGGCTGCAATATAACACTGAATAAATTTCCTTTTTGGAAATAAAATTAAACAATGTATCATGTTCATGATTTCCAAAAGTCAATAGTTAATTATACACAACTCTTCCACAAAACACTGCACTTCAATATCCTAGTGACACTAGATATTTAGTGTATAATTTAATTGATGTGCCTCACTGGTGTATGCACTGGCTGTTTAATAACTTTTTGAAATTTTACCATTTCAAATGTGGCCCCTCCAATCATAGCCAAAACTATCTGTTTCACACTGCTATGCATAATTACGCAGCGCCTCGATAACATACGTATAGGAAATATTTCAAAGTCTTCAGAGACCGCTTATTCAGACGAGACTGTTCGGTCTCATTGAGTTCTCTGACATCTCATTTTCTAGCATTCCATATCAGCTTCGTAGAATTCCTTTCATATTCACTGCATTGTGCTAAAAGACAGAGACACACACTGCACTGCAATATGAAGAGGAATGAAACGAGAGACGTGTCGCTGTTTGGGGAGAAAGAAACGTTCCCTTATCAGCATGTATTTGGATGTGTGTGTGTGTGTAAGTGCTTCCTTATCAGCCTGTATGTACTGCACGGAGGTGTGTGAGACCGAGGCCACAGGTTCAGCAAACCCTCGCTTCTGCTGGGCAGGATCATTCTGAGAGAGCTGATTTGATATTTGGCTCCGATAGGGCCCATAAGAGTGCCTTTGTTCCGCACTATTGTTGCAGGGCTTAAGCTCAAACCCTCTTCATTTTCCTGACTGGCTGGGTTAATAACACTGATAAAGCATCACTTTGATAGAATCATCTCTTTTTTCCTTCACATTCACTCGCCTGTCTGTCATATCTCTGTCTCTCTGTGTGTCTGTCATGAATACCGTCATCTCTTACCATATTCATCCTCTGTTTTCCTTGCGCTCTTTTTCCACAGCTAATACCCGTCAGTCAAGAGAGAAGAACCTAATGAGGTGTTTTTTAGAAGATGCTATTTTCAACAGCAGCTGCATCAAACCTTGGATTGCTGTGCTTGTACTTGTTTGTGAAACACGTGCTAGGGAAATAAGGCTTTATAATGCTCTTGGGAGATGGAGTTTGGTAACACTTAATATAACTTAAATTCTCAATATATTCTTAATTTGCTTAATTAATAGTTAGTAAGCATTAGGGACGTAGAATAGGGTGATGTAGAATAAGACATTAGTGTGGTTAATTAGCACTAATATTCTAGAAATATGTATGCTAATAAGCAACTAATAGGTGTAACAGTAAAATGGTGTAACATGCATGACATCTTTAATTTAGTCCACTTTTATCTGCCTCTATTTTTAAGTGCAACACACACATTTCATTATCTAATCAACAACCAATGCATTGAACCAAGTCTCTACCCTGCATTTTACATTGTTACACTCGGAGGTGCGTTATAATACATTGCAAAATATATTTCGCTGTGTTGTTTCCACTGACTTGAGAAGTTATTACATACCCTGCGGACAAACAAATATCATTTTGATAAGGTATAATTTAAATCTGAATCTTTATTTGATCAAGGGGCTGCTTTTGATCTGATGGTTTTAGGTTAAATTGGATACAAAATTATTGGAAAAACATCATTGTGGCGATACAGCTGGAAAATACTGTTACGTTGCTTTTTGCACACTTTGCAACATTTATGCACTATGGTAAAAGTGTTTTCAGCCCATAGCAACGCAGATAGAAGCATGTTTTTGTCCAATAAGCCTGTGATTAATAAAACTCATCATAATATTGCGATCAGTGCTTTTTTCTGAAATGAATCTCTCTACTATGAAAAGTCAGGGTGGTACAACTGTCCCGATCTAAGAAACAGAAACAGAAGTACATTATTTGATAATCTTTTTACTGTGTGGTTTGCCAAATTCATGCTACACAACTAAAATACAAAAACAACATAAAAAAAAAATTTTAAAAAAAATCATAGAGGGGACTCATGTGGACCCTCATTATCATTCAGGTCAATAAGTCTTGTAAACTGACCTTTTTATGAAAAGGCAAGGTCACTTGAAGTTGTAAAATGGTGCAAGTGACAAACCTTGAAATTTCTGAATTAATAATAAAAAATGCTACGACTGATAATTTGATTTCAGGTGATATTATATATCAAATTTAAGAAATTTTAGATTTTTTTGTAGTTTTGAACGATTTAAATCTGCTTCAAATTTACTTTTAATTGTCCATTTCTTGCCAAGTAGATTTTAAAAATGACAATATTCCATAACAGCACTGGTCGATCAGGATGTACATTTTTCCTAATCTTGGGTAGAGACATTGGGAGCAGTTCTAGATTGGTCACCATCTATGACACCTTCTTAATAGGAAAGTGTGTGTCTATTGGCTGTAGAGAAATTATGGCTGAATGAAGTTCACAGCTTATGTACAATCCTTCATTCAGAACCCTTTTGCATGATTTAACAGTATGTTCGTGCGTGATCTTTGATCACAGGGACACTAATGTAAACGCACGCACACATGTGCACACGGTTAACCTCACGGCTCTGGTCGGCCATTCATTTGATTTCATATCCTCTCTCTGTGTCACTCTTTCTCTCACCCTCTCCCTTTCCCCCTTTACTAATCTCTGCAGGTATTTCTCTCCTCTGCATTATTAGAATGCAGCCAATGCTCTCTATTGATGCATGTCAGAGCTCATTCTTTCATCTCCAACATTTAATTTACCATCCTGTTGTGTGGCTAATCCCGTGTCGTGCCATTTCCTCCACTCCTCAGATTGCTCTCTCAAAGCCCCTTCTTTTGGCCAGATAAAGGGGAAGGTAATCGCCATTGTCAGCCACAGATACACCGCCGTGGCCCTCCCCTCGCCGGTCCCCCCCACCCGGGCCCAAATGAAAGGGGCTGCGCTGGCCTTCCGCCCCACTAATCACTGGCCTGCCTCTCGGTAAGAGTGGAACCAGCGGCTAGTGCACTTTCATCGTAAGAGCGAGAGAGTGAGTGAGCAAGGAAGAAAGGGAATTGAAACAGAGCAAGAGAGAGAGAGAGAGCAGTCTTTACACAAAAAAAAATCTACATTGTGCCAGGGTCCATGATTAACTTTTGGCCACACATTCAAGTCGCAGGTGAATTGCAAAAAAATTCTTGCAGACGTGTGTGCATTTGTTTATTTATACATACATTTTATATCTACATCTATATGTGGGTCAAAGACGAAAAAGGGTTTATGCAGAAATACAACTAATGTACTGCCTTAAATTGTCATTTAATTGCAATTTAGTTTTTGTTTTTCTGAGCAAAATATATATATATATATATGATACATTTTTCCCTGATTTACAGAAAACTAAAAAGTCTAAAATGTCATTTAAGATGCTCCCTTATTCTTCTATATATTTTAACATGTACAAGTGAGAATAAGCATATTGTTACATAAATATTGTTTTACATTAAATAAATTTTATTCTTCAAAAATTTATCTAAGACCTTAAAAGTAGACACTTTGCATACATTTAATATGCTTTCTATGGACATAAAATCACTACTGTATATTTATTTTGATGCGGACATCTTAATGTATTTGACATAGCTATATCTATTGTATACTGTCATCCAAAAGTTCACTAAAATGTTTTATGTTTTAAGTAAGGAATAATTGACGACGGGCCGTTGAATTATTAGAAAAATAATGCACACCCGAGGTGGTGGAGTGGCCGTTACACCTCGGCTGTGCATTATTTTTCTAATAATTCAATGGTCCGGAGTCAATTATTTCGCTTATACTACGGTTGCCACACCTCAAGACATCGATCATATTATATATTTCAAGGGATTCGTCCGGTTTTTCTACTTAAATCGCTATTGTGAGTAGGATTATTTCTTCCGCATCTCATC
>JAUCMS010000031.1:18536810-18571241 GCA_032357445.1 Enteromius radiatus | reverse complement strand
TTTCCCTGAAAATAATGCACACCTCAGAACGTTCGTCAGCCAATCAGATTCAAGCATTCAACGGCCCCGTAGTATAAAGATGTTTATTATGCTCATCAAGGCTGCATTTATTTGATCAAAAATACAGAAGAAAGTACTATTGTAAAATTATAACAATTTAAAATAAGTTTTCTATTTTAATATAATATAATATATATTATATTTATAATATATAATTTTCATCAGCCATTGCTACAATCACTCAGATTTACTTACAATATGCTGATTTATTATCAATTTTGGAAACAATTTTGCTGATTAATATTTTTTTAGGATTAAACAGAAATGTAAAAAGAATACTGTAACATCAGCAAATTACGAATAAGCCAAAATAATTTTTGGAAGGATGATGTGGCACTGAAAACTGTAATGATGTAATGATGCTGACAATTCCGCATTGCATCACAGAAATAAATTATATTTAAAGTATATTAAACCATTATTTTAGAAATTGTAATAATATTTCACAGTATTACTGTTTTTGCCTGTATTTTTAATCAAATAAATGCAGCCTTGACGAGCATAAGAAACAAAACTGTGAACAGCATATCTATAGATATACCTATATCTGTGTATTCATCAGCCTTTTAGAATGATTTCTGAAGAATAATATGATCCTGAAGACTAGAGTACATTTGAAAATATGAAATCAGAAATCAATTATTACTTATAGCATTACTGGTTTGCATCTCAAGACAAAACAAAGACACTGATATATTTTAAGATCAGTTAGTGCAAGTTACTTTTAGTTGAAAGTTTAAACTATAGCTTTTAGTCTAGGACTAGGCTTAAGCCGTGGGTTAGTGAACTGTAAATGTGATGCACTCCACCCATTTAGTCTGCTAGGACACCTCATTAAGAATTAATTTGCATGATTAACAAGCAGCTAATTTCTCCTCAATGACATTGAATTGAGTGTTTTTAGAAGTCAGCTTTATTACACCATTTTTGCAGCGATAACTCTGCCCTCTATAAATTCAATTGCCTCTTGACTTGAAATGCATCCAAAAACATCTGTTAACCCGAGCACATGAGTGGAAGTGGAAGGCCACGCTAAACGCAGGGCTCTTTGCTTGTGTCGGACACTAAAACCAATCACCTCTCTCTGACATGTCTCATTACAGCGTCTGTCTGAGAGTGGGAAATCCTCTTTGACTCAAGTTAAGGGGGCTGCTTAATATACAAGGCAAATTAATGGACAACATAGGCTGATGCTGCACTGGTACTTGGGGACGTCGGAGGGGGGTGATGGTGGTGGGGGAGATGATTGCCTGTGATGTGGCCCTAGCTTAAGGTTGTAATCCCTGGCCAACAGATTCTCTCTGTCTCTCTTCGCCCGCACGGAGGCCCTCGGCCAAGGATCACTCCGAGCTTAATTAGAGAGAGAGAGGGAGCGAGAGACAGAGAAAGGGAGGGAGGAACGCAAGGAGTGCATGCGAGAGAGAAATCGGATGGAGGTGTAGCTAATTAAGATCATAGCTAGGGCTGAAATGCTCTAAATTGCAGCGCTGCAGGAGATGAGTCCCTGGGGAAAGAGATGGGAGGGAGGATCAAGCGAGACTGGGAATATTCTTTTCCCATATAGTCCGAGATACAGGCCTGGGTCAGGGATTAGGTGCTACTGGGAGTCAGCGGGTCGAGAGGATGTATTACTCCATCGTTTCGTTATCTTGCCGTCATGTGCTCAATAAAGAGGCGTTGGTTGGATTACGTCAGGTTTCTTCATCTGTTTTTCATTGATATAGTTATTACTTGATATCGAGGCTCAGTGATGGACGGGGTTAAAGCCCTGCAGGCGGCGTGTGTAGATAGGGAAACCACAAAACGACACCGAATCAGAGGGAAAAGTGAGAGTCAACATCTCTTTGATGCACAGACTTATGAAATGACAGTTCTAATTTTTCTGCAAGTATAATAATATAAAATTCCCCCTGTAATAATTACAGCAACAGAAAATCCTCACGACTACCATATTGGATAACTATCGATTCTGACAAGGAGTTACATCAATTAAACCAACACAGAGAGAGTAATTTTGAACAGTAATGTAACGTTTACGTGACTGTAACCGAACCTTAGGGTTTAATAGATTACCTTCAAATGTCTGTAAACGTTTACAGTTTAATGAACTTTTACTTGCTCAGCAAGGTTTTCTTTAAACTGTTGCTCTTTCACAACGACACTTGTTACCAGACAGAAAAAAAAGACCACTAAAGAAGAACGCTAACACTAATGTCTGCTAAGGTGCCCCTTGTGGCCATGCTGAGAATTGAACATGCACTTGCTGAAATGTTTAAAGGGATAGTTCACACAAATCAAATACTTGCATTCACTAACTAAGCGTGTTTCAGGCTTAACAAACTGTATATTTGTGACTTAAATTTAAATCCACTCTACAAATTATTGCACAATAATTCCCTGTTCTGTCTCTGCTGTCTCCCTAAAAGATGTTCATATAACTCACAAATGCCCAAAATATATATATATATATATACACATACACACACGTTTCGGCTTTAGATTTTATTACATTTAAATTTTAAATGTATTTTTACAATGCAATTTACTCCTTTGATGCAAAGCTGAATTTTCAGCATCATTACACCAGGTTCCAGTGTCATATGATCTTTCAGAAATCTAATTCTAATTTGCTGATTTGCTGCTTAAGAAATATTATAATTAGTGCTGTCAAACTATTCAACTGTACATATCTATTCTGTATATATAAATACTAACACATTTTTACGAGGTGTGTGGCGTGCAGGGAAATCCAAAATAATAGCTCTTTTAATCAAAACCAAAACGAGGAGAGTAACATGGAGTATAATCATACGCCTAGCACAAAGGTAACATTAAACATTGATTGACGGGGAAAACACAAAACACAGACCTTAAATCTAAAGTCAAACACAAGGAAAACTCAAAACATCTGTGAGAGACGGCTGGGAGATAATGAACTAATAATGACAGGAAATACCAACAAAGGACATACCCTCCTGAATTGGCGCGTCCTCACGCCGTAACGCAACAACAAAAACTCTAAATACAACAACAGGGGCTGGTGGGTGGTTGCCCTGGAGGCCGAAAGGGGCAGAGTCATAGACCGCATCCAGGGTGGATCAGGAGTCCCCGGAGGCCATGGCGGATCGGGAGCCCTGGGAGGTCATGGTGGATTGGGAACCACAGGAGGACAAACCCCCTTCCCCCCACCCTTACCACATCTATACTACCCCCTCCCCGCCACAGGGTTGAACAGGGTTAGGGGACGGCTCTCCTGGCCATAATTTCGGAGTGGAATCCGCGGGGAACTGGAATGCCTCTTCTGGCCGCGTGTCGTGAACAGGGTTAGGGGACGGCTCTCCTGGCCGTAATTTCGGAGTGGAATCCGTGGGGAACTGGAATGCCTCTTCTGGCCGCATCTCGTGAACAGGGTTAGGGGACGGCTCTCCTGGCCGTAATTTCGGAGTGGAATCCGTGGGGAACCGGACGTCTCTTCTGGCCGCATGTCATGAACAGGGTTAGGGGACGGCTCTCCTGGCCGTAATTTCGGAGTGGAATCCACAGGGAACTGGAATGCCTCTTCTGGCCGCATGTCGTGAACAGGGTTAGGGGACGGCTCTCCTGGCCGTAATTTCGGAGTGGAATCTGCAGGGAACTGGATCAGGTCTTGCGGCTCAGTTTCAGATGGGCGCTCCGGCGATGCGGCTTTCTGGAGGTGTTTTGATCGCGCGGTCGTTGGATGGCGCTCTTGAAGCGCGGAGATCATCGGGCGGTGCTCGGATTGCGCAAATATCGGACTGTGGTTCCGACTCGGGCCCGGAAGCTTCCCAGACACTTTAAGATAGCCACTCTGCAACTAAGCCCAGTGGTGTCTGGGAGATCCACGGGGTGATGGTAGCAGGCTCCAAGCCAGAACGCCGAGATGATGACGGCGTCATCAAAGCTAGTCTCCTCTGCCAGCTGATAGAATTCCTCTGAGAAATCGAAGAATGTAAGGTCCCGCTGGATCAGGGTGCAGAGGCGGGTGGTAAACTCCAGCACTGTTATTCTGTTTCAGGTTGATCAATTCTGTTACGGAGTGTGTGGCGTGCATGGAAAGAGATTGCAGGATATGCTGCGAATCTAAAATAATAGCTCTTTTAATCAAAACCACAACGAGGAGAGTAACATGGAGTATAATGATACGCCTAGAACAAAGGTAACCTTAAACATTGCTGACAGGGGAAAACACAAAACACAGACCTTAAATCTAAAGTCAAACACAAGGAAAACTCAAAACATCTGTGAGAGACGGCTGGGAGATAATGAACTAATAATGACAGGAAATACCAACAAAGGACATACACGTGAAGATCAAAACGAAACCAAAACAGGAATACAAGAAAAACGAAACTAAAACAGACAGACTACGTAACACATGCATGTATATATTTTATAAAAATATGTTATGTTTATGTATATTAAGTAGATTTATATATAATTTCAAATATAAGAAAACAAATGCATTTACATGTAAATACTTTTAAAATATATACGGTATGTGTGTGTTTTTATACATAAACACAGTAATAACATATATAGGCACTTTGCAAATATAATGCAAAGAAAACTTATTTTGGATGCGATTAATCGTTTGACAGCACTATTTATTATTCTTATTTATTTATAATCTAACTATGTGGTGGTATGTAAAACAAATGAGTGGTTCTGCATAATTCAAGGCAAAACAAAATATTTTTGCTCATTTACACTTTACATTCTAATATTTTGTGGCATCCAGAAGCCCATTATGCATTTCCAATGACATTCACCAGGTAAAAAAGTGATAATGTTATTACTAATATTCCCTATAATGCCACACAGAATACGGTTTATGCAACTAAGCTGCTATTGACACGAGTGTGTGAGAGGTGAAAGAGCCCGCGGCTATGACAGCCTTGTGTAAGTGTGTGTGTGTCTTTCAGATGGGTTTTCCTCAGGCAGTGTTGATCCTGACTCCCCTGTTATGTCATTACTTAATTGGTTCCTTTAACTAGACACGTGTAAAATTTTGATTGTTATATCCCCTCTGGCACCTTAGACAGGCTTCTAAACTCACAGTTTTATGCCTTGGATGTTACACTGAGGTGCTATGTTTTAGGCAACACCTTTAAAAGATGGGAAAAATTGCTGATTTAAAAAAAAATCAAAAAGGAAAAGAAAAAGAAAACTGAAAAAGCGGGATAACTTAAGTGATTTTCTAACACAAATGGAGAAGTGGAAACTAGCATGCACTGACACATTGAGTTGTAGTGCTCAGTCTGGAGAAATGAGTTTGAATCTGACTCGCGCCCGTCCTTCCTCTAATCCAATTTTCTCTCTATCGTTTACTGCAAAATTATTATTCTTTACAGAATAGTGAGAAGGTTGGAAATAAAGCAACTATACCAACTATAAAACATCCATCCATCCTTTCTCCTGATTATAATTGCAGGAAAAATTAACATACAAAATTTAAATAAGCAAATCAACAACTAAAAATCAAATAATTCAACCAAAAAGAAAAACAAATTATGCCATAAAATACCTAGCCGAATCAATGATGCAAATTTATAGTAATTAATATAATTATGAGTTAATAAAGTAATACAACACCCTACAAATCTCTTTCTGAAGTCTTATGGTACGTTCACACCAGACGCGACTTGCGCGAATAAATCGCGCTATTAGCGCGTAGTTGGATGCTTGAACATTTTAAGTTTACTCACTTCATTTGTGCGTGAAATTTGCTTCACAACAAACATACTTCTATTAAAGTACAAAGATGTATCGTACAGCTCCTCCATATACAGTGAGATGATTTTGTCCTCCATAGTCTCGGAATTCTGCCTCCGCTTGCTAGTAATCACGTCACTACTAGAGCAAGCTCCTGATTGGTTAAAATTTTTTGCCAAAGTTCAGATTTTTTCAACTTGAGCGATTCGCACAAATCGCGTCATTCGCGCTGCTTAATTCGCACAAAAAATCTTGTCGCAGGATGTGTAATTGCGTTTTTGCATTTTGCATTCGCGTCTGGTGTGAACGTACCATTAGACATTTTGTGTTTAGAAATAGCAATGCATACAGTGCTCTTGCATAGTGACTGGAATATTAAACACTCTCTCAGTTAATAAAGATATCTATTACTTTGAGGGTCAGCGCTGTGTCATCTTTTGGGTAAAAATCATTTAGCCAGTTAAACACAGTCAGACTTTTTCTTCTCCACTCAATTCCTCTCTCCTCAGAAACTTGACCTTTGCTTGTGGAGGATTTTTTTTTATATTGGTGAACCCCTCCTCTTCCAGTTGATAAAAAGCGAAGTATCTGAATGTAGCAGGAGAGCTATTATAGTACAGCCCCCAGCTCCCCCCCTCCTCCCCCCAGCACCTCTCACCTTTAAATCTGTCTTTTCATATTCCTCTCAAAGCCCCTTGTCTGGGAGAAAAAGACACACTAAACAGGATCTCTGGGCAAACAAGTGACGAGGGACAGAGAGGGCGAGAGTGGAGGGTGGGAGCTATAGTAGATATTGTGAAAGGATTCTTAGACGAAGAAGTAAAAAAGTGAAGAAATAACTGCTCTTTTTTGTGCCGTACACACATTCAGTATTATTTTCTGATATTTGAGCAGAAATATAGCACTTGCTTACTGATGAGATGAGCAATGACTTACCAGTGAAAAAAAAAGAAACAAGTATCTCAACTAAAAAAAACAAAAAAAACAACACACACACACAAAAATGATAATAATAATAATAATAATAATATATATATATATATATATATATATATATATATAGTTAAATTATGTGGGAATACATTTTTGGGGCAGTTTTGAATTGATAGTTGTCATTTTTTAAATTATTTTTACCCACTTGTGGTACTAGTAGCTACATGCAGTTCATCACATGAACTATAAACTATGATCCACTAACATTAAAGATTCGGGGAAAAAACTGAAATAAACGTTTTGCTCTAAAAGTATAGTTTATATTTTGTTACCAATGAATTTTACTTAAAGCACTTAATAACCATTGCCAATAATTCATATAAAAAGTGTCATTTGTAAACAAATAATCAAGACTTTTTTTTTTTTATTATTCAAATGGCATTCGTACATTTTTAAGTGTTCAAATACTTTTTGGGGCTGCTGTAGGTTTCATTGCATTATTTTCCCCAGTCCAATAAGTCTTCTTTCGGGACTAGAGAAATCTCTAAAAATAAGATGGTGTGTGTACATCCAAAAAAAACCCAAAAAACATTAAAATCAGAGAAAATCTGCAAGACAAAATATTTGTATTACAAATATTACATATTTATGATTTTGAAAGATGAAACATGCGAAAGGAAAAGAACGGTGGTGTTACAAAATGTCAAAGTTAAACAAGTAGGTGGGTGAATAAACCACATAGGACCGCATTTGATGTATTTCAATTTGGAGATTAACAGCAACTTGCGACCAACAGGCAACATGGCGAGACAAATAAAATGGGTAATGAGGCTATATGAGGCAATCCAGCAGACTGGCCCGGCAGCCATAGCTGTGACTATGCCGTTTAAAGAAACAGTCAAACGGTAATCACGCAGCCGTGAATCATAAGCCTTAGGTAAGCTATGTAATGCTGGTAAGACGGTGAGCTGTGTTTTATTGGTGCAGAAAGAAATCCCTCACACCATTCAGAGAAAGAATCACAACAGTAATACCATTAACTTGCACCAGGGATCTCCAAATGCCATTTAATTGCCAATAGCAGGCCTATTGTTTGGTGCGGGTAAACACAGACTTGGCAAGAGGGGGGTTCAAGTTGAAGGAGTGTCAGACTCTGGGCGTCTGGCGACCAGTGGCCCCTTCTCCCAGTCCCTAAAACACGAAGAGGGATTTATACACACACACACACACACACTACCGTAGCCCCCTCATCTCCACCTAAGCTCCAGAGTAACTAGCTTAACTAAAGTCTTCAGAGACGGTAAATTGGGGCAAAGTCTTCTCTTCCTCTTCTTAATACCAGATTTGTTCGACAATGTGATTTGAGGCTTGTCTATTCAAGGCCTTTTTGGGTTCTGAGCAAAGGGCTTGAGGCTCAAGGCCATTTTACTCCAGTCATATTATAGGCCCATTTTCATTCGTGTGCACACGTGGATTGTGTGTGTCTGCGTGCTTCTTTTATGGAGGTGTTATGTTTATAATTGTGATTACGGCCGAGTTTTGATTTTGCTGTGCATTGCGGATGTGAGGCAGCACTGTAAGCAGGTGGCCATAATGTTGTTGTTTAGCAAAGTTGTATCGGTTTCTCTTTTATAAATTTCTCTTTTATGTTGAACAATGGTTTCAGCGAAAGTGGTGAATGTTTATGCCTTTCTGTTTATGCGGTAAATACGTGTCTTTGGGGTTTTGTTCACTGTTCTCTGACAGGCTTGTTCTGAGAGAGCCGTGATTGGCTGCGAGCGCGGCGCAGTATGTGTGTGCGCTGGGGCTCACAGCAAACTCCATTGTCCACAACTAGAGTCTGGCCAATGAACAGCCATCAGCAGTCCTCACCGCTGATTGAGTTTGACAGCGCTTCAGGAGGAGGCAAGCAAAACGTTTTTTTTGCCCTTTCATTCGAAAATAAAAAGATTTTTTTTATTTTCTTTTTTTTTTAGAGGCCTTCTTTCTTTCTTACCTCACTCACCCCTCCTTTCCCAGCACCCTCTGTTCCTCTGTTCTTCTGTCAGACTGGGAGGTTAAATGATGGAGAGCGGGACTTAGAAAGGACACGCTGTCAAACCTATGAAAATATTCAAAATAGCCCAAGTCATTAACGGTAGTTGGAGTTCAAGATCTGTTTGTGTCCTTCTCAAGTGATGCCAGCCAGCTATTTATGATGTGTGTTTTTTTCTGAGAACTCCAACCCTGTTGAAAAGACCTGCATAGCTGGTCACCAGCATATGTTGTGTTTTGTATGCTGGTCCATAGCATGCGATGCTGGTGGACCGCTGGGCTTCCTTGCTAACTTAACCAGCATGGGTATTTTTGTTAAAGAATTAACATTATGCATATGCTGGTCCAGCATCAAAACTAACAAGTACAAACCAACCTGGATCGGCATAGCTGTCTATGCTGGTTAAATCTTTCAGTACGAAATGTAGTCTAAGAAAGAAAAAGCAGTTAATATGCATTATCACTTTACTTTTCCTTGTGGTAAATAAAAGATCACTTGGTAATACTTTATTTCGATAGTCCACTAACTATAAGTTACTTTGTAACTACATGTCTACTAACTCTTAGAGTAAACTGTTAAGGTAGGTTTAGGGTTAGTAGAGTAAGTTAACATGTACTTGCCAAGTCAATATGTTGTGGACCCATCAAAAAAGTTATTAAGCAGACAATCTGCTAATACTCTAATGACTGCTAGTTGATATGTAGTTGTTAGTTAACAGTAAGTTACTTACTGTTAGTAGAATGTGTAAAGTGGACTATCGAAATAAAGTGTTACCGATTACTTTAGTACGTTTAGTAAGAAAATAAATTTTCAGTCATTCTACATCAGCATTTAATGCTTAATTTGAATGTTACTTGCAGTTTCTTTGTGATTGTGAAATTTACCATTAATTCCTGAATTAAAGTTTAAGGTTTCAGATTTTTATACACAATTTATGATCATTTAACACAAAATGTTTTTAAAAAGGTATACATTTAACAATATCTAAATTTTCATAAACATCGTTTAATGTGCACAAAAAAAAAGCTTTAACTGAAATAACTGATTCAAATAAATATATAAAATATACTGTGTATTCCAAAAAAGCAATTGAGTTCTCTTGTTAGATGGGTCAAGTGAAATAGTCAGCTAAAGAGAAAGAAAAGAAAGAGTCTTTGTATGATATGTGATACAGGGCAGCTGATGAAACAGGTCTGAATCACACGCGTGTTGACTATAACGCATAGAGAATAAAACCCACAGCGCTGTATGATTTCCTTCCAGCTCCAATACGATTCAGGCAGGCAAGGTCCCCAGTGCCCCACGCTCCTTATTTAATGCAAATGACTGTCATTTAGAATCCAGTGCATTTCTCATGGCAGCACATTGCCTAATCAATGTGAAGAGCCGTGTAAAAAAAACATTGGATCTCTGTAATAGTTGTTTTTGACCGAGTCAAGTGTGGCTGCTAGAAGTAATCTTAACCTGAGATTCAATTATGAGTGCCTGACTAAGCAAAAGCAGAAGGAAGGCAGGATCGAAACGGAGAGGCATCTCCGTGTAGAAGACATAGGTGCTGAAATACAAAAGGAGTCAATTATTATTTTTTTTGTTTTTGGTCTTTGGAAATGTTGCAAGTCAAATTCAAACTCAAATCAATGTTTATAGTCTGGTATTATCAACTTATACCCATTTAGCATGAATCATTTCAGTGCTCTGGGATTAAAAGCAGTGTTTTAAGGAACTGGTGCTACTGCCACTAAATCGATGCATTTCTATTCTAGTCAATAGTTGAATATGAATTTGCTATGTTTCCTTTTCTGCAGTGGCAGCACAGGATGAGTCTGCTGGCATCAGGCCTCTGGTGGCAATTCACAGTCAGCTGGTGTCAGATGGCCTTGATCGTGCATGGGTTACAAAAGAGGCATGTGGCAAATTTTAGCTCAAAATCTCATTGTCACCTTTTTAATAACAAGCTCCCTGTTTGTTTTCCAAATGCAGTGTTTGGGGAAAATAAAATAAACCGGAAAGGGAGGGTGATTGCAGAACATCCATGACAGCATTCTCACACGCTCCGGAAATTCATATTTATTGTGCTTGTCGGCTGATAGGCATGGTTAAGCACAGACGGTTCAGACCCATTAGGGAATCACTATATCCATGTCCTTTGTTATATGTGCAGATTTGTTGATTTGAAAAAATTCCACATAATGGATAGTGTCAATTAGGATCACCAACAATGCAACAAATGAGTATAGTTCTAATTTCAGCACATCAGAAGAGGTTCAAACCCTTGAGACTAAATGACTTTGAGCTGATATTTTCTAAAAAGAGAGAGAGGAAAGGAGATGGGTTGCAATAGAGGAGAGATTGGTGAAAGGACAGCATGAACTGAATAAACATGCTATGAAGTGGATCTTCCTGTCTTTCCCAAGGACATTCAGAGTGAGTTTCTCTCTCTCTCTTCACGTCTTTTTCTCCTTTCTCATTCGTCCTAAAATATGACAGTGGGCTAATGACAGGAACATAAACACAAAAAAGGCAATTTAGCTGCTTCTTGTAAAACTTCTTTGAAAATAAAGGAATTTTAATTATGGTGCACAATGAAAAAGAAAAAAAAAAAAAGGACGAGGGGGGAGGAGAGAAGAGAGAGAGAAAACACTCACGCACAGTAAACAAAGCTGAAACAATTATCTTCTGGTGACCAGTGTGTGTTTTTAGAACACTCATTTAATCTTTTATTTACTGCGGAGAGAGGAAGAGTGAGGGAGGGAGAAAACATGTATGTTTGAGAGTGGGAGTGAGAGAGAGGAACTGAGAGATAGGAGGGGAGGGGTGAGAGAGAGGCTAGGGTGAAAAGAACAAGATAACGGGCAAACATTTTGCATATCCTCACCCTAATAAGTAAGAGATGCATTTTTATGAGGCAAATCATTCGGCATGTATTTTGTGTGAAAGGCTGGCATTTGTTGTTGAAGGCCATGTTCACCACCCCCAGCTAAACAACTCTAGGTTACCACTCATCAGTGCATGTTAATGGATTTACACTGAACAACTGGAATGGACTTAAAAACAACATGGTGCAAAGGGATCCCCAAATCATCTGGTTTGTCCCCTCGGTTGGCTCTGACTGAACTGTTAAAATGGCTTTAAAATGTGACAGATTAAAAATCAAAATTCTGTCATTAATTATTAACACCCTTACGTTGCTCCAAACCCGTAAGTCCTTCGCGTATCCTTGGAACCAAAATTTACATATTTTTTTTGAGAAGAAGAAATTGTTGAATAGTGTCTCTGTCAATAAAGAAATATTATCATAGCTTCATAAAATTTAGGTTGAATTACTGATGTCACAAGGACTGCTTTAACAATGTCCTAACTACCTTTCTGGGCCCTGAACGTGGTAGTAACCCACAGATGTCTATGCAGGGTCAGAAAGCTCTCGGATTTTATCAAAAATATGTGTTACAAGAATAAACAAAGGGCTTACGGGCTTGGAACAACTTTAGGATGAGTAATTGACAGAATTTTCATTTTTGGGTGAACTATCCCTTTAAGTAACTAAAAGTTGTTTTGAGAGCTTTTGCACTTAGTTTGCTTGCAGTGCATCAGTCCTGTTTGTCAAGGAAGTGAATAAGAACAAACACATCACAAACACAATTTTACCAATCATACTTCATAAATAGCAGGCTCACTTATATGATTTAGGTAAACCATACCACTTGAACCGTACTCTAGATTATATTCCATCAGATATGATTTGCAGGTACACACCATAGTTTGGAAAACATATGAAGTCAAATGAACCTAGGTGCACACAAAATACTAGTGGGAAAGTGCCCTTAGCGTCAACAGGCCACTTTACCCAACAGAAAATACAGCAGTAGCAACATAGGATGGTGGTATGCAGGTGCCCTCACCATTTATCAAAACTAACAAGACACCAGCTCAGTTTGCAGATGAAAAGCATATTACAGTTTACTAGCATGACCAGCGGCCATTTCACTTGTCTTCTTAACTTCGAAACGAAACTCTGTCAACAAGTTGCACCAAAAAGAACATGCTGGTTGACAAGAATTAGGCAGAAAACCGGAAACTACGACAGCAGTAGGTTCCAGTAGAATCTGTAAGTGATGCACTAAAATGGAAAAAAGGAATACATGTATTGTACCTTCAGTATATGCTGCATTTCCTGTCCAGCAAAAATACAGTGGGAACAAGCTGCAATGGTGTGGAAGTGATGTGAGAGGCACTCAAAAGGCTATTACGCGTGTAGGCCGCCTCTGAATGGCATATGGTGATTAAACTAAGTGGATGTCCAGCGGGAGACCGGTGTATAAGAAACTTAATTAAAGCTATCACTGTCAACTGCCAAACGAGCTTATTGACACCTCGGCCTGTGCTGCCACACCAGCTCACGTAGATCTTTATTGGTCTTTACTCAAAGCGTTCCTGGCTGGCGTCTGCTGGTTTGTCTTTTAGGGTGTTAAACACGGAGCAAGGCGTCAGTGTTATCCTTCCTGTGGCCCTTTCACTAACTTACATACGTGTATGTGTGTGTTCGTTCATTGTGATTGGTGGGGCAAGATAGAAGAGAGGGGCCACAAAGCTCCATTTGCAATGAGCAGGAGAAGGAGAGGTGAGGGAGAAAATTCCATAGGATTAATTTTCTCCAAGGCGCCCTCGCACCCCCTCTCGTAGTCCCTAGCCACCCCCGACCGTAACTTCAGCTGTGCAGCCCGGTGTTAAAAGGCCCAGAGGAATACCGTCTTTGTCATCCCGTCGATTTGGGGGGAAGAATAAGAGAAGTTTAATCCCCATTGTCCGCGGGTCTGGTCGGGAGGGGGGTTGGCGGCTGTAAGATGATCCAACCAGCCTCGCTAATCCCCCCATACCCGATGGAACCCCCCCCCACCACACACACCTCAACAATGGCACAGTCCTAACTGGGAGTCAGACCCCAATGTGCACATTCTAAAGAGGAAAATGAAGTGAAGTAAAAAGTTGCCACAACAGAGAGAATGGAGTGCGGGATGGAAGGACAGAGGGCGGAGAAGGCTAAAGGAGGTGTGGGTGGCAGAATACCTTGTGTCCCTCGGAAAGCTGCTGTTGCTCTTTTGTGGGCTCCTTGGCAACAGGGTATGCCGCGGGACTCCCTCAAAACCTTAGTATTCATCTTCCAAATAAGACTTCAGAACAAGGGCGAAGAAGGGGCCTTCCTCAGGAACTGAGAAACTCCCCAACTGATCCAAAAATCACGTCAGCTTTAGAGGTATCTAGGTCTTTACCTTTGTTACAATTTTAAGGGAACTTACGAGAGTTACAGACATGATAACTGGCGTTAAATTAGCATTTTCAGAACTGGAAGATCTCCTTCTAGGCAAAATTATTGTTAATGGGGAACAAGAGAAAGTTAATAATCTTAGCACTAAGGTTATAACTAAAGATCCATGATTGGGTTAGAACAAATGTTAAAATGTAATAATTGGTCATTAAAGAAACAACACTGGCAATTACGATTTAGATTACTATTTTGAAGAGATGTGTCCTCCTCAGTGTCTGTGGTGGCTCCAGTGGTTAAGGTCACATGAATGGTCTAGTTGTCAGACACCAACCAATTCCAAATTGTACCAAAATATATAAGCAAAATACATGATTGCCTTTCTGTTTATGGACTCTGTGTTTAGTAGACAGTAATTGAAAAAGCTTGGAGGACAAGAGTAGGCCAAAGATGGATAGATGGCATAGGGATAGAGGAACTTTAACAGGCAAAGCACTGAACATGGCGAGATTTGAGACCAGGAGACAGACAAAGAGTCTTGGAGGGAACTTGGATAATGGGTAAATGTGATGTTAGTGACTCCATCACTTGGAACGCAAACTCTGATGAGGTACAGATCTGATGAGGTACAGTTGAGAAAGAAAGCGGCACTGTGGGGGTAGGGTTAGCACAGGAGAGAGCGAAAGAGAGAGAGAAAGGGAAAGAGCCAGGAGACAGCCGTTTAAAATTCAGTTTCCTGGGAGTGAAGAGGCTAATCCTGCCTCCGTAATTCCCTGCAGCAGAAGCAAACCCCCATCCATCCATCCCTCCCTCCCTCCCTTCCTCCCCATCATCATCACTTCTCTCCTCTCTCGCTGACTCTACCCTATCTCTTTATTCCTCCATCTCTAACATTCTCTCTCGCTGTCTTTCGCACTGTCTCACTATTTCTCTGCTTAATCTCTCGCTGTCTCTCTCCCTCTCTTTCCCCCATCTCTCACTTTCTCCCTCTCTTTCTCTCTCTGAGTGACAGTACAATACCCAGACCCTCACATGCTTATCTAACTCTAGCAGATGGTCGACTTGGATCAATGCACACATGCCACGATCAATGGCTGCGATAAAAAGCGGCGGGGATGGTACTTGTTCCCCCACTCTTTCGCTCTCCCCATTTCCCTCCCTTCATGCCCATCGTGCTGCCCGGCCCGATTGTCTCTCCCTTTTCCACATATGCATCTGGACCAGCACCCAGTGAGGGGAGGCCTGGGAGAACAGGGTGCTTCCAGTCCTTAGGGGTGGCCTGCTGCTACTGCCTGCTGACTTTTGTCCTCTAGAATTTCTCCACGTCCCTTTTCTCTTGCCCCCTTCTTCATCTTTCCTGTCGTCTTGTAGGTCCTGACTGAGCCCAATCTTCCATTCGCTATCAGAGCTGGACTCATCATGAGATTGCTGTTCTACATCTTCGCTTCCATCTCTTGCACACCTGCCCACCTGCCATTGCAGCTGTATTTGTTTATAACACAAGTTGCAGGCATCCATGACATGTTCTCAGAAGTGTGTCGTTCATTCTAGGTGATCGTCGAGCTCCCCTACAAAACCTATTAACCTAACTTTACATACACTGCATGGCCCCGCCTTCTTTATCTCGCAAATCTGACCTGCTTCTTCACACATCCAGAACTTTACAGCTTTGAATGTTGATTGTAACATTATTGGACTACTAAACAATGTTAAGGTTTTTATAGAACGAGCTGTAAATCTTATATTAAACGACACCATGAATTATTGACTTTGCATCATCAACCACCCATCAGCAGTCTGACTATACCTAAGCAACGGAGCAACAGCCATTACTGAATGATGCTGAGATGTTTTTACCTACAATACACGGACAGCTTAAAAACTACTACTTCTAGAGTCAAAAAGTGACCTTGGTTGTTCTTATTTATAGTCTCAAGGGGCTCACTCGTTTGAGCACACTCCTAACTTCACAGTCACAAGATGCCTTTACTTGCAACTTTTAAAGCACACTGTTCAAAGTTTACTAGCATAAGCTGCCTCCTCTCCTCTTATGGAGATTTTTAATTGGGCATTGGTGATGTAATGTGCCTCATAATAAGCCCATTAAGCCGTCTTTTTTCTCTGCATAGATAGAGAGCGTTGTGGCAGTGTGGACACCTCTGCTATTTATACTGCTCAAATCCTCATGAATATTTACACCGAACAGCGATGGCAAAGAGAGTAGGCAGACACCCTGACAAATAGCTCTCATGGGGAGGATTTCACTCTTCCAGGAGACACACTTGCTCTGGAACTTATTTTCCATCAGGACTGCACCTCTCCACATGGTTCGGATACTTGCAGGAAAAGCAATTAATTCTTCCATTACACTTCACTAACTAGGATGGGAAAAGCAATGCATTAGTTAACTAATTTTCCCCTTGAGGGAATCTATCTGTATATGCATCTATCTCATATGTGGACCCGAGTGAGACTCAAATCACAATTTTGATGACTTGACTTGGTAAATATTAGAATACTTGAGACTTCGCTTTGATTTTGTTGCAATTGCTTATTACTTGGACTTGAGCTGATGACTCAAGACAAGTAATTTTTCACAGAAAACACAAATCTTCGACCTCGATGCTCTTTTGATTGGCACACGCAACATTTTCTCCCCCCTTGGTAATGCATCAAATGTGTGTGCAGGAAAAAAAAATACTTTTGGTCTGTGTCACTGAAAACTGTCTGTTGAGAAGATCCAGACTCTCAACCTTCTATCAAGAATTATTGAACTTAAACATATATAGTTTCATGCTCTCTCATCAATATTACAGTAAGTGAGCGACTGAATGAATGAATCAATGAACGTCCTAGACACCCAAATAATTTTACATAGGTAGGAATTAACTCGGCATCAATGTATAACAACTAATAGGAGAAGTGAGGGCTGTCATGCCATTCACCAAAAGCCTTGTTAAGGCTGTGTAAACTTATTTAATATGGATTAGAAGTTGACGCAAACAAATGCAGTCTGTGTGTGTGCTACGGCAGCAGGGCAGTCATGAGGCCTGGCCATGGTGTCTAATCCTTGTTTAGGGTGTAGTGAGGCACAGCAGATTAGGTAGCCTGCTACTCTTGCCACCCACAGTTACAGGCATCGCATTCTCTCTGTTTGTATATCTCTTGTCCTCTATTGCTCTCTTTTTGTCTCTTTAACACACACCAGAAAATTTTCAATTTCTTAACAGGGCTTACAGATCACAGAAAACATTGAAACAGAAAATATTTTACAAAGGAACACAAATTAACAGAAACTGAATTGATTTCTAGTGTTCCGGAACTTGACTGTTAATTAAAGTGGGAATAATTGAGCACACTTCAGTTGAAACAAGGGATTTCAGTGGTGTGTTTTCAATTTTAGTTGAAAAAAGCATTCTTGCGATGGTAAAATTGGTGTGCAATCAAATACAGACACTAAAAACTAAACTAAACACTATTACACTCTAAGTAGGGGTTAGAGTGAATATAAAGTACTAAATGTAGCACTTTGATAAGAAATGTTAGTTTTAAACATATATCTAACAAAATTATGGAAGACCTATGTTGAAAATAAAGAATAAAAAGTTCTAGTTCTTATAAAGAAAAAAGAAAATCTTGATTTTGCTAACTGATTAATATTAATAGTGCATAATTACTGTACCTTCAACATCAGTTAAACAATAATGCTTTAATTTAAGGCATCATTAAAGCTACATATTTAAAATAAGTTAATGCATAAGTGCATGCGGTATAAAATTCCCTGCAGCTGGTCACAGGGCTCATTCAGTAATCGTCATATGACCCAAAGCCTGAGGGATCCACACTGAACCTCCATAAAGCAGCGAACCTCCTAACCCATTTAATCCTACTTAATTTTAGTGCAAAAAATGCACAAGTGCCAAGAATTGTGCTCTGTCTATTTTGCCCATTTATATTAAAACACAGTCTAGAGACACTAAGCTTTATTGATCTTACAATTTGATAAAGTGATTAAAAGAGCTCATGGGGTCCTTTAAAAAAACACACCCCACTTATAGATTACATGCTATGCTTCGCTACCCCTGACTGACACTCAGTTTAAGAGATAGACGAAGTATGTTGGTGAGCTGTACTGGGTCACCTGTTGGCCAGTTCTGGAAGTGTTAAATGGTATATGTATGCACTCATGGGCATCATCTTGGGTTACTCGTGCCTCAGTACACGTGACTGTTTACATTGGAGTGAGTTGAAATGATCAAACCAACATGATGCTTGTGAAAAGGATGATTTGTTGGCAAACCACCTCCACTACATTGACATCACACAGATCTTATGGAGGTAGCATAATGGGTTTAGACTGCTGAGGGCTACACGGAATCACACACACTCTTTTCCCCATCCAAATTTTCCACTCATTTACCAACATCTACATTCTGTGGGTGGGCAGACATAGCTGAGAGACATAACTGTGACCACCCGGAAGCTGTTCGAGTCATGTGACAGCTAAACACTTTCTGAGATGTTTATTTCATATGTATTGGAAACATGTTTTGCTCTGGAAATACTTTTTAAAGATTTTCTCTGACTCGAATATATGCCAGAAAAATAAGCATTTAAATTTGGATCTGTTTCTGATATACACATTCTTTTAATGTAGAAATTTAAATAAAAATATTTTACTGTTTGAAATCAAAACCTCATTTAAGACATATATATATATATTTATATATATATATTAAATATAAAATTTAAATATGACATATAAATATATTTTTAACTTAATCTATTAATATATATATATATAAATTTAATACATTTATGACTTAACAAATTAAGTTGTAGATATAAGCTCCTGGCATAATGCCACTAAATCAATATTAGAAAACTGATCAATTTGAAACCAGTTTTAACCACTTATTACATAATTGCATTATTCTTTATCATCATAAGACAATTTCTATCCACACACACACACACTCTAGACTTTCAGACCGGAAAAAGTAGCAAGCAGGGTATAAATATATTTCCATTTATGCACAGTAAAGTCATTGAAGAATAATCGAGTTGACATAGGCGCCACCTCCCTCCAACAGTTCTAAAAATGCTCTAAGTATGAAGTACACATGTGAGGCCACAGCAGTGATGAATGTAAGACGTGGAGGGGAGTGGTTATTCGTAAAAGCCCTGGAGTGAGTCCAGAAAAAGGCATTAAAGCAGACCCTGTACATAGTGCTGACTCACCTCACTAACCTCACAGCCATGCTAATGCCAAAGACAAATTAACCAAGACCTGATGGAAAACTCTGAGAAAAGATTTAGCAAATATTCTCCATTCATTGTGAGGACAGGTTTATAAATGTGACACCATAATGAGCAATGGAGGATCAAAAAAGAAAAATAAACAGAATATATCACAATTAATTCAGTATGAAAAGTATACATACATTATACTAAATATATAAACAGGAAATACAGACCATCTTATCCATAATTTCCTCACTTTAGTCGTATGTAACAAGGGTTGAAATAAATAACTCTTATATCTGCAGGAATGATCTCTTTGCAAAAGCAACTTCTATGTTCTACTGTGACTTAATAACACTATTAATCTAACTAAATGGTATGCACTCAGAGGTACCACTATGAACGAATGACAGTCCATAGAATATACAATTACATACAACATTAAAATATGCTACGTTAAAAAGCTGACCTCAAAACAAAAATAATCTGTATATACAGTATACACACACACACACACACTACTGTATGGAAATCTTAGGCCATATTTACCAATTTCAATGTTTTGCTGTAGTGTGTCGGTAGGAAATATCAGTTTATGTTGTATTGTAATGATCCAGTGCCACTGCTCTACACAGATACCCGATATGATCATCATCCAGTCTGGCTGGAATGACATGAAGATACAGAAACAAAACTGAGAGAGACTAAATTCAACTCTGGTACAACGTCTCCAAGACGCTTGAAGAAAGCTTGTGTAAAAATGCTGTAAAATCAGGATGCTGTCAAAAATAATGTCATAAAGAACTCATTTATACATTAACCTCTATTGAATCAAATCAACATTTGGTGATGTCCTGTACTTGCAGATAGTTTTTCAGGTAGCTTTGCAGGTAGGTTTTTCTGGAAGTAGTCTGTCTTAAGTAATAATTTCTCTCAGACTGACTGGATGATGATCAGATCAGATCAGATCAGATCTCTGTGTGGAGCACTGGCTGCTGTCAGACTCCTTGTGAAATGAAATCTCAATGGATTTTTACAATTAATGACAAAAGGAATGTTTGGAAATTTATAATGAAATTTCCTAAAAACACAACAGCAAAAGATAAAAATTACTGGCTTAAAACCATTTTGTTGTTGTTGTTAGTGAAAATACTAATGGCCTACAACATACATATTAAATCAAATCAGTCCTGAATCAAATTAACTTATTCACTGAAAAGACCTGAAGAGATTTGCCCATGTATTAAACATAAAAAACCATGAATGCACCAGAGTGAATGTCAAGATTTTTAGGGCTTAAACTACAGCTAAGATATGTATATTTTGATTTTGAAATTGAAAGCACTAATTGTAATTTCATGGAAAAGAGTGACCAGTATAGTGTAAAAACAATCTTATTTTGTGCTTCACGGAAGAATGAAAGTCACACTGGTTCAAAAATAAATGAGGGTGAGAAAATAATGACAGAACTATCCCTTTAAAACACTGCAGACTAAACGATTAAAACATGGACTTAACATCTTAATAAATGCACATGTAGTCACGGCGGTGTGGGGTCAGAGAATGAAAGACGGCCTAGATGCCTGACAGTGATTGATGTTTATATAGACTGCATCAATAAGTTTCTGAAGGGCTGCAGGTAGCACTGGTCTGAGCTGCTAGGGGTCTGTTTAATTGAAACCTGTCGGAGCCCGGCTGCTTTTTTCTTTCCCCCGCGTGCCTTGCCTCATACAGCAACACTCACTCTCCGCTCTCGCTCCCAGCATCTCCATGCCTTTTGTTCCCCAGACCTACCACCAGCCTGTTTATTTTCCTTCTCAAATTAATTTAACAGAAAGTAATTAAATCTTTGCTTCAACAACCAGCTGTACGTAAGTAAATGCAGCATGATGAAAAGGTGTGTGGAGGGAGGCAGCCGAAAATCAAGAGAAACTGGTGCCAAATGACTGCTGGAGGTTAAATATAATACTGAAGGTTGGAGTCGTAGGGGTTAGGGCTCCTTAATAAAAGAACTGCACATGACTGCAAAAAAAAAAAAGTACAGGTCACATTGTTGTGGGCACAGGTTGTGGTCGGACTCATAGTTTGGGGTTTGTGTGTGTTTGTGTGTGTGTTTACAGTCAGCATTGTTTCAACCCATGGAGTCATAAAGCATTTGGCAGCTAGCGTGCGCAAGAAATACGTTTTTATGAAGTTCTTTGTTAAATAACAGCTGGTTGTAACAAAATAACAAAGATGTTGATTACAATATTGTTTGAAACTAAATATTGTGTGTTAAAAGTTTCCCTATAAAAGCTCCTATAGTGAAACCAACACTTAAAGTGCACTTCATGCGCTGTAAAAATGAGATTGAGTCACACTAAAGTAATACATGTGCAATTTTATTCAGTCGGATTAAAAGGAATTTTTTTGCGAAAGCTGTCACATTTCTAAATTTAGTCATCTAGGTTTTAACCTAAGAGTGGGTGAGGTCATTTTAATCAGCAATTTTGTATATTCATTTAAGCTATTCAAAAGAATATGTTATGCTAAAGAGTATGTTGCAAAATGGTATATTTTTTTTACATTTTCGGAAACATAAACACCGATTTGTATCTCAAATAGTACAGTTTACTGCACTTTAATATGCTTCAGCAGTTATTTCTGCTTTTCTTCAATAGTTATTTATATGATATGAGGTGGTTGTGTATATTGGATTTTGGTAACACTTTAGACGCTCTACTAACAGTAAGTAACTTTGCAACTACATCTCAACTAGCAGTCATTAGAGTATTAGTAGACTGTCTGCTTAATATCTTCTAACACTTTATTTTGGTGGATCCACAATATATAACATACTATCAGAAACTTTGTCAACTTGTGTGTCAAAAAACGTGTCAACTTATTCTACTTTACTAACCCTAAACCTACCCAACAGTCTACTCTGAGAGTTGTAGTTGCAAATGAAAGAAAATCAGTTGCAATGTAGTAACATATTTACTCATAGTTATAGAATTTGTAAAGTGGATTATAAAAATAAAACATAACCTGGATTTCATGTGTAACAGAGAAATTATAAAAGCCTTCTCTGTGTGCGCCTTCTTCGCTTCATGATTTTGTCTCTTGTTTTTCTTCTCGTTTTGCTAAGCTGAACAGCCAATCAGTGTGGTCCCTCTCATCGATGGCTCCAATGCTGAATTGGCCGAAAAGCCGCTGATGGTAGTCCGACTTGTGCCAAAGGTGCCGAACACAACGCAAAAACTGGCCAATGGACAGCGGACCTTTTTTTGCCTATGAAATTTGCACCTTCAATCCAGCTTGTATACAAGATAATCTGACTACAGAAAACCTTTGCACAAGCTGTGAAAGACAGCATTGAATATATAATCCTTGAATTATTTTCAATTACAAAATCGTCATGTAATCTTGGTCAGAGCAATTGAGAGTGATGGTTAAATACACCCCAAAACACGCTGTAGCACAAACGTACATGTAAACGTACTTCATGAGATGAGTTAAATAACAGCTAAAATTATTATAATATTTTATAGAGCATATTTATTCGCCAACCTAACCTAAGTACTGGCTAAAGACTCCAAGTGACCTAGCCTTCTTCTGTAGAACATAAAAGAAGAAATATCTTAGTATTTGTAGTTTTATATACATATAGTTATATATAGTTTTTTGTCCGGTCACCAAAATGGTATGGTTATCGACATTCCTTTTCATGTTCCACTAAAGAAAGAAACAAATACAGGTTTGGAACAATATGAGGATTAATAAAATACGTCAGAAAGTTTATTTTGGTGTATTGCAAAATTGACTATGGCACGGTCATTAGTAGACGTCTTGGCAGACATCTAGAGGACAGTTGAGAAGTTGTCTGGGGTGGGTCTGAGGCATGAGTTTAGAGGTCTCGAGTGTCTTTGAACTACGCTGTGGCATTGATTCGGACAGCCACGGCAGGTATTTGCACAGCAAATATTTTAATCCCCAACTAATCACTTGGTTAGACCCCGTGTGTTAAGGGGGAGGGAGCTCGAGGAGGGTGTTAGCATGTTAGCTGGTGGCCTGGCACATTCCTCCTGTCAATGATGCCTTTGTTCTAAGGGGATTGTGGGAAGAGTCAAACATGGTGACCCCCGGAGAGGCACCCTCCAAACGCACCACCCTCCCCTCCACCCACAACCACCCCTAAACACATGTCAGCATCCCGACGGACCTGCCGTGTGTTTCTGCCGAATGGCACCACTTGTCATGTGACACATCCCTTTGGCAGTGTTGCAAGGACTTACAATGCCACAATTTGTTTTAATTAACAAATCAGCACCATTTATTTTCTGTCACATTAGGATCGATAGATTGGATGCAACAGTCCACTGCAACCTGGAAAACTCCACTAGGACATGAATGATGCTATGAAAAAAAAAATTTAAGCACGATTTTATGCAGTTTTACTGATGTACATATGTTAGAAACAATACATTGCGATACCACCTTGTATCTTCTATATAGAATACTACTGCATAAAACTTTTACTAAGGTCTATGTACGAATTTGCCATCCATTTTTTACTATCTAAATGTAGTTTCACACACCAGCACATTTAAGTTAACATGTAATAGAAACTTCAACAAGACTTTCCAACTTTACTATTTGAATGGAATGCAGAATAAATAAAGAATTTGGGAGGTTTAAAGGAAATCATTTAAGTCACCAATGATGTAAAATCAAAGTTATATCTTTCTAGAGGAAACAATTAAAAATAGGGGTTGTCGGTAGAAATTAAGATAAAAATGTGTGAATTGAGTAATGATACAATGAAAAAAAAAATAATAAGGAGAGATAATAAGGCAAAAGAGTCTCCATCTGCACCTCACTGAGACCAGGAGGAATATGCCAGAGCAGTGTGCCAGCTCACAGCCCACTAACTGATGGAGAGGCCTGTGAAGACAGCGCTGTGGCAGTAGATATGCTTCTGAGAGAGGTTTAAAGAGTGGAACTGATTGTGCATGTCTCATTCGAGCTCTTCACAGCCCTCGCCCAGGGGGCTTGGCTTTCAAAGCTGGGTGACGTGAGTGTGTGTGTGTGTGCGAGCGTACACACATACACACACTCCATTGACAAAGCTCCTTGCTCTCTTTCTCTCAAATATATGAGCACACAATTGATAGACGTAGTCCAAAAATGTGTTCATGATTGCTGCTTCCCCCAGTGGTGCTTCATGTTTCCTGTTCGACTCAAATGCTTTAGTACACTATTGACCAGTTTTTGTCAGCTGGTTTCGCTGCAGGTCCCAGACTGTACATATTTTATCAGGTGATGATACAATACTGTACCAAAATTGTAAATGAGACAAATATTTCCTCAGAGTTGCAAAGTAATGGAAACAATGACAGAAATGTTCATATGTGTTGTAAGGTATTTCAATACAGGAAAAAAGTTAGGGATGGTTCAATTCCTCTGCGGATGAAGGGAGATCTTAATGCAAGCTTTCAGTCTACTACAAGAAAGAAAAAATGAGACAAATCATGTGTCACCAGATTAAGTTAAAAAATGAAACATGCATGGGTGAATCTTTCATAATAAGATCAATATCATGCAATTGATAATAAAAATAGATGGTCATACTCAATTTACAATTAAGTACTGATATGCATAAAAATGACCATGAATCACATAGGTCAAACTAAATGCAAAAATGTAAAGATGAAAGGTCTCAAAATATTCTTTATGTATTATGTCTATATTTACTGTACATTTTCACTTAAACGCATTGCATTGCATTTATAGTAACTTATTAATTGAGAAATACAATAAGTGATTTATCTTAATCTCAGTAACATAAAAGTGCTAGAAATACAAAGTTTCAAATATCTTCTAGAATATGAGACATACAAGCTAAAACATAAAGGAAATAAGAAATGATATGTATGTATATATATGTCTTTCTATATCCCTTTATGTTTTAGCTTGGACAGTATGTCTGACATTCTAAAAGATATTTGAAACTTTGTATTTCTACTATATATATATATATATATATACAAATTTCTCAGCAGGATGCAGTTTAGAGCTCATGGAAGAGATACGTTTTCTGCTGTTTGTTGAATATTGTCAGGGATTCGACTACCCGGATAGGTTTAGGAAGATTATTCCACCAGCAATGAACATTGAATGGAAACTATATTTATACATTATTCAGCTTTTTATATATATATATATATAATATGTGGCATATTTGGATCTGGCTCAGGGAATTTGTTAAAAACATCCAAATAAATGCACATGCCTGATTGTAATGTACAACAGCACTAGCAATTGTACAGCAGAAGAGAGAGTCAGAGAACTGGAGAGTGAGAGCGAGGCTCTGGATTGAGATCTCTGGCCCGTCTCCTGCTGACACTCATGCAGGCAGATCACAGGCTCATCATGTCGCCCGTGTTTGCCCAGAGCCTCCTTCATCAAATGACACGTTTGCCACACGTTTATCTTTATCAGATCTGCAGAGAAGCAGAGATGAGAGAGGACGAGAGCTATTGCCTCTCTCACACTCTCTCTTTGTACCCGCCATCGCCTGGGGGCCAATTACCTTCTCCTCTGACAGGATCCCCCCCTCCTCTCCTCTCTACCGCTCTCCTGCGCTACAACTCCAGAAACATCTGCCTCTGAATATGCAATCAGCTTGGAATCAAGGAAACATATACATACAAATGTAGCGGCGGGCGTAAAGCTAATATTTACTGACATCAGATCTATCTGTACTTATTCGCCTCTCATCTCAAGCTGCATGGAGGAAGAAACCTGAGCACTGCCGGCTGATCCTGAACTCCACCAGATGTCAAAACCATCTCAGACCTCCTCTTGTTATCTATCCTTGTATGGCTGTACTGTATTACTAAAAACAAGAAGCTTCACTGCTACCATTTCTCATACTTTCTGGTTAAGCATAATAGCCCTAAGTATTATGAGCCCTACAAGTGGAGTCAGAAATATCAGAATAAATAATAAAGTCATATTTACAAGTAGGAAACTCATAATTCTAGTTGACACATGAGTTGTGATGTCATAGAGGGCATGCGGATTTGCAATTTGCCAGAATTTAAGTTATTTTTGTTTATTTGATTTACATTTTTACATGCTGTACTTGGCTGATAAAACAGCTTATAAACATTAGGTAAACAGCTGATCTCTTTTCAGTTTGCTTTCTGAAAAATAATTTTTGATATTGTTGCTGTTAGATATCATTCATGAGTGAATACTTTTCATCACTCTGAATTCAAACTACTTCAGTGCTATTTTACTGCACTGGAAGAGATAATTATGTCTCAAACTCTGCCACCTAAAAAAAATAGAAACTATATAAAACTCCTATTGAGAGACCATAATCTAACAAAAACTAGTGCTGGGCTCTTTTGACTTTGGCAAGAAAAGCAATCACTTAGCATCCACCCAAAAACACTCAAGCAACCACCTGCATAGCAACACCGTGAGCACTGGTTAAAGCCAGTTTCAAAAAATTGTAACTGTATAAGGGTTCTTGAGTTGACTGTATTGTTATTTGGAGATTTAAAAAGTTATTTTTGCATTAGGGGCGTTTGCAGCTTGTAGTTCAAGGAAATCAGTTCTAGAAACTAGCCAGCAGGGTGGTTCCTAGAGAACCGATTTCCCCCTTGAGCTGTTTTACAGCAGGAACAGAGTGGCCAACAGCAGCGTCTTTATTCAAGGTATTTACAAATGTCAGCAATCAGTGAAAGGAGGATGTCGTGATGACGGAGATTAAATGTAAAAGCACAATTTAGAGAATTTCACAAAATATTTCCAAAGACAACTTGCAGTGTTGTGTATCATCAAGGCTGAGAAAAAAACACAATGCTGCAGACAACTAGTAACTAAATGCCGATATCACTGTTTTCCATGCTCGCAGAGAAAATATTTTTACATGGATTTAATTTTATTTATTTATTTATTTTAAATACATACACTTAGCGTACACTTATGTCACTGGTAGGCCCTGTTTTAGACCCTACTCTGAAGAAGGAGCTCATTTCGTTTCTCCAAAAGGTTCCCCCGGTAGGGGTTATGGTCTTTTTCTGTCATCACGAGAACAATTATGACACAACAAGAAGTTAAAAAACCTCTTCTGATATCACAGTAACCCAAAAAAAGCTCCCATAAATGTTCTTCTCTACACATTTTAATGAAATGACATTTTTGTGAATATTTCCTTAAGTAAGTGCAAAATGCAAATGCAAATATTCCAACATTGGATATATTTAAATCATTTAATTTATTATATTTTATTTATATTATATTAGTTTAACAATGTCTTAGCAGTAAAAACCTGAGCACCTGAAATAGCATAATAATATTCACATTTTAGGAAAATATAGTTTTAGTTTTTAGTTCACTTGTGCAGTATTCATTCTGAATTATTACTGGTTTTGGATTATTTTAAATAATTTTCTAGATTTTTCAAAAAATGCAGTTTTTGTCTGTGTGTTTTGCATCACATCATCAAATACAACAATGTTTTAATTAAACTTTAATTATTTAACTTACTTGTCATATATTACATCTTATCTTCGGAATTGTTCATTTTGATTAAATAAAAATAACTATATATATTAATTTCGGTAAGTTCTTTGACACAGCATTATCTAAACATCTTCAACACAGTGTATGACATCAGAAATGTACAAAGTTCAGACTACGGCATCAAGCTGTCAAACTCTTGTTTTTTTTTTAAGGCTGTAGCACTCTGTTGAATGGAAAACTCTGAAAACCGGTCATTCCTGTGCTGATTTGGAAAACAAAAAGTTTCGTTAATACAGTATGTGATGCGAGCAGTGTGGAGCAACACAATGTGTTCCAGCTTGGAGCTTTTTCCAGCTGTCAGAGTGGAAGAGGAAGCGAATAGGAAACAGAGGCTGACACAGACATAGATGCAGATTATCCTCTCTCTCATTTCACATCCAGAGATTGCAGGAGCATCAGCACCTCAGAGAGAGAGAGAGAGAGAGAGAGACAGAGGGAGGGCTGGGATGACAGGAACAGGCCGTGTTTTGACAGCTGTCTCTTTTATGGGACCCGTCACAATCTCATCCTGCTCTGAGATTAGAAAATCAGAGAGAGAGGAGAGATGGGAAGAAACAGAGAATTCGGTTCTCGTAAAGTGTACGAAGTTCAGGGACAAGCGAAGAAAAGAGACGCACAAGGGCGCGTAGAACGATACGCTGTCCCGTGCTGCTCCTGTGGCTTTCGTTCAGAGAGCAGAATGAAAAAAAGAGAGACGCAGAAGAGAGGGAGAGAGAAAATATAGAGAAGCAGCATTTGCATAATGTCCTCCACCACAGTCGGACCCCTAGGCTAGCCGCCCAGGATAACAGAGGGCCAATACTCTTAATTCAATCTCGTTATTTTTTCTAATACTTGAGAAATTAATAATTCCGGCCCCCGCCTCCGCAAACCACCATGAGCGCTGAGCATCACAGAGCTGCCTAAGTTTGTAACTTTAACCCAAGCAATTGATGTGGGGAGGCCCTTCAGGCAGACCTACTAATGAATGGATTGCATGTGAGAGAGGGAAGTTAAAAGATGGTCTTTTATAAAGTAATTTAAGAAAATCCTGTTAGCTGGATCAAGTACAAGAGTTTAATTTCTCAAAATGGGGGAATAAGTGAAGGGTTTTTTCCCCCCCCCCATGTCTCCTTCAGACTCAGAGATATGCGGTATAATGCGCACACACAACACAAGCGCACAATGCAAACACACACAGACTCGGTTTTAGTAAATAACAAATTGGGGAAGTGATAATGCGTGTGGATAGTCGACGTAGAATAGAAACCGCTTAGTCTAGTAAACACTGGATAAGTTACGGGAAGTCGAAGCTTCGACAGATAAAAATCAGATTAGATTCATCATACTTCCTACAGGATCTGCAAGACACTCGCCTGCTCTCTCTCTGTCACACACACACAGTCAGTGAAAAGTGTGTGTGTATCATGTATGTTTCTTCCTCAAGGCAGACACTCATATATTGTGTTTTTGTCCCTTTATTATTTTTTTATTCCATTGTTTTACATAAGTATATAAATAAGCAAACATTATTCATTATAATAATTATGTGCTTTACTATTATTTAATAATGGCTATATTTGGTTTTAATTCAATTGTTGCTTCACCAAAGAAAAAATAATAAGCAATAAATATGCAATATTAATTTTATTTATTTAATAATGTAATATCATATCATGGCTACTATTATTTAATACTTATTACATTATATCTGGTTTAATTTTCATTGTTGTTCAACTTTAATAAATAAATTAAATAAAAACTAATTATAACAATCATTTTTTTATTATTATGTAATATAATAATCATTTCTATTGACTATTATTACTTAATTGTTACTGCATTATTATTGTTTTAATTGACCTTTTGTTTGACCAATTATCATGATACATAAATCATCAAAAATAAAAAAAGATAGGCCTATAATTAATTATTTTGTAAACTATATTAAATTACTTAATCGTTTTTAATAGGTTTTTCTTTATCTTTTCTTGGCCACAAAAACATTTATCTGATATCTCTGCATAACTGATTACTTGATGTTTTAAAATCCACAAATCTACATTTTATCATTCAAACGGCAGCAAACCTAAATTGATAAATCTGTCACAACAAAACGTTCTGTTTGAATGATTGACCTTTTGTTTGAATGTTTGGACTGTAAATGTTTGACCTTCTGTTTGAATGTTTGGACTGTAAATGTTTGACCTTCCCTTCGCACATAATGATATCACACATAATTACAAAAGTTTTCAATGTATGAAAACAAGACATGGCAAATGACATTTTTGCAATGCACTGGGGAAGGCAGTTGAAAACATATACACAGAAAATCAAGGTCAGATATTATTAATTCTGCTGTTAGGAGTTTTTTCTTTCTTTGATATTGTGTATTCACAGATTTACAGCTTTTAAAAAATGTGTTTTAAATCATAATTTTTATTTGCAGGTGTCACATATGACATTCTACGTTGTTATCGCAAATGCCTCATTAATTAAGTTAATGCTAATTTAGCCTTTCTCCTTGTCTCTCTCTCTCTCGTCTGTGCGATGTGTCTTGGGACGCATCTTTAGAGCTGGAGGGCAATTGAGAGATACTGAAGTGGCTAGATGGCAAGGACTGACTTTGGTACACACACACACTGTCTCTCTCACACACAGTTATCCTCACTCCTGGCAGACATACACAAACATTCCCAATTTCTAATCTCTCTCTCTCTCTAATCTAATTTTCATCATTCTCTCCCTTGCTCTTTCTCTCTCTCTCTCTCTCTCTCTCTCTCTCTCTCTCCTCAATGCCAGCCAACTCTCTTTTCTAAATTCTCTCTCCTCTCAGCTCTCTTTCTATCTCCTATTTCCCTTTTTGTTCTCTCTCTCTCCCTCTCTTCTCCTCTCCTCTCTCTCTGCATCTCTTACAAAGGCAGCAGGCAGTATGCCTCCCCTGAAAATGAGGCCACGCACGGCAAGTATGCAAATGAAAGCAGTGCTGCTGGATTAGAATGGGACACCATATACCCTAAATCATGATTGTCAATCATGGCGAGGGATTAAGGGATACGGGCTTATAGACCTAAAAAAGCAACACTTCCCCCCCGGGCGCACTTCCATTGTGAAAGAGGGAGTGTGGGAGAGAGGGCTTGTTGGGGGGCTGCTTTAGTGCACTACTGCCCTCTGCCTTTCCATCAGGTTTACTGCAGGCTCAGAGCCGAACAAGCGGCTCCAGTTGTATGCGTTACAGAGCAGAGTTTCGGTTTTTCAGGCAGGGCTTGGCTCAGTGGTTTCCCGCTCAGCGCCAAGAACCTTAAAATATTCTGTGTATTGTTTTATTTTAAGATCAAATAAACGCATTATACGGAAAATGAAAAACGAAGCGGGTTCGCTTTTGGCATTGGATGAGGATTGATCATTTTAAAATCACTTCAGGCAATAGTCAGACATCATTATTAAATGATGCAAAAAAAAAATGTTTACTATACAAAACTATATTTTAGCTTTAGTATATAATATAAATGCATATCTTTAATGTATGAAAATTTCTAAAATATATATGGATGTTGGTTAATTGCATAGATGTGCATTAGATGATTTTACATGAAAAATATATACTTATGAATTAATAAATATACTTATATATACACATATAATTATAAATATAACTGTAAATATAAATGCATATCTTTAATGTATGAAAATTCCTCAAATATATATGGATGCTGGTTAATTGCATTGATGTGCATTCTTTTAAACAAAAAATATATACATTAAAAAATATATACTTATGAATTAATAAATATACTTATATATACATAAGACTTGTTAAGCCTCTGAAATCTTAATATAAAAATATGCATATGATATTGCACATATGATATCGTTGAACTATGCCATAAAATAAAATGAACAAATAATGAATGAATTAAAAATAAAATAAAAATGTTATCAGAATTACAATGTCTGACAAGTTTTAAAAAGAATGGAAATAAAAACATAAAAAACATAGCTAATAAAATAACATCAGGAATAAGTCCAAATTGCACTTACCAAAGATTCATACCTGTATTCTGCAGGATTTTTACATATCCATTGTGGGAGTTGGCATGGGATAAAGGGTGCAGAGGTAAAAAAAAGATTGCAACATCTGCTTCACAACAGGAGACAGGGCTGCCGCTGTATTACATCTGCGCACACACACACACACAATACTCATGAACACAAAAAGACAAAGACTGCAGAAAAATGCAACAGAATTGATATTGAAATCAAATCTGAGCTTTACTTTTTTTTTTTTTTTTTAGAAAATTCACATCAAACAATAAATTAACTTCATATTAAAAACTGTGCTTCGAAATGACAAGCATTTAGCACCTTAATCACTCTTCAATTTCCCAAGCAACAATATTCAATTTTAAAAAACATGTTGTATATGTGCTGTACAGTGAACTGGAATACTGTAATGTGTTAGAGCTTCACCTCAATACACCAACAAACAAACAAACACTAATTGATACGAGTCTATCGACAGGCATAAGAGCAAAGGGCTAATCGTTCAGCATCATTAGGTGAAGATTTAGCTTAAAAGCTTTGAGCTGGCATTAAGCAAAGCTGCTGTTGACATGGATTGAGTGCTGTAATGCTGTATTGTCACTGCTCCAGGAGGCAGAGAGAGGGCGATTTGAGAGAGTGATGCGCTCAAGCTGGGATTTGTGGGCTGCCATAATACTGGAGGGCACTGGAGGCAGCGTGGACCAAACCAATGGATGTGGGAGCTCTAATAACACTGCGAACAATGCTGGATTTACTATTTAATAACTAATTAAGTGTGTGGGTAGGCTCCTGCAGTACCACAAGCTACAGTAAAGTTGTAAGACATGACCAAGGAACACCAAGATGCAGGGTCTGATCAGGGGGCTCGGAAAACTGAAGTGAAAAGTTAACTGAGAAGCAACAACATTAGGTTGTAAGGTGTGTGTGTGTGTGTGTGGTTAATACAAAGCTCTTAACACAAAAAGCTCTTTATATTGTCAATATGATCAGAATTCACTACATGCCTTCTGTTGTCTGGCTGATAGTTTATACTTTGTAGCAAGGAAAAGCTATTTTAGTATAATTCTAAAAACGTTCTTTCCTTCTGAAACTTTTTCTCTGAAAATATTTATTTTTTTAAAGTAAATGTAAGTCCACTTTCTGGACTGTAACCTAAGTTCACATGATTTTTAATCACGCTAACATGTGAGTATTGATGATACCAGAAGGCTTTTGAAGAATGTTTATTTGACTGCCTCTCAGTCACTATTGTATTGCATTGCATCATCAGTTTCACCCCCACAATAAAAACTATACAGAGATTTAATAGAGCATTTAAATATAATCTCATTTAGACGTATTATTGGGAGTGACAACTGATATTTATATACATTTAATTGTAGTCTACTATAGATTGTAGAGCAGAATTGTTTTTTTCAAATACAATGTCTAGGCCTTTGTATGAATAAAATGGATGTGTCTTTTTCTTCCATGAAGAAAACTTGATATTATCACTATATCGTATTATGGCCTGGTCTATAAAATACAAAACATGGATTTTTAATGGACTGGTATACATTATTTTGAAAAAAATAAGTGAAATAAACAGATATTCCTATGATACTTTATCCCTAAAGATTTAATTATTATTCACAGGTCTTAATAATCTAAATCATAGCGCAAATGCTAATATATTTCACAAGAAAGATTGGTTCATGTGTGTTTAATGCAAGTTGATATTTCTGTGCCAAATATCTTAGACAAATAGTGCCTATTGGATTTACCTATTCAATTTAAACACAACTAACTTGTTTGCACAATTATGTGTATACAAAAATACAATATGATAGGAAAGATGTATTTCTTCCAGTCAATATTATATATATATTTTTTAATATTAAATATTAAAAGAATAAACTAATATACATTTACACGTGTAACAACTTGACATTCAAAGATAATATTCTGTCATTTAAAAGCATTACATAGCTGACATTTGTCTTAATTCCTTGCAATTGTTATTAAACACCATAAAACTGTAACGTAACAAATGTAAGAGGAAGCCCAAATGGCAAAAAAACATGTTGCTTGGGCCTCGGAGGATTCAAATACTGATATCAAAAAAGTTTAACATTTAATGCTAATGGAGAACTGTCCTGCAAAGTTTGTTAATTTAATGACATTATTCCAGAACGTGAAAAAAGCAGGCGTGTACTTTTAACAACTTTTGGATGCTGATTGATCCACAACTGGAGAAAGATCACCATCCCACAGGAGGATAAACGAACCTTACCTCCTCAGAAACGCGCGCGAGAGTGAAATGGTAAAATGATGAGCTCTAATGAGCAGACTGAGAAAAGGGTGAGCAGAGGCTTTATCCAGCGTTCAGTGTTGACAGCACCGCTAATCCTCGCCACCTGCTCAAACACAACAGCAGTAGCGGCGGCCCGCGTTCACTAACACTCACCCCGAGTCAGCCGTTCCCGCGGGAGCCGCTTCCCGCGCTCGCTCGCTCGCTACCGGCAAACGCTAATCGCCATGCAAAACAAATAGTTCTCAAATGTTTGGAAAAGGCCGCGCTGTTTGC
>JAUCMS010000031.1:18515519-18536710 GCA_032357445.1 Enteromius radiatus | reverse complement strand
GCAGTAGCGGCGGCCCGCGTTCACTAACACTCACCCCGAGTCAGCCGTTCCCGCGGGAGCCGCTTCCCGCGCTCGCTACCGGCAAACGCTAATCGCCATGCAAAACAAATAGTTCTCAAATGTTTGGAAAAGGCCGCGCTGTTTGCACCAGGGCCTAACAAAATAATTTTTACAAGCTATCCAGTTGTGATTAGGGCTGAGAGAATTGAATTTCCCTGGCAGCGATCATATTCATTTTAGCCTAATTAATAGTGTTGTTTAACTTTGTCTGTTTGCCATTGTAGAAACGGCACACTGTGGTGAAAACAGAGGCTCAGTTCAGCTCTGAAGCGTTTCTATCTCTCTCGGCCTTTCCTGGCCGTGACGACCGCACACATCTTAAACACTGCTGGGCGGTTAAGCTTAGCAGTTTTCTCCCATTTTGTCTTTTAAGTCGCGGGAATAATTTTCCTCCTTTGGGAAGACATTACCCTAAACCTTCATGGCTAAGAATACACGATGAGTCCTTGAGAAGAGTCTATTTTTCAAAGACTTATCAAGTCTGCTCTAAGAAGAACCTATATTCTATACGTTCTCCTTCATGCACTTCATACATTTTCACTTAAAACTAGTTTAATATATAGACTGGAAATTAGTAACACTTTTCATATGATACAGTATCTCTGAATTTATGTTTTTATCCTAAATGTAAAAATAGGTTCATGTAAAGATTTAAATGATTACCAATTAAAACTATATTCAATATGAGAGAAGCATGCAGAAATTATTTGAAATTCACCCGTATATTCACTTTATTATATTTTGGCTCATGTTTTACCTAATTCATTGAGACATGCTTTAGAAATTAAAATGTACCGCATACTAGTAATACCTTCTGGCTTTGGAACCACCCTCAATAAAACATGTCACATTGTTCCACACATTTTATTTTTTTGGAAATAATTGATTATAATGAGCAGCTTGTGCACACGAATCAGCTCATATAGCATCATTTTGACATTAATTCATTTTTTAAATCAGTACAGTATAACGGAATCAATTATCAGGCCATCTAATCCTTTCTAAAAGTCTAACACCAAGATCTCGACCCCTGTCTCTTTAATCAGAGGTTAAGGGTTAAACTAGTCATATGACATTACTGCATTCAACACATCCCTGTCAGATGAAAGTGTCTTGGATTAATGGTTCGTGACTGGTGGCAACACCCACATTTCTAATCACAGAGCTTCAGAATGTCCATTGGAGAAGAAGTCCTAACTGAGAATCAGATAATCAATCCTAAAAAAAACAACAGCATGTGACCTGAGCCCTTAAAAATCTCATAGGACTATCAGACTATCATGTATTTATTATTAATTATGTTAATGCTGTATCAGTATATGCACATTTTACTTCAATCTTAGTAAGCAACAGGTTCTTATACAATATTTATCTACATCTCCAAAATTGTTGTTCATGAAGTTACATTTTAGCATTGGAAAAGTCAGCTTTGCAGGTTGCAGGACAGCATGGAAATGAAACCATTAGATTATTTCTGACAGAATTCAGCTTCTCTAAATCAATCTTAAAATTAATGCATTTGTTGAAGATGGTATTCTTAAGAATATAAAATGATTTTAGAACAAAATTACCTTTCAAAGCATGGCAACATTTGTATAACACAAGCAATGTTTAGCTCAAAACAGTAATTGTCTTCTCTTTGAAGCCCTATGTGTGCACAAGAGCCTGAGTGAAATGAGCTGGACAAACTCATTGATCCAGAGCAGCGTGCAGAACCACCCCTTTCCTCCCAGTAGAGCCACAGAGGATGGATTTGGCACAATCAAAATAAAAGCAAGTAAAAATGAGTCTCTCGACCACCCAAGTCCAGTGGCCGAATCATTCGAGTGGCTCACTTCAGTTCATCATTCTGAGATGATCATCCTCTCTTTATTAGACAGGGAAAAATGTACAAAACAGCCCTCTACTCTCATTATATATCTTTTAAAAAAGATATCATAAACAAAATATGAGCAAAACACTACGCTCGCATTAAACCTGCATATAGAACAAAACGCGCAACTTAAAACTGAGCAACCTGGGAAGTGTTGGGCTTGGACACAGTTGCTCTTTTCATCGTTTAATTTCCACACTGAATCATAGACAAAGACATTTCAACAGCCACTCAAGATTGGCCACTTGTGTTTCTCACAGCTCCGAACGGACGACATCTGAAGGCTGTGTGGTAATTGGGCAGCCCTGCCAGTCATTAGCTGAAATGCCGTCCCAGTCGGGCTGAGCGATAGTCTACTCTCAGTTGGACGAAAGCGTGGAGGAGGTTCCTGTCAAGGTTGGTCAGCTGCTCTCCAGAGCACACCTGTTTGAGGTTATCCGGGGCAACAACCAGGAGGTTACACAGAGCGTGAAGCGTATCGAAGAGCTGGAGCACGAGAGGAACCTGTGGAGGATATACATGCAGCTGTTAGTACAACGCTTGGTTGAAATGACCTATTCATCAATGAAAATAATTCATAATGCATTAACACCGCACACAGTTTCCGAAGCAAGACGTTTTACTGCTGGTTGCTTGCAGAGGAGAAACTGATACAATTCATTTAATTATTGATCATTTTAATTCTCTTTCATTTTAAAAAATATATACTTTTTTATTGTTTAATGAATAGAAAGTTCAAAAGAACAATCTAACCAATCTTTTCTAACATTATGAAATGACTTTACTCTCACTTTTGATCTATGTAATCAATCTCTGCTAAATAAAACCATTTCTTTAAGTCTTTGTTAAATCTAAAAGTATTAAATTAATGTTTGTGAAACACCAATTTGATCAAAATATTCAGCAGCAAGTTAATTAATTAAAATTTTCAGTAATTAATTGCACATATTTTTTGGCCAATAACCAACGAACATTATAACTTCTCAGTGCTTGAAAGTTTGTGAACCCTTTTCGATATTTCTGTATTAATACGACCCAAAACACCCAAGTCCTGAAAGTAGACAAGAAAACCCAATCAAACAAATGAAGGAAAAGAAACACTTTGCCATTGATTAACTGAGAGAAATGATCCAGTGATACGCATCTGTGAGTGGTAAAAGTATGTGTAGCTTTGCTTTCAGTATTTGGTGACATGTTCCTTTAGAATTTAGTGGTATAATTCAGAAATCATGTTCCATCAATGATGGCAAGCCATCCTGGCCCAGCAGCAGCAAAACAGGCCCAAACAATAATATGATCACAATCGATCACAGACATGATCAGACTTTGATAGATCCCTGTTCTTTAAATAAAACAGGGCATGCAATGACACCTGTTACTCATGTTACTCATTGAAAAAACAACAACAACCCTCTGATGGACTCTAATTTCACCTTCAAATTAACTGCTAATCCTTGGGATTCACATACTTTTGTTTCTTGCATATATGTAATATTGGAACATATTTCGCTATAGAAAAAGAGGATACCGCTTAAATTTGTAATTAATAAAGTTAAATATTCAGAGCCTTTAAATGATACTTCACCATATATCAACTAATTTAAATTCACATTTTCTCTCATAATCCGTGTAGAAGATGTGAAGAACCTTCCCAGACGGATTTGGTTATAACACAAAACCAAAGTTGATTGCCACGCAATCATGTTTGAGCTATCATTAGAATTGGTGGATGTCAAGCACTTACAGTTGAGCTTTTACCGTATTTGATAAGTATATATGTGCACTAATCAATGCTTATAGGCAAAGAAAAGCCTACTCAAGTAATCCTGTCTTTTCCAAAGACTTTAAATAAACTGCACGATTCAAATAAACTACTTTTACAATGTCTTTATGAGCCTTAAAAAGTATAATTTTTTGGGGGGAATGGACATTCAATGGAGGAAATCTCTCAGGTTTTGTTAAAAATATGTGTAATAATGTACAGGTTTGGAACAACATTAGGATGTGTAATTGAAAAAGAAATTACATTATGCCACGAGGTTGCAAAAATAAGACCTTTGACCTCTCCTTACCCTGAAATCTTTGGCGGAGCGGCGGTATTCTGCCACATCACAGATGGCGAGCATACCACCCATGGAGCTGTAGCTGAACTGCTGCAGGTGCTCGTGGATCAGTCTGTGGAACCGCACTCCCAGCTCAGTCAAAACTGTGTCAACATTTTTACCATCCATGGACCGCCGCACACGCTCCACTTGCTTGCTCACATAGGCACACACCTTTGAACATGCCTTGAAGAAAGAGCACATGAAAGATGACATTAAACAGAAACAGAATATGCTATGAATACTACAATTACTGTTATTCTGAGAATCTTTTCATTGCACTGATATGAGATTCACAATTACTATAGAGTACAAGGTCTTACTGTAGTGTACTGTATCATGACATTGTTCTCGTCTTCCGGCTTGAAGTCTGTTTTCTTCTGTTCATTCGCCAGGATGTGCTTCATCTGGCCTATCATGCAATTTAGTGTCCTAAAAAGAAGGTTGAATGAAGTCACCAAATAAAACTTTGATTAAGACGAAGTTTTCTGTTCTGAACTAACCGATCAATCCCGGTGTCCAGCTTCACCTCCATCTGTTCGATCACCTCTTTCTTCTTGAGCAGGCACTCCGTCAGCTTAGGAGAGGAGCTACAGGGGTTAGAGTATAAACAAATTAAATGGTAAAGACACCAGTCAGCGGCTCCAGAAACAAAGACACAGAAGGCAGTGAAACAAAGTCGGTCACACTTACCTAATAAGAGGCATAAGATGATCGTTAAACTGCTTGTCAAATAGATGAAAGATTGTGTTGGCCTGCTGAACCACATCCAAAAAGTAAAGGTTGGCATTTTTGGCATCCGCAGATGGGATGGCTGTGCAAGTCCAAAGACAAAAAAGACAAGTATTGGTATGTAAAGTTCTTTTCAGGAATCTATCATCTTCTTCCAGTGGTTTCCATTGTATAGATTAAAACCAAACTCTCTGTAAAATGTATTTTTGTTGCAAAAGTCACTATGACTTGCAAGCAAGTTTAGCTCTAGATAAGAGCAACGTCTGATTAAATATGTTAGAACAGAGCACAACTAGAAAAAACCTACATTCACAAAAGTTTGATAAATTTGATAAATTCTCAAGACTTTTCCAGACCTGAAAATTCCCTGAAATGTAGGTTTTTGGTAACACTTTTTTTTAGCTATTTATTAGTGCTAATTAAGCACATATTAATGCCTTAATCTACATGAGCTTATTCTATATCCCTAATCCTACCCATGACCTAAACTTAACAATTACCTTACTAAGTATTAATTATCTAGATAATAATAGTAATTGTCATAATTTTGGCAGTAATTTTAAAATTATTTTAATTATTTTTTTTAATTTCAACCTTTTCAGTTTAGTTTACATTAACAACCTTAATTTGGACAAACTTGTAACTGCATTAAACTGCAACATTTTAATTATATTATTCATTATGTTGTAGATGGTTTTTGCTATACCTGACAGTCCAATCTCAAGGGCGTAGTCTATATGGTCCACACACAGATACTCCACCAAAAGCAAGAAAATGGAGAAGGCATTTTTTGGTAGATCTGCTGGATCTGATAACTGGAACAATAACAGAGAGAGGGTATATCATGCTAATGTTTACAACCCACAACGTCCAACAGCAACAAAAGCCAAGATATGTTTTTGCACTAAAGCATTGCTTAAATTTCTTATACCTTGTTGCATCTCTCAAAGGCATGTCGGGTTTCCTGTAGCAGGTTGACTACGACCTCTTGTGAGAGAAGAGTCTCTCCATGTGTGTCAATACTGGGTCCCAGAGGCAGGTTAGTGCGTTGTCTGATCCTCTCTTTTAGCTCCTGGATGCTGTCAAAATGTACCGAAGTAAAGGTAAGACATGTCTTTGACACCTCTAGTGTAAAGAGTAACTTTGGAAGAGAGTGGGAAAACCCAAAAAACCGACAGTTCCTCACCTTCCAGTGCCTACAGGTCGTTTTTGGTGGTTCTTAGAGTCATAATAGCGCTGAAGAATCATGCCACTGCGGCTTTGCAGATATTGTCGCTCCATGTCTATGTAGCTCTCCAGATAAGTGGAGAATATATTCTTTATCAGCTTAGATAGAAACGTGTGCTTGTCTGAGCCCAAATTAAAGTCTGAGAGTTTAGCAGCCAGTGCCGTTGTCCTAAAAACAAATTGCAGTAAAGCACGTTAATCTGACATATATTTGAGACTTTGGATTAATTTCAGACAAGATAAAAAGAGTGTTTGATGAGAGCATATTCAATAATTGTAATAATTAATAATAATGAAAACCGATTGATACCGTGTATAGAGGTCATAGAGGTTCTTGAGGTATTGCTCCACATCAGAGTTGCGGGTCTCATCAAGTCTTTCTTTGACATGAGCCTAAAATCATAAAACAGACAGTCACTGAGCCACTCCCACATGTATTTTTTGCACACTTTAAACGCCACTATAAACTCTGACTACAACCAAACAATCTGAGCATATCACACCAGTCCTCAGGTCCTTACACTAGGTTGTAATTGATTTTAAAGTACTTTTAATCGTTTATTAATCACTCAATGACCTATGACCTAAATACATTGCAGATATGCTCAGTGAGTATATACACAGAGCACTCAGACCATTAGGATCGAGTCAGTTAGAAAAACTGAGGGTTCACACAAATCAATGGGAGTCCGTTTTTAGCCACTATGCCGCCCACAGTTGTAACCAGCTTCCAGAAGAGATTAGATGTGCTAAAACATTAGCCACATTTAGTCCAGACTTAAAACTCATCTGTTTAGCTGTGTATTTGTTGAATGAGCACTGTATTACGTCCAAACTAATGGCACTGTATTTTATCTTTACTCATTTTCTATTCTTAACGGTTTTAAATTCTTTCTAAATCAATAAAAATCATATTAAAAGTTTAAACAGAAGGCTAAAGTAAGTCCTGTGATGGTAAAAAGAATGTAGGCAAAGAAAGATTTAATTAGAATGAATGGTTGGTTAATTAGTCCAAAGTAGGACCTCGGAGTTCTATTTGTTTAGCTTATCACGCACACATTCATTTGTTTATGTCCCTTACATACAGCAACAGAGACAAACCGAACACGGTTTTATAAATGGGTACACGTGTTACGTACCTGTATCTTATTCTCAAAGATGCTCTGAATGAGTTTAGCCATGACAGTTTCTGGACTGCAGAAAACCTCTCCGACTTGTTTATTAACCCGCTGACACAGAATTGCAATATCTTCAAAGACATCGTTACGCATGTATGCTCCCTACAAACACCAAAAGACACTGGTAGCATAACAGTACAAACACTGGGCCTAAGAGAAAGTTTACTCTTGGTAGATAAATAAAACACCACCAAATAGTCTCAGATTCAGTTTGGTACCTCTTGGCATTGCTTGATGTAGACATCCACACAGTGAGCATAACCCTGAAACCAATTGAGATAGAAATTAAAAATAATAATTTCACATTATACAACAATGTCCAAAATACTATTATGATCCCAACAAACCTTAAAATGTAGCAGGACAGCAGCCACTTCACGCATGCGCCCAATCTCTCCTCTTCGCTGAGCGGCTGTGAACTCCTGGATCAACTGACGCTCGAGGTCATGATATTTACCTTTCAAATAAACACAGGGCTAATGTTAACACTGAATATTTAGCCGATATGGAAATAACATTGTTGCCTTGTTTAGTCTACTGCTGCTTACTTGCTATCTTGGCCTTGACATCAGAAAATCTGAATAGGGATGGAACAAGGAAAACAAGCATGGGAAAGAGAGAAGAACAGAGGTCATTTTTAAAACATTTCTTTTCCATTCAAAACACTACAGATGATGAGTGAGAGAATGACACAACAAAAAATGTTTGAACTTTTGCTTAGATCTCAGACACAGTCAAAACTAAATGTGAATGAAAAGTGTTCACCTGTTAAATTTTGCCCAATGCTTTGAATTTTGTGTTGTATTTTCTTTTAGCTGAATTTAAAATATTACAAAAGGCTAATTGGAGAAGTGTTTGGAAACCTGTTTGATGAGAAACTTGCAGATTTCAGATTTAAACCCAAAGTATACTTTTATATACTTAGATAAGTGGACCTGAATGAAATTTCATAATCAAAACAGAACACATGTAGCATGATATTTTTAATTCTGTCAGGTTGCACATGCAAGTACATTTTTGTGCCATAATTATTTGTTTAGCAAGATGGCAACATTGGCCTGGGCTGTTGTTTTACAGTCGAAATGAAACAACAGTCTGAAAAAGAACAGAAATAAAAATATAATTATTTTATAAAACATAAAAAAAAAAAACACAATGCTGATATATATATATATATATATATATATATATATATTCAGCTTTTTTTTTTTTAGTTTTTTTATTAATTTTTACCCTTTTAAAACTAAAATCAGCAAGCTTTTTTGGCAGGTTGCCAGCAAGTGATATACACTGCTGATTTTAGTCATTTATTCACTTTTTAATGCCATGCCAGCATCAAGGCTATTTTCATGTCGATATTTGAATAAATTGTACTAGGGCTGTCCTCGATTCGACTCCCAATCTCTCAGACGAATATTCACGGAGTGTTATGATCATACCACTTGGCTATATCGGTGTGCTCAATGTCTGATTTCACAGAAAGTTAATATACAGCCTATTAAAATAATGCTGTAAATAAGTATATGAAAAGAAAGAATCTTTAAATAAATATTTTAACCTGTGAATAAATCCAACCACCCCTGTAGATTTAAGTTTAGTTTCATTTTCCGTAATCCGTGACCAACAAAGGTGCATCTTGGTGGCAGACGATATATTCATATCAAAATATTTCAGCTGGTTTATTTATATATATATATGGCGTTTATTATTTATGTTATATAAGATTTGGTTGAGTTACATAATAACAACTGATAATGACAGTACTACTGTTAACATTTTTTTTTTTTGAATTCTTAGGGTTTCGAAGATGTTAAATGTTATCTATCTTTTAATGGAAACATAAAACATTATTTACTACGTTTGTATCTGCATGGCGTCTGTTACTCATTTTCTCAACAGCAATGATAGCTGTCACATGACTTATTATGCACCGCCCCTAAACATATGATTCGACCATCAGTTGACTATTGGAAATATTCGAAAAATCAGATTCAACTGTGAATCCTAGGTCGGGGACCAAGATTGTAGAAATTGTAACGAGGACATGTTTAATTATAATTTCCCCAGGTAATTATGTCATATCGTGCACTTCACTTTGACAGGGCTGCAGGACATGAGCAGGACATATAATTAATTTATACAACTTCTTAATTTGTTCTCATGATTTATTAATTTGTGGACACGGTCCATGTTTTATTAATTTGTTCTTTAGTTAACCAATGTTTTAACTACAATAAGGGAATGAATGAAAGTCGTAGTAATAATTCTTAATTTATGGGCACCAAATCTTTTATTTCCTCCACAAATGTCTACCACAGTAAGAGATTAAAAGTGAATGACAAGAAAATAAACCTGAAAATAGACATGGATGGTTGGACGCGGTTCACTAACCACAGCTCAATAAACCAAAGTTACGTTTACGATTATTTTATTTTAAATGCTGATTATGTTAACAGCAAACATTGCTATTGTGTTTTAAAATAAAAACCATGAAACCATATAAAAATGCATTCACCAACCTTCTTGACAGGATATGAAACAGCCAACAAAGTATAATAATCCTAAACGAAACATAACTACGGCGCACTTTCTTCATTTTATTAAATGATTATAATGACATCTATTAATTTTACGATCCTGCTACTAGCATTTTATTTACAGCAGGGGTCACTGGAGGGTCTGTGTTCCTGCAGAGTTTATCTCCAACCCTAATCAAACACAGCTGAAGCAGCTAATCAAGCTCTTACTAGGTATACTTGAAGCTTTCAGGCAGGTGTGCTGAACGTTGGAGCTACACCCTGCAGGACACTTGCCCTCCAGAATCAAGTTAAATGGCCCCTGATTTAGACTAAAAACCCCTTTCATGCTGGTGACTATATGCCACTGAAATAGATACATTTTGCAGTATTAATGCTAAAGCTGCAGTCCGTATACGTGTATCGTACTGATTCAGTACAAGCCAAAAACACGGTTTGGAAAATGGATTCATGGTGTATATACACATTATACATTCAGAACACAAAAAGCTACTAACTGCAGCTTTAAGGATTAATGAATTAATTGATCGATCAAGGGAATCAACATGTCACCAGTGCTTTTTATATGATCTCTTGTACAGCACAACATTACTACACCATTCCCCAAACCTTCAATATAGCCTGGAATCCATCTGCAGGTCGCTTACCTATCAAACGGCAGCTCCTGAGCGATCAGGTGCAACTTCTGAATGATGTCTGCAGCTTCTTTTATCTGTTTGGGATGAGAACAGACCATGGTGAGAGTGGGAATACAGTCACTACAGGACAGGCACCTCAGCAAACAGAGGCCAGAGGCAGCATCTGGGGATCGGCTTACGGTAAATCTGTCCCTCACTCTGCTTGTCCACCACGAGGATGATAAGAGTTAGTCAGCCCCGCACACCTGAACCTCATCATCATCAGACCTTAACCCCCCATCCGTCAGCCGCTGCCCGGCCAACACCTCGCGCTCACTCATGACTATTAAGAATGGACTATGGCTAATCCCTCGGTAAATCACCTCCCATAATCTGTCCCCATAGGCAGGTAGGAGGTCTAGGCAAAAACAGGACCCTGACAAGAACCCCCCACCTCTCCCTTGAAGCCCGATGGACGAGGAGAAGAAAAAGGCGATCCGAAAGGCCCTGCCGTCCACATATCCTCTGTTCCCACTCTCCTTTTCCTGCCTGCCTCAGCTAACATCATTATTGTGCTCCCGTGAGGTGGATCCATCCCTTTTCCGCTCTCCTCGCCGAGGTTTTCTAAGTATCTGTCCCCCAGCTAAGATTAGCTAAATCCCATGTAAGTGATGTAGCCGTCTCCCAGCAGTAGGGGGTTTTACCGGCGCTTGTCTCCTCGCTGCCTGGGCCCGGCCCTCCCTTTCACAGGGATTAACCCAGCCTTCGTTCCTTCCATTTCCCTTCTCTCCTTCCCCCCCTCAGCTATTCACCGGCAGCTCCTCTCACTTCCCCTCTTTTCTCTTCTGGAGGTGTGTACGCCTTGAGAAATATTGAAAAGTCTGGCGGGTATATTCCCACATGGCTCTCTGGAAGCATGTTGGTGGCCTTATGCTAATAGCATCAGAAGATGTAAGACTTGCCACCCAGGGTTGGTCACATCATTACTGAGTGACTTGAGAGATTAATTTAGAAAGTGGCATTTCCAATTAAGCTGGCGTACATCAACATCTAAGCAGGCCACATATATTAGCCCCAGGCATCCATTATGGCTGTATGCATCACTGTTGCGTACAAACCAAATTTTATCGGCTTTGGTAGCAACAGTTGCGTCGGTTACAACTTCAACGCAGAACACTGTCTAGAAAGTCCAATTTTCCCCCAAAATTTGTTACTCAACTGGATCTGGCCTGTCATGAGTAGAGTTGCACGAGCTGTTCAAAAGTTGTTACTTACTAGTAACTACTAGCTACTTTGCAACAATGTCTGTACTTAATTTGGTTGCACCATTTAATTCACCCAGAAATGAAAACTTTGTCATCATTTACTCACCCTCATGTCGTTCCAAACCTGTATGAGTTTCTTTCTTTTCCTTCACTGAAGAATTCTGGTAAATTAAATGTCCTTGCTATTGAAGAAAAACTGTTTCTTTCTTTAAAATTGTTCTTAAGAAAGAAAAGAAACGTATAGGCCTAAAGGTTTGAAACAACACAGTAAGTGATATAAAAAGAGTTTCATTTTTGGGTGAACTATTGCTTTAAGGAAGAATGTAGCTAGTTGGTCGAGAGCTCTTCATAAATTACCGCAAAGTCGCACAGCGTAGCAGCTTTCAAACTGTGCATGAACCTCAATTTAAGTTTACGGCAACTTCAATGTTTTTACGTGTGTAACTAACAGTACAAATAAGTTTCCAATGAAATATGATGCAATAAAAAATCAATAAAATACTGATATAAAGCATAAGAGACATTTCTTTACTAAAATGTATTTTATTTGATGTGCAAAATGCACACATAGGTGTGGCGTTTAGATCAAATCCATGTTGAAAAGTTACTAAGACACTTATTCACATAATGTTCTCCTAAAATGAAAACTGAAGTATGACTGATTTCTGTCAGGTAATACATAAACTTATGATGCAATTCCATCACTAGGTTTTATTCCAAACCTGATGTTTTTGCAAATATTCACATTCATAAGTATAATTATGCTAATATAATAATGCATTATATATTATAACGTAGTAGGGTACATGTAACAACTAACTTTTCCACCGCTGGTGCAACCGGCCCCTCACATAGTTAGGAATGAATAACCAGCTCATCAGCTAAAATGGCATAATCTCCAACAAATGATGATGAAAAAGAGAAGCTATCCCATACAAGCATTTTAAAACACAATTAACTGTAATCCTGAAAAGATGGCACATTCCTGTACAATATTGTACGTCATGCATGCCCATGATTCTCAATGATGTATAATAATAAAATTGTAATTGTAGACCTGTGCATCATTTGTGTTTGATCTGACCTTGTCAGGATTGTTGAAGACATCACTGCGCAGTTCTCCATCCAGGAACTCGTTGAAGTATGTCATGAGCCTCTGAGCCTCCACTGCCCTCTGTCTTGGAGTATTAACACCTTCTAGCTGATCTCCCAGATGACACACCTTGGTGGCCACATAACTGATATGTTCATCCAACTCCTGGAAGTGCTGGAAGGCTACCTTTTAAACAAGCATAACAAGAATGTGAAGGCTAAATGTGTAATATAATTCACGGTTTCATTAAAATGGTTAAAATAAACGCAAAATGTAAAAGCCACTGACTTGGTTGCTCCTCTGCAGGTCTTGGACCTTGTGGGCAAACTCCTTGGCTTCACGGTGACATTGCTGCTCCAACTTCTCCACCTTCCTTTGAATCCTTTCATCCAGCAGTTTTAGTTCCTCAATATGGTTCACAAACTCTTCCAGCAACCTGGAATCAAAGACATGACATTAAAGAGCTGCAAGCAGCAAAGCACAATTTCACTTTTGACAACCATTTTAAATACTTTAAACTCATTAAAGGGAATACAACACTAAATGTTTGTAGCCTTTACATTTTTCCCCTTTAGTCCACTTATACTGTCATTCTTGGTGTCTGGCAGCTAAAACCTAATTTAGTTGTACAAAACCTCTGTATTATAAAACTTTACAGTTCATGCAGTGCATGCATAGCATATATAATTATGCAACATTACCATTATCATTTATTATTCTTACCATAAGCCTTGCCTGCAGACTCAAACACTTTATTTCTGAGAATGCATGGACAGTACAGTATGTGTGCTGAAAAAGGTGGATTGATAAATCTGGGCGGTCACATGTTAGTGCAGTGACAGTTTTGACATAACTGGGAGATATTCTGAAGGACCTATTCTTGATGCTTGTTTAACAGTTTTTTTTTTTTTATTAAAACTTGCATAATGCATCCACTTGATGAAAAGTGCAAGTAAAGACTTTTATTCCTTTTTTAAATAAATACTATACTTTTGAACTGTAGTGTGTGTGTACAGAGCATATTGAACACTTATTTAAAAAGAGCAAGGAAAGAGCTGTTGTCCATGTTACATTCCTTTCTGGGAGTATGTGGTCTCAATATTAAAAGAATGGATGAGCTAATTGAGCTGTCAGTCGATTAAAATTTTGAATCTAAAAAAAATTACATGATGTGTTGATTAATTAATCCAGTTAAATCACACATTAATTTGACTGTGACAACAGCCTGATAAATTAAACTGCTTATATTGTGGGTTTTTAAAAATTACCTTTCAAGGTAAACACAGCTCTAAGTAAATGAAAATGCAAAAAATGCTCATTTTATATCTGAAAGTGCACCGTGTATAAAACACTGAAACAAGTCATTTATAAAATGAATCCCAAGCCGTTTCATGTTGACATCACCATAAACGTTAGCATATTGCCCACCCACTTGTTGGTCATTTCGCGTTGGTCTGAATGAAAATGCAAAATCATTCTTCACCACACTTCACCACTTAAGTGCCGCTTTTGGAGTGGTAAAAAAATAGCGGTAACTCTGTGCACGATGCAGTACTGCGCTCACAAACTCTGCATTTTCAGGGATAAAGATGAAATAAAAATTAAATAAATCAGACTAATCAACGTCACACAAAAGGAGGCGTTTGGAAAAATGAATTGTTAAACAAATCATTTGAGAGTCACTGAGCAAATAAGGTAAAAATAAAGGCATATTACAAGACACTGAATGTGTTTTTGGACCTTGCATGCATGTTAACTTGTTATTGGGGACTCCCTGAATGTTCAAAATATGAACATTTCATAACCCATAAAAGGGGCACTTTTAAGCACTTGTGTAATTTTACTCTCACTGCTTGTATTGCTTATCCTATGACATAAATATAAGACAAAAACTCATACAGGGGCATTTTTGCACCACTATTTAGAACTGCATGGCATAACTATGGAGTTTTAATCTGCATCATATTTGTCAACAGTACGAAATGTAAGATACAGGCCAGGGGGTGGGGCCAATGTGTTAAATGTAAATAATTAATTATTACTAACTGTCAGGCCTAGTGATTAATCATTATATTTTACTAACTTAAACAAAAATTATTATTATTTTCCCCTCCAATTCAGTTTTACTAAAAAACTATTATTAACTATTATGTACTGTGTCTAGGTCAGCAACTAAAATAATACATCAATACATTTAAGCATATAGTCTTGCTGTTCTTAACATACTCAAATCATGCTGGATAACATAATCATCAGAATTTACCTTTTTTAATTAAACTGAAACTAATTGTCATGCACACAATATATGCTAAATGTATCCTTTTCCCAAGTGGTCCCACACTTCTGTATGCCACTGCATGTTGAAATTTGTTCATATGGCCTACTAGTCACTTGCCAAAAGAAGGAGAATCGCTGACAACCAGAACTCCGGAGTCATTTTCATACATGAAAAGTACACTAGAGCGGAGGCTTCGGTGAGCGTTCCAAAGAACACTCTTTGTGTCCACAGAACACTGAAAAACAGCCCATTTCACACTCTGATTTGCGCGATGTAGGCTTATGTCCCAAATTAAGTTAGCTTGGCTAGCATGTAATCTGTGAGGAAATGTTATATAAAACCTGACCAATCATAGGAAAATGCCTGAAGCTCTGTTCCCAGATCCTGAAACCAGCTCAACGGCAGGGATCAGTATATGCTGGGCTGAGATTCATTTATCTTTCATGAATGCTTCTCCAAATAGACGCTGAAAAAAATCTGAGAGACTGATCTCAAACTGTGAAGCGAAAAAGCATCCAGGGAGAGCATCTTATTTGTCAAGATCACATAAGCACTTACCTCGGCAGCAAATAAGCTAATGGTCTGTTACCATAAATTGTGGTACATCATAAAAAGCGTCTCTCTGCGCTGTGCGAGTGCACGTATATTTAGGAAACCTCACGCATGCAACCAAAAGCTTCGTCAGCTGCATTTCAAAGAACTTGTAGGACAGCAAAGTCAAAAGCTCCAACTCAGCAAGTTTGGATTCTCTGGGTGGTAGCAAAACATTCTGAAGTGATGAGTATATAATCTCATATCACCGTAATTCCCTAAACGCTGCTGGCAGCTTAAGTTCTTTTTCCCCTCCATCTTTTCCCCTCAAATTTGTTCTCTTCCATCATTTGTAAGTCAATGGTTTGCCCAGCTCACAACAGCCTCTTCATGGTCGTTTATTTGAGAGCTTGGTGTAAAATTTGGGGCGATGTTTCTGCTCTGGCAGTCAAAAGCACTTTTGCTGTGTCTGTGTTAAAGTAAACTTCTTCTCTTTTTTTATGCTTTTGTCTCCGACAGTGAAATGACCGTCAATTTTGAAATTGACGGTCATTTGAAAATAAATCATTTTCTAAGTTTTCTCTCAACTAACTTTTCTAACGATGCTTCAGCAGATGTTTGAACTCTGTTAAGTTTGACATTTGACAGTTTGTCTTTATTTTAAACAAGATATATATTTGTTTTGCATAAAAGATATATACATCTTTTTATATGGAAACAAGTTTAAGTGTGGTTTAGGCTTTTAAATACTTTCTTGGGCCAATTTATGTATAGCTAGACCCAGAATACGTCTTCTCTTTTTGCTTTAATTTGGAACAAATATGTCAAATGAATTGAAATAAAATGTGCTGAATAAAGCTAAGACTATTAGGATCTTGGCGGTACCTTGAAATGTAGCATTTTTAATAAATAAATAATTAATGCAATGAACGTGTGGAATGATGGATGGTCCTATCCTACAGAAATCAGTGTTTAATGTGTATAAAGGTAAAACATAAGATTTATATAATGCATATGCAGCACTAATGCACTTAAAATATATAAACTGCATAGAGACTTAGGAATTAAAATAATGCAATGGTTGTAGAGTTAATAATTAATACAATCTAACAACTACACTACCGATAAAAAGTGCACACGCACTTACTAATAATCCCGCATATTTTAAAATAATAATGTACAATCAAAACTACAAGATCCCATCACATTCACCTGTTTCAGACTACTACAGGATCTATCAAAATGTGTTAACATGAAATAAAAATGTTGATTCAATCTTATAATATCAGCTTCTACTTTGTACAATCTTATCAATTTCATGAGGTGCATCCATCTTTTTGTACAGTATTAATGAAGCTGCCATCTACATCTGACATCTTGTTTTCAATTTCTATTTTCTACAACAAACACCCTTTGAGCTTCCCATCAAAAAAGTATTTAATAGATGATGCTAAACATAAATTTAAAGGCAAACGATTTGTGGTGTAGGCTTTAAATACACCACTTTTTATAAAAAGTGAAATTTAAAAATACTTTAAGACTCACTTTTTGGGGTCAAATGCTTCTGCACCTCCTTTAGAGCCTCCTCCAGGGGTTCTCCAGGCCAGTCTCTCAATATACTCATCAGCATCAAACGGTTCCTGATAAGATCACAAAGATAATAATAAATAAGAAGCAAAACGTAATTTCTAATGACATACACAGACAAATAAGATTTAATAAAATAGGTGGACCATCTGGATTGTTTATATGACTTATCTATATATAACGTTCTCTGTTATAGATAGTGGTTTGTATTCATATTTAAATTATAACTGTACAGATCGTTTGACAACACAAACCAGAACACCTGGGCAGAGTATTTATATGACAGTGTGGTGTTTAGCTTCTCATTAGTGCTAGTCTACTGTCTGCATGCAGCAACTCATTATATGTCGTCACTAAACAATGTAAGAACTGAACGCGAAAAACGCACTTAGCTATATGAGCTACGAAAACAGTTTGAGCTGAAGCGCAGACCGTGACAGCCTTCGTGACATCTTTAGAAAAAACAGACGTACCTCGAATAACTGAGCTGTTGTAACGTTAGCCATATTTCACAGCGCCAGAAAGCAAAAGGTAAGTCCGCAAATATTATATTAAAGACTATATTTTGCTTCTTGTTGTTTATGTCTATTCTGAAAACAATTGCTTCCTGCATCCAGCTGCCATGACCGGGCCGGAAATAGAAAGAAAGGATACGGGGTGAAAATAAGAGGGCTAAGCGCTGGAGAGCAGGTCTAGGATCGGTTTTGATATTCTACTCTAACGTAGTTGAAAACAGCGCAGCTTTTACGGCTGATCCTACGTCAGCTCCGTCGCAGCGACCCGACCACGCCCCAAAATGTCACGTGATCGTCGACAAACAGGAAGAAGCTGTCACATGGGAATAATATGACAGAGGCGAGTTCCTTTATTTTGCTTTCATTTCTTTAAAAATTTTATGTTCAAATCAAAATTTTATATCGGTCACACACTAGCGAAATTTGAGAGGTATATATAGAGAGAAAAAACAACTAAATAAAAATCTGTCGTCGTACCAAGTGAGCTAATAATTGCATACTTCACTACATGTTTGGCATGTTAGACAGTAAGATAGGGACAGAAACAGCAGCATGAGTATACGAGCACTATGGGTTGTCTCACACGAGAAGGGTGAGTCTGGAAAAGTGCGGTTTTCCAGGTAAGGACATTTTTGTGAAGGAATATTAGCGTATTGCATACTGTGAAGTATGTACTTTTAGAATCGCATACTAACATACTGCTATTACAGTTTCTACATCTGTACTGTATATGTGACCCTGGTCCACAAAACCAGTCACAAGGGTCCATTTTTTTAAATTGAGACTGTATTTTTCTTGAAACATGGACACACTTTAAAGTGGCCAAGACTGCAGATGTGGTTATTGGGACAGTCCTATTATTACACTGTGAGTGGAGCCCACTGAAAGTCAAGTTGAGCACATTGCATTGTGGGATGCAATACATAGTTAGGATTTTCCATGAAAATAGAAAATGCATTGTGCACAGCATTCAATGGAAATGCTTTTGCCAGCATAGTCAGTTTTTTTATGTTTTTTTCTTATGTTTTTTAATTCAGGCGATTCCCAACAGTTGAGCTCCGTGCCAAATCTTTGGCTGGAACTCAGTATGTGGCCGTTCCAGAGGACCGTGTCATACCCAAGCTTCTGCTGACAGAGCTGGGCCTGGCGGATGCTGACAAACCTTACGTTGAAGTACGGGATGACTGCGGCCGTCAGCACCGCTCATCAGCTGTGGAGCTCCGTTTGGACGGCCCCGGTGGAAAAACCCTCTGGCCCTTGCTCACGGTCACTCAGGGAGCGTTAATCCTAGCCTGTCTTCCTCTAGTGGAAGCACCTCCTGAGCCTCGGCCACCTCTTCCCAGCCTGGCCTCAGTCTCTCAGGGCTTAGCTCTTTTGTCAGGCCTGCAGGATTTCCTTTGTGGCCCTGGAGGTAAACCAGAGCCTGATGTGCTGGCCTCCCGTTTGGCTGCTCTCCCCTCGGTGCTCCTGCAGGTTTGCCCTTTGGGGAGGCCACTGAACACCCCTCCTCCTGCTGGATCGGTGCCTGCTGCTGTGGCTCCAAGCCCAGGGGGGGCTCAAAAGCAGCCAGCCTGGAAGGCAGGGGTCCATCGAGGCAGGGCGGTAGTAAGTGTGGCCCTTACCGAGAAGGTGAGGTCCATGCAGTACGGCAAGAGCAGTCAACAGGACATCTGGGATGTGTACGGCATGGTCATGTGCAAAGTTAGTTCCCAACTGAACGTATTGATTAGTGTTATATTGGGTTCTAAACTTGTATCACATTTATGACATTTGTTTTTCAGTGTGAGGTTGAAGGTGTTCTGCCCAATGTGACCGTCACCCTCACACTCCCACCCAACGGTTCGCCCCTGCAGGACATTCTTGTCCATCCCTGTGTGACATCTCTGGATGCAAGCATCCTTACCGCCTGCAGTGTGGACGAGAATGACAGTTCTGCCTTTTCAGGGCCATACAAGTTCCCTTTTTCACCACCTGTGGAGCTTTTCAGACTCTGTAGCTACACCTCACAGGTAAAGCTTACACTGGCAGTAGTTTGTCTTGTGTTTTGTCTCAAAAATGTACCATTTCAAAAGAAATGTAAAAAACAGTAATATTGTGAATTATTATTAAAATATCAAATAGCTGTTTCTATTTTAATATATTTAAAAATGTCATTTATCCCTGTGATGGTAAAAGCTGAATTTCCAGCATCATTAGTCCAGTCTTCAGTGTCACATGATCCCTCAGAAATCATTCTAATATAGTGATTTGGTGCTTAAGTGTTTTTTTTTTTTTTGCATTTCTCTAATGAAAAGAGCAGCATTTGTTTGATTATAATTTTTTTCTGACTATCACTTCTAATCAATTTAATACATCCTTGCTGAACAAAAGTATTCATTTAAAAAAAAAAAACTGACACTAAACCAACGCCTGAACAACAGTTGTACGAATTTTACTTTTTACTAATTTCTCTCTCATTAAGATATATACACACACACACACTAAAGCTGTAGTATTTATAACTGACTTGGCTTTCTAACATTTTTGAGGTACCTGTGCCACCATTTCTTGGCTCCTACAAGCTGAAGGCAGAGGAGAATCATCTGAAGCTTAATGTTGTCTTGAAGCTCCATGAAAGTGTCAAAAACAGCTTTGAATACTGTGAGGCCCACATTCCATTTTTCAACCAGTAAGTTACACAAATTTGTAGATTCATTCTGCATTGCAAATGTTTTGGGTACACCGTTAGATATTTATAATGGTTCTTTATGTAATGGTCTGTCTTTAGCTTTTTAGGTTATGTATTGCTATGCTTATAAAAAGTGCACTGGCTGTTGTTGTATCCTTGTATGTGCCTCTTCACAGGAATCTAATGGGAAATGTGGAGGTCAAAGTGAGCTCAGGACAGCTCGAGGTGTCTAAAGAGAAGAACCTACTGGTTTGGTTCCTTGGTATGTCTGTCTGTCTGATATTTCAATTTATTAGTATAATTTATAATTAGATTACTGACTTTTGTCTTTTTACCTCCTCAGGTCAGAAGTTTCCAAAATCCCGTGAAGCAACACTGGAGGGGACTGTTTTTTTTTCAGGGACTGTTGCTGGACCGACAGACCCTCTGTGCACAGGACTCACTGCATATGTAAAAGTGAGGACAAATTCAGCATTAACTGATTTGTTGTTTATATATAAAGATTTTAAGACATTTGTCACTGTATTCTTTCTAGCTTTATTTCCGTGTGCCAGATTTGACTCTGTCTGGTTGCTGTGTGGACCAACATTCGGTGCAGGTTTACTCTTCTGCCAAACCACGCATTGTCACAAGTGAGTGTTTACTGACAGTCTTGTTATCCTTAACTTAAACTAATACAAACCTTTAAAATCTGTCAATTTAAACATAACATAACAAAATAAAATATAAATATTAGATTTAAAAAAAAACTTCAATAGAAAAATCTTGCATTGGCAACTAACTGATATAAAATAAAAGCTAGAAAAGCTTGAATTGAAGAACTAAAATGACTAAAACTAAAACTGAAATCAATATATTTATATTAGTGCTGGGCAATGATTAATCGCGATTAATCGCATCCAAAATAAAAGTTTTTCTTTACATAATA
>JAUCMS010000031.1:18483464-18494252 GCA_032357445.1 Enteromius radiatus | reverse complement strand
TAATTTCAGTATTTATGACTGTCGCATGACTGACTGACTGACTCTCATTCTGCCCCGCCCCCAAACATATGATTCGAATATCAGTCGACTATTGGCCAGATTCGAAAATTCCGATTCGACTATGAAAATCCTTAGTCGGGGACACCCCTAGATATCATATTATCCTTAAAACACCCTAGAGATACAGAGCCCCACTTCAGCTCAAATATAGAGTAAATATAAGTGGATCTGTTACTATTATTCTCTACATAGACTTGATGCAGCACATATTGGATATCTAAGAAATGCTACTTCGAGGTGTAAACTGATGATTCTAACCTGATTTCTCACTCTTACTAAGCACTTAAAGCACTCTTGGAAGTGTGCTTAAGGGTTGTATTTGATCCCTTACAACAATAATTCACATCTGAACCAGCAATGATCAAGTGGTAAACCGTCAGCATGATTTAATGCCTGTATTTGTATACAAACTAAACGTTTTATTTATTTATTATTTTTTCCCAGCTGGTTAGCATTTGCCATTTAGTACTGTAGATGGCGCAACATTACAGTTCCGAAGACATCTTTTTCTATTGTTTCATTTTTAACAAGTAATGGTAACGCTTCAGTATAGGGACCAATTCTCACTCGTAACTAGCTGTTTATTAGCATGTTGGTGTATTGGTTGTTTATTAGTACTTATAAAGGACATATTCTGTATGGCCATATTCTACATCCCTGATGCTACACAATAACTAAACTTAATAACTACCTTACTAACTATTAATAAGCAGCAAATTAATAGTTTATGGAGGCAAAAATCATAGTTAATTGCTTGGTAATACCGAGAATAAAGAAAACGGCATTTATTACATAAATATACAGTAGAATATTAATATTTTGATGTGTTCTTACAATTTAAAATAATTATTGTATTTTTTATTTATATATTTAAAGTGTAAATTATTCCTGTGATGCAACAATCATATAAATCCATTATTTTAGTCCTCAGTGTCACATGATCACTCAGAAATCATTGTTCAAAACTGTGCTGCTTAAAAATTTTCCTACACACATTTTCAGTATTTTTTGATGAATAGAAAGTTCATAAGAACCATAGTTATTTTAAACATTATGAATGTCTTGCATGCCACTTTTGACCAATTCAATGCATCTATTAAGATATTTCATCAGACCATTTTAGATCTTATATGTGACCCTGGACAACAAAACCAGAGAACTGGTTGCCAAGACCTTAATTTTGATTTTAGGTGATTTTCTCAATATATACAATATATAGTACAGAACCAGATTTTGTATCGTCCAAATATTGTCTAATGCTAACAAGCCACTTATTTATTCAGCTTCCAGGTGATGTATAAATCTCAATTTCACAAAATTGACACTTATGACAGATTTTTGGTCCAGGGTCACAAATTTAAATTGGCTGAATATATTGGATAAAGAATCAGTTTCCATAATTTCACATTACCTAGCCAAAGGCCAGCCACCCCACAGAGGTAACCCCAGGGCAAAGAGGAGAGGGAACCCCAATGCTCCACTCTGGTGAAGTACAGGATGAGGGGAACGCAGGAGATGAAGATGAGATTGAAAAAACCCATGGTGGAGAAGAAATGAGCGGCCTCGCCCAGATTGGCGCTGCCGAGGAACATCTTAAACAGCACCTGAGTGGTTTTGCAGGAAAAGCATATCAATACTGAAGGAGTCTTAATAGTCATCAAGGATCTTCTGGGAACTGTTATTTTCAGCTGCACTTACCTTGTAGAGAGCAGAAGTGGAGGCGGAGCCAACTGCTAAAGCCACACCCATAAAGGAATCCCCATGAAACCCATCAGCATAAGCCATCATCACAATGCCTGTGATAGCCATAATGGCAGCCACGATCTAAGAGGAAAGATTACAAAGAGGGTATAATAAAGGTCTAATAAAGATTAAGGCTTATACCACAATTAATATCAGTGTGCATCACTTACATAATTAAATTTCTAAGGTGGATAGCTGAAAATAAAAACATGTTTTCAAGGAGTAATAAACAGATACTAAAAAAGTTATGAGACATCAAGTGCATTGAAAGTCAAGATTTCTGATGTAAGCATGGTAATTGCTTCTGGCAAAGCAATTCTTTTTTACATTTGAACAATTTCTCATTGACTCTCCATTTGTACAGTATCTATTTTGCACTCTCAGAAATAAAGGTACAAAAGCTGTCACTGAGGTGGTACCTTTTCAAAAGGTACACTTTTGTACCTATTAGGTTCAAATATGCACACTTTAAGTACTAATATGCACCTTTAAGGTACCAAAATGGACACACATGTCCCTTTTGAAAAGGTACAGCCCCAGTGACAGCTTTTGTACCATTGAGTGTGTGTTAAAAATTGTGTGCTGCACTGCCGCATCAATTGTTTTATCTCCATAACCATCAGTCTGCTGTTCAAATCCGATTTCATGAATCATTTGACACATTAACAGGTAGTGCTTTTATGTAGCTCATTTGAGTTGTATCTAGATTCATTCATTTTAAGGCCTGTGTGTAAAAGTAAAGAATGATATAATGTCATTGAAGCTTCTTGTTGCCCCAAATGAATTAAGTTTGACAAGTATACTTACATTGTTCTGTTGTACAATGTGTTAATGAATGAGTTAATGAATGTGCATAGACAAAGTGCAAACCAATTATAAGTTCTGAGTGTCTCCAGATGATTTAACGACTGGTTCTAAAATAAGTTTTGGTGACACTTTAATTTGGGCACCAATTTCCACTATTAACTAATTGGTTATTATGTCATATTTCTCATATTACATAAAGAGCACATATGTTCTGCATGACCATTTATTAGATCCCTTAACCTAAACCTATACTTCAACAACTACCTTACTAACTTTTTTTAAGTTTGAGTCAAAAGACATAAATAGTAGCTGATAGTAAGAATTGGTTGCCAAACTAAAATGTTACCTAAGATTTCAAATAAGTTTTTAAGAGAAAAATAAAGAGAGAATGCAACACAAACTCAAGGAACATAAGGCAATAATTTAGAGTTTGTCCTATAAAGCAAATATGTGACCTGGGACCACAAAACCAGTCAATTGAGATTTATACACAATCTGAATAAGATTAATAAATAAGCTTTCCATTGATGTATGGTTTGTTAGGATAGGACAATATTTGACATAGATACAAAATCTGGAATCTGAGGGTGCCAAACGTCTTTGTCCAAAAGAAAGTTGGCCAAAATATGTCCTCAACACTGCATGTTACTAATCAAAAATTAAGTTTTGATATATTTAAATTAGGAAATGTAATTAATAACCTAATGATTTGTGCCATTAAAGAAAAACACGTACAATGTATTTTTGGTTATTGCTACAAATACACCTACTTAGGACTGTCCAGGATCACATATTATCATTTGCACCAAAGACACTGTTTGCCAGATTTCAACTTCAGACATAATCAAATGGTTGCTGAGGTAAAATGATTTTGATAATTGAATCTCCAATAAATAAATGGACATGGAATACTGCAACTAATTGAGTAATAATTAGGAATATATTCCACCTACCCGCACACCCATGAAGCGATCCTTGAGGACAATCCACGACAAGAGGAAGACAAAGGCCTTGTGGCAGCAGTAGAGCGCTGAGACGTCTGTAGCGGTTAGTTTTCTCAGTGCTAACAGGTACAGGTAGTTAGTAAGCGTCCACAAGATGGAGAAAGGTGCCGTTCTCTTCAGAAACACCTTCAGAGACATCCCGTCCTCCCCAAACAACCGACTACATTCCCTACACAGTGGAATGAGAAAAAATAAAACTTCTCTTTAGTTTGGTAACCAAAAGGTTGCAGATTTGAAGAAGTACAAATGAACCAAAATCAAGGTCCATGCCAAAAACCTTAGTGTGAAAGACACTCAATAATGAAACTAGAATTGTTCGACACATTCTAATGTCAGTTTGTAACTAATTGGTTGCATTATATATGTTTGTATAATTTACATATGCCTCCCTGAAGGTTAGGTTTAGTGGTGGAGCTTAGTATTTGCTTAGTATTGGAAAATACCTGCATGTAATTACATCAATTACATAAATTTCTGCAATTTCAATATTAGTTAAATATACACCACCCACCCTTAATCCTATCCAGAGCATCCAACTTTACCCGTATCCCACCTTCATAGAAGCAAAAAGTGATTTGCAATACAATATGAACACAATAAGTATATTGTACTTTTCTGATGTAAGTACATAGTAGTTAAGGCCACCTAATATTAAGTGGGACTGGATTGATATTTATGGAAATCTCAAATCTGCATGACAGTGGTCCTCCAGGACTTGGAAGCTGTCCATTCCTGATTTTTCTGTAATAAGTGTCTTGCTCTGGATAAAAGTATTAGCTAAAGACCAATTAGTAGGCTAAATGTTTCATTTTTTGTTCGCTTCTATACTTCCTGCAAAATGTTCCGCTGTTCACATCACATCATAATCCGTCAGATTCATTCATTCAGACTTCACCTGAATTTCTGAATGGGCGTCTGTTTTTCTCTGGTGGTGGCCACGTGCCCAGAATAGTAGAGAGGGAAGAAGAGAATGTTCCAGTTGGTGCTGAACCATGTGATGAAAAAGGGACAGGAGAAGGATTTGAACGTGAGCTGGACCACCTGTGTGGTGCCCACCCAGGACGAGGAGACACACAGCACCACCAGCAAACCCCCCAGCACCTTGAGCACTGAGTTGGCGCAGGCCTGGTATGCAGGGCCATTTCCACTTGCTTCACTGCCTGGAGTCTCTGCATGTGATTCTGAGCCCTCCTCTCCTGCAACACACAGATCAGTATTGCACCATTACAGCACACATTATACTTCCTTGCCTCATTACATCCCAGGTAATAAAATTGAAATCTCTTGTGTTTATTTTTAGTCTGTTCTGCAGCTCCATCTGTGTTTAGCGTACCTATTCTATTCATAGGATCATAAAACTTAGTCTAAAGACATATTGGCTTTCACATTTAAATGTTAGCATGTTATAGCACGGTGATGCTAACGGTCTAATCAGATTCAATGATCTATGCTAAGCTGCTGCTAAAAGTGCTACCGCCAGACCCGGATAACAGCTAAACTGTACTGGTTAACTCTAGCTGAGTTAGAAAATTTGTGTTTATTTAAAAGATGCTGTATTTTGTTTTCCTTCCTGTGTTATAACAAAAATGTTCTGTTCCTGTAATTTATTTGGTCAAACATTAGAACACAGCATAACTTGTTTAACATGTTAACATTATTTTTAGACAGGGTTAAGAAATGCTAATGATGTGCTTTGTACTTTCATGAGAAATTCAGCAACACTTCCTCGTGCGGCTGCCCCTGAAGTTTCTCTGTGGTTCGTACGGATGTATTGATCAGTAGCTGCGAGTGTCAGTTACCTGCAGGTGAAGCACTAAAGCCGGACAGTGTTTGAGATCTGCCTACGTTGCACAGACAAGCCTCTGTCAAAAATAGCTCCATGAATAGCTCATGCAGAAGCACAGAGACCATTCAGATAGAGTGGGACATACATAGAAAGTCGACACCACAGGACGCCCACCAAAAAAATCAGCCAATCAGAACACATTCTGCTGTCATCAGCCATGACCTCCTTCATCGATGCAGATAGACAGACAGATAGATAGATAGAGGAGTGGTGGATGGGAGATGATGGGAGATTGAGGGGAAGAGTGCTAGTATCACAAAGCCAAGATCCGTTATGCTGTAGACTCAGAGTGATCAATTTACACTAGGCCAGGAATAAAAGATGACATGCGCTGGCCCATGGTCACTAGTATAGTGTGCTGGGTCAGCAAGTATGTCTACACACACACACACACTCGCTCTCACAATGCCACTTTGTTGTTGTGATCCTGCTATCAAGCCATGGATATTATCCTGACTGAAATACAGGGAACTTAGACTTTATAGTGAAATGGTGTATAATGAAGAATATTTATAGCATATTTATTTGTTTCCGAAAAAACAGTAATTGGACAAAACTGTCTTTGATTTGTATAGTAATATTGCCAAACATTCATCCACAAAACCAAGATCATGTGATTCAACGTGCAGAAGTCTGCAAAATGTAAAACAGGAAATTCTCTGCAGACCCTTTTGATTGTTTTTCAAGCTAAGTTTTTATAACAAGGCAAGACAAGGCCATGCTTACTAATTTTATAAAGCAAACCACAGAAGGCGCAACAATATATCAAACACAACACAGCTTCCATAACAAAATACCATAAAACCAAAATCATTTTGCCACCAGCACAAACTGTATAAATTATTTTGTTTTTTAATCTCTGACAAGCCTCTATAAAATTATACCATTATCTTCTTTTTAGTAAATACAAAAATGTGAATACAGTCATGTCATGCACATATGTTCACTCTGAAGGAATCTGTTTCTTCCAACCTGGTCACATAAAATGATCTACCTCTCTGCACTTTTTGTGCAACACCATTTTTATGTACCTTATTGCACATTTCACTGCAGTGAAGTTTTCGTAAGTTTTATTATGTAGGTATTGCAGCGATTTGGAATCGAAATAGCGTGGACTGTTGCTAAAAGTTAACGCTCTATCATGTTGGAAACATGCCCTACACCAAATCCAGCCTTAAACCTAACCGACAGTGTCAACAAAATGCAAAGCTAATATAAAAAAATAGTGTAATTTCAACTTCTTTTTACACAGATTTTAACTGTTTTGTCAAACCATAGTTACACAGGATTGAACCGGAGCTACTGAACAAACCTGCCGTCTTTGAAAACCCATAGATATGAAGCTGAATAGGTGTGATGCTAACATTCAAAAGCATCAGTTTTTTACATCAGAGTGTAAAAACATTTCAGTATCTGAGATTTACTGCCTCTAGTATTCATTTCTCTTGTAAACTGCAGTGATATGTACTTATTGGTACATATTTTGTGTTTCACATGCTTATGACATGAGCAAGTTTCTTCTGTTTACTTTGTTATTGTATATTAATGATAAACTTATTTGACACTCATATTCAAGAAGTACATAAAGAATAATATACATAACTTATTTTTATTGTAGTCACTGACCTCTCAAACGTCTGGTTTGACTAACTTTATGAAGGCTGGACATATTGGAAATGATGGTGTTCTTGTACTTTCCATGTGTTTGTCTTGTTGACTATTTTATGAATTCTAAGCATTCTAATCAACAGCATTAGGAAAGGCCTGCATACCCAAAGTCCTTGGATACTTTAATGAACAGTACACAAGACCCTGACCTCATTTTGCTTTATTGATTGTTGCTTCAAATGACTTTCACCTTTCAGACAAATAGGTATACAAAAGTAATTATGTTTAAAGAGAAAATAATGCAACAGCAATACTCTGCCTTGCCTAGAAGCCACAAAACTGAATGAATATAATACATCTAATTTCACCTCAACACTTTATTAAATATCTTCTAATAAACAAGCCCGTGAACACTAAACAAACATGAGAATATATATATGTGTGTGTGTGTGTGTGTATAAGTATAAGCTAAAACGGTTTTGAATTTCACCACTTCCTTTTTGCACTTCACTGAAATTAGTGTTAGTAAATTAGTTAAAATTAAATTAAATTGAAAATAAGAATAGAAAATAACAAATACATGAACTCTCTATAACATTATAAGGCATGTACTATATAATAATGCTATTATAATCAGTTAAAAGAAAGATACTGCAGTCTGACTCAAACTTGCACTGTAAAAATGCAGTCCTTATAATATCAAGTTTTGAAAAAGTTCTGATTTTGTTACTCAGTTACAAGCATCTTTGTCCTAACTGATGCTGAGCAATTCCAGATGTTATTTTGTTTTCTGACAGTTTCAGCTAAACCACAACTCAACTTGCATGATGTCATTTTTAGAGTAAAAAAAACCTACCTGACAAATTTTGAGACATATTTTATACTGAAAAAGGGCTCCCACAGTGTGCACCCACACTGACAGACTTTTTATATCCTGCGGATTGGCTGGATAGCTTAATAACCTGCAGATACCAGGAACCGCAGGTCCAGGATGTGGAGGCACAGAAATGTCACATCAATGGTAAATCCCTGGTTTACCGCCCCTACATATTTTCACTGCGCTGCACAAAATGCTATTGTTATTTTACAGCAGTGAGATTCATAAGCATCATTTTACAAGAAGACATTTGAAAAAGGAATTGGTAATATACACTGACTTCTGACGAGCACTTTGTTTGCTGACATATGTCAAGCGGTGTTGCTAAAACTATTTTTTTTTTAATTATTTTTCATTATTATATCAGTTTTTATGGCCTTGTTATATTTGTACTTCATACTGTCAAAAAGCCCATTCTGTCAACCCATGTCAGTCAAAAAAATTCTTATGACATTTATAATGAATAAATGGTTTTGCATCCTTTTAATGCTTGAAAGCCTCAAAACAGAAAATGATTGGATATAGGTTTAAACTGAGCTAGAACACTTTAATTTTAACTTAAAATCTTGATGTAAAAAAACAAAAACAAAAGTTGATATCGTCTCGGTCCTTGTTCCCTGAAGAAGGGAACGGAGACGTCACGTCGGATTTGACTGATGAAATTGGGATCTTGCTTGAAGAGACTGATTGCATCCAGCTGCAGCTGATCACAGTTGAGTATAAATTGGCAGCTGGTGCAGCGCATATTCAGGTGCACCATTGGCGATGGGATGTGACGTCTCCATTCCCTTTTTCAGGGAACGAGGATTACATATGTAACCGAGATGTTCCCTTTCAGTCAGTCACTCCGAGTGACGCCGGATATGACCGCCGAAATTGGGATCCCTACCAAAATGCCCCTTCCAGTGTCCTGCAGAAGTCTCCCAAGCCCCCTCTGTCTGGCGTAGGCCGGGGCTCACCACAAGAGGCCAGCTACTGGTATCAAAGCACTACCCATTCAGTAAAACTGGAACACTGGGAACGTCCCTGTTCTATTGAAGAAATCCAGCAATCCTACAGAAATCCAGCCTTCCTATAGGAGGTCTCAGGACGTATACTCATTTGGACAGTATTTCAGTGCATATGGAAAACTGGAGGTGATTGAACTCTCTTAAGTTAGCAGAAGGTCTGCCGGGGAAACACGGGCTCTAGGTCTTAACCGTGCAATACACACATGGAGTCCTTTCAGGTACTCCACATGGACCCCAGCCCTCTACTGGTTCTCAAGGTGGATCATTGAGTGAGGGCTTGGCGCCAGATGCTCCGCCCCAGCCCACTGCTGAATTGAAGTGAGAACACAGGATAGAATTTAGCGAACATGTTAGGGGTCACTCCTTGGTGAGTGGGCCCATAACCTGAAGGGGCAGGGCACACTCTGTGCTTGGTAGGCCAGGGTGATGGCGTCCACTATCCAGTGGGCCATCCTTTGCTTGGAGACAGCATTCCCCTTCTGCTGGCCTCCATGACAGACAAAGAGCTCAGACAGGACAGAGCAAAGCTAGGGCTGGGTCTGCCTCCTCTGAGGGCAGCGCTTGGAGGTTCACCACCTGGTCTCTAAACAGTGTAGTGGGAACCACATAGCATATTCATTGATAGAAACTAGAGACAGGCTCTAGAGACAGGACTCTAATCAGGCATCTCCTGGTGTCTTCTCGGTGAGAAGAACACCACTCGATGAACAGGTTCCACTTCAAAGCATAGGCACATCTCATGGATGCCGCTCTTGCTGAAGATATGGTGTCAACTACACCTTGGGGTAGGTCACCTAGATCCTCCGCGTCCTGTCCAGGGACCAGACATGGAGTTTCCAGAGGTCTGGACGCGGGTGCCAGGAGTCAAAGTCAGGAGGCCCTTCCTCAGAGAAATCGGCTAACATTGGACATTGCACGACCCAGATACTCAGTGCCTTGGCCTGATGAAACTGCAACAACGCCATAGCATGTACTGCAGATGCAGCTTCTTCACAGGCCGTATAGGCACTGCCGATCAGGGCAGACAAGTGCCTACAGGCCCGGAAGGGGAGCACCAGATCTCTCCCCCAAGTGGTAGTGGTGCCAGGACACAGTTGCATCGCAACCGATCACTCCACCGGGGGGACCCCCGTATATCCCTTAGCTGCACCACCGTCAAGGGTGGTGAATGAGCCATCCGAACAGTTTCTGGCAGTAAAAGGTGTCATCCACGTCTCCTCATGCACCTCTGGGAAGAAAGGTACCGGGGTGGGGCCCTGAGAACCAGCACAAGCCACCCCTAAGTACCAATCATCCAGCCTCGAAGGTTCGGGAAGCGGTGGAGATTTCCACACAATCAGGCATGAGAGGTGGCGATCATGACCATCACTCGGTGCCAGGTAACGATCGCATCCAGAAAAGCGTCTTTAAAAAAATGTTTCATATACTCACACTGTGAGTATAATCAATATAAATCAAGTAATCAGTTTTCAGTTATCAATGTAAACCAAGCTACAGCTTCAGATTTGATAACAGTACAACCAGGAAGTTTTAAAAACTGTGATCAGAAATGTCACACAGTCCCATAATGCAACTGTGCTGTATGCTACCTGCTGCTACAACCATAGTCAGCACCAAAACACTAGTGAAAATTAACCAAACATCTCTTGTGTGGTAAAACCACATCTTTTCAACAGTATCCCTGAAAACTGAACTGTTCTTATAAAATGTAACCAAATACAGCACACAAGTAAACAAAACTGTATGATTAACACAATCTTAAAGGGTTAGTTCGCCCATTTAAGACATGAAGTTGTATGCATTCATTACCAGCACTATAGTGTATACACACTG
>JAUCMS010000031.1:18472895-18483364 GCA_032357445.1 Enteromius radiatus | reverse complement strand
CTTCCAGCGGCCAGAACTCTGACCAGGGAGGTGACCACAGAGTGGGTCAGTGTGTATACACTATAGTGCTGGTAATGCATACAACTTCATGTCTTAAATGGGCGAACTAACCCTTTAAAAACAAAAACATACAGCATAAATACAGACAAATAAACAATAAACAGAGCTTTGTAATGCAGATATTTATGAAGGAGTAGCATGTTACCAAAATGTTTCATTTGTTGACATTAGGTACATCAGTTAACATGAATTAACATGTCTTTTACTATAGCATTTTAACATTAATGTTGTATGCTAACATTAGTTAACGCACCGCAAACTAACATGCATAAACAATGATCTGTATTTTTGTAGAGTTAACAAACTGTAAAATGTCACCCCTAAAGTACTCCGAAAAACACAACAGCACCATAAAACCGGCATTGTACTTAAATAAACAAACAGTATCATCATTAAATAAAATGTAATGTAATATTGAAAGCGTGATATAAACTGCTGAGGTAAGATTACGGCTCCTTTTCTGCTTGGTTGCAAACACACAAACTTCTGGAAACGAATACACACACACATAAACACACACTCAACACATTTCACACCATACTAACTTACAAACTTAATTGTGCATTTCTCTACTTTTCATGTACTTACTTATCATCTTTCTTACATCTCTGCTCAAACACACTGTTTAGCTATCTAAATGAGCAAACACACTTCTATCATTTTGCAAAAAAAAGTTACTAGTCTAATCTATAACTAGCTCAAGGTTATCCCTGAACATCTTCAAAAGAACATTTTCTGAGATTAGCAAATTTCAGGGGAACTAATTTGTACTTTACATGTAATCAAAACCACACAAACGTTGCATTTTACCTTCAGAGATGGGGCAAGTGAGCACCTGGGCGCTATAGGAGCTGAGAGGGGCCACTCGGGCCGAGTGTTTCTTCATCCTCTCCTCCTTCCTTGGGAGTCCTGAGCTTTTGGAAGTGTGTGTGCTCGTGTGTGTGTGTATGAGCGGCACGGCTCACCTCCTCCGACAAACCCACTTCATCCCCACGCGCATCTCTCCTGTCACTCCCACAGTCTCTTTCTGGTTCCTCTTGATATCTTTTACTTTGCTTTTCTCCTGCTGTTACTTCTCTCTTTCTGCTTAGTGACAAACTTACTTCTCTTGCTCTGTGGCTCACACACACTCTCAGCGTGGCACATATAATCGTGCAGTCGTGCTCTAGTGTAGCTGTTGCACTGTCATGCTGCTATCGTGCGTCTCCTAGGGAGACTGAGCTTCAAGTGTGTGTGGAATGCAATCATCCCCTTCATATCTCTCTCCCTCTGTTTCTCTCTCTCTCCCTGTCCCCGCCTCTTCTCCTGCTCAGAGTATCCTTTGCTGTGTTTGGAAGGTAACCAAGCAGTTCGGGCTAATTATGCTGCATAGGCCCCTCTACTCCTTTTTCTTTTTCTCCTCATTGTTCTTTTCGCTTTTTTGCCAATCTGCCATTTTTCCAGTCAGTTCCATCTCTGCCACGCGAGATTGATGAGGCAGTATGATGAAGATGAGTAAGAAAGTAGCTTTTTTCTTTTTCCTGCTTTCTCTCCTTACCCAATCATGCTCTTTTCTTCTTTCATCAGCACTTGTGCTCCACTTGAAGGCCCTTCACTGCTCGCTTTAGCAGAGGTCTTGTCTTGCTGTCTAAGTCTTTGTAGCATTATGCTAATCATAATAAAACTGAGTACAGAGCCTTGGGGGACTCCATAAAATCTTGTCTGTGAAAATTTTGTGCATTCCTGTACGAAATTATACAATATCTCCTGTTAGTCACTCAAAGTGTCAGGAAGTGGGATTCTGGGAACTGTACTTTTGTTTAAGAAGTAATTGCTTTTAGGATATTGATAGTTGATGTTTACCGTTTTGACAAAATTAAAATTACATAATCATTTATTTGCCCTATTTAGTCTGTCTTCCTGTGGAACACAAAATAATTATAACGCTATACTTCTCCATAACATTAAAGAATATTTTTCCACTGAATACAAAAGAAGAAATTCAGCAGAATGTCAGAGCTGCTCTTTCACATGATTTAGAACTGGGTTAATCAGAAGTAAAACTGAAGGTGCATCTCAATTTGTGTACTTATACACTATTCCACAATATTTTACAGCATAAATAGCACAAATAAAAGTGAAAAAAAAGGGTACTTCAAAAACCAGGATGATGCACTTAATTAACTGAAAATTTATTAATTTAAGAATATTAAAAAACATAACAAATTTTATAAATGAAGCTTGTGAGAATTTATTTTTTATGTTTTGGTGAGCAATTCCATAAAAGTAGCTTTATTGTTTGAACTGTGCAGTGTTGGGATTTTATCGGACTAAAGGGACTCTTTAAATTACACCAATTCAGGTATTGAGTACCCCTTTATTGGTCAGAGCAGGGTCCATTAAACCCTGCCTGCGGTTTTCATGGCTTTGCATTTAATGTCTCAATGATGCTTGTTCCAGTGGTCCCAGCCATGCATTCGATTAGCAAAACACCCACACACTCCTACATCTGTTTCTTCCCATTTCACACGACCTTACACAAAATAAAGCTTTCTGCCTCTCATTCATTCACGCTGGCTTGATTTAACACCGCACACACAAACACATACTGCATTGTGATCCACCGCATACTCCTGAACTCAAATGAAGCTTGTTTGCTTAGCCAGCGCTTATTATACAATTTTGCAAACTTGTAGCAGATTTTTGAGAATCTGCTCTATCAGATTTAATTTATTTCACTAGTTTGCACTTCCTCAATAATTTGAAATAGTATTGCATATTTGGCCTGCTGTCTGGGGAGAGGGTCGGGGATGGACGAACTCCGAAGCCTAAGGATTATAACCATAGGGCAGCAAGAGCTGGATGTCGCTCAGAGTCCGGCCCGATCCCTGAGTGCCCCACGTGAAGAAGGTAAGGAACCAGGAAACGTTATGTGAATAGGTGGCGGTTTACGTGCGCTGGGAATAGATGGGCGATGAAACTCTGGGATATGGGTGCCTAAGGTGACTGTGGCAAGGCACCAAAACTCCGATCTGGAGAAAAAAACCTTGGAAGAACCTGGACTCGATCGGGGTCAGTTCTCCTCTGACTGGATTGACCGACACTCTGCCCCCAGTGACTCCTAAGGATTATAACCCTAGGGCAGCAAGAGCTGGATGTCGCTCAGATCCACGAGTACCTACTATTATAACTGTTGAGAACGACCTTCGCTGGTGGGAGTTGTCCACGTGGTGGGTGCAATAACTCCTACTTTTGAGGTCTACTGCCAAACAGGTATGTGTGAGCGTCCCTTGCTGGAGCGGTTCGCGCTGTAGGCATGAGGCTCTGGTTTGGGCTGTCCACTGTGGGCGGCCACGAAAGTGTAGCGACCATCTTTGCCTGGAGCTGTCTACGCGGTGGGTGCAATAGCTCCAACTTTTGTGGTCCGTTGCCGTGGCAATGGGTGTAAAGTGTGAGCGTCCCTCACAGGAGTGGTCCACGCGGTGGGTGCAGGACTCCTGATTTGGGCTGACCATTGCTGCAACATCGACATACTACGATGTCCACACGGTGGGTGCAATAGCTCCAACTTTTGTGGTTCGATGCTGTGGCAATGGGTGCATTGTGAGTTTCCCTTACGAGAGCGGCCAACGCAGTGGGGTGCAATGCTCTTTGTTCGGGATGTCCACAGGTATTGTAGTGAGGGGGCTTCGACCGTCTCTGGCTGAAGCCGTCTACGCGGTAGGTGCAATGGCTTCGACTATTGCAGTCCGTTAACCGACACCTGTGGGTGCGAGTCTTTACGGAAGCGAATGCAAAAATAAATCGAGATGCCGGATGAACGGAAGCAAGCTCTATTTAAAGAGAGGATTATTAGTTCTGATAGGATGATCAGGTAATAGGCTGTGCTTAGCCGATCATACATGCTCCTCCCGAAATTTGTTTATCTCTAAACATCATTTAAAAATGTAATTCATACTTTTTTTTAACCATTATTACTCCAGTCATCAGAGTCACAAAATCCTTCAGAAATTATTCTAATTTGCTGATTTAGATCCATTCCTATTATTATCAGTGTCAAATATGCATTTTGTTGTGGAAACCATGATACATTTTATGTATAAAGATTCTTTGATGAATAGAAAAGAACTGCATTTATTAGTGTTGTCAAGCGATTATTCACATTCAAAGTAAAGCTTTTGTTCACATAATATTATTATATATAAATACAAACACTTGCATGTTTATATTTAAGAAAAATATGTAATGATGTAATATATTTTAAATATATTTATATATAAATTATATGAACACGCATGTAAATATTTTTTAAATATAAGCTGTGTGTGTATGCTTTTATATGTACATAATAAATATACACAGTGCACATCCATATATTATGTAAAGAAGCTTTTATTTTGAATGCGATTAATTGTATTACAGCACTATTCATAATAGATTTTATTTGTATCAGTATAAAAATCTTTACTCTTACTTTTTTATCTACTTAATGCAGCTCTTTCTGAAAAGTAAAACACATTTTAACAGTTATTTTTATAATTAACATTTGGAACTTGGTTATCAGTGCAGTGACATTCAAATATTTTGACTTCTATCACAGAGTTCCAAAAAAAGTTTATATCGACTGTAATGTAATTTTACATAAATGTTTTATTGGACCATGTTTCTTTACACATACACAGAAAGTGCATCTACAACCCCGCTTCCCCTCTAGTCAATTGAGTTTGCATTCAATCACGCATATCAATATCTTTCCTGCGTGCACATATGGTCTTCACAGCCATAAAATATAAACCCCGGCCGAGCAAAGAAAGACAGAAATATTGAAAGACATATTAATATTTCCGCAGTTGAATTATAAGCTTATATTGCATATTCACACACACTTGATGATGGATTTTGTGTCAAGACTCCATATATTTTGTGATGCCAAGAAGAAAATTAAACCACAGCCTTTTTAATGACTTAACTTTCCTCTCGCTGATATATTATTAAAATACTGCAGACGCTTAACTACAATTGACTCTTCCTGTACGTAAAATACAAAAAGGACTAATATGAACCTATACTGAGCAGCGGTTTTATTTTCAACCTCTTTTTCAAACAGACACCTGCCATTCGAGATGCCTGTTGTTTCATCCCAGTGCCCCCCTCCTCTTGTGTCCTGCCATAGCAACGCCTGGCCCTTGTGTTCCACCTTCCACGCTGCCATTCACATCCTTTGTCATTTAGATCAGTGCCATGTTCCTCCACCATTGTCCACAGACCTGCTGCGTCCTTTATGTGCGTCTATTAGCTGCGTTCTACAAGATGAGACCGAGACGAGAGGGGTATAGTGCACCCACACATCATAACCAATTCGTCAAAAGCCCATAAAAGACTTACGAGAGTGGAAGAGCTGTGTGATTTGCATAAAAATGAACTTTGTTGTCTTTATCATTTAAGAATGATGATTACTGTTTTGAAAATAAATTCTAAAGGTCAGGCTACAGCGGGTTTTACACAACATGGTCTTTTCTGTTTATGCTACATAAGAAAGAAAGTCATGCTTTGGTGAATATAAATTATGACATTGGAACTAATAATTACTACATGAGAATACGAAATATGAGATACTTATATGAGTCATAATGAGATAAAAAGCAGCAAAAGTCAAAATGATGCTAAGACAATTGCGTGATAAAATGTTAGATATTATGATAAACGTCAACATCATAAGACGTTAAGTCATACTTTTGGAATAACTGTATGTTATAATTTTGAAATTTATCTCATAATTACATTGTAAAAATATTACCATCATTAAGTCATGAAAACATGTTTTTCATTCTTTTAAATAATCAAAGTTAAGCAATTTTTACTTTTTAAGATTCAATTGATTTTTTTTAAGTCAGTTTAAAGTAATTTAAGTTGAAATGGCTAATAATAAAGCTAAATTCACACACACACACACACACACACACACACATATATATATACAGTATACTGTTACTTCTAGGGCCACACATATTAGGATGGTAACGATTAGCTTTCCTGTATGATAGATCTCTTTAGAAGCACTGTAAAATGAGAAGAGTGACATCTTTTGGCAAGGCAAAGGGATTGCAGCTTCTCTATGAACTCAAACTTTATGATTTGTTGTTGCCAGATAGTCATTAACCAACCCTAATGCTAACCATATATGAACCTTTGTAGCGTCAAAGGTGCACATGATCAGAATTTACACTTAAACCTAAACTTTATTAATCCCTAAAATCAGAGGAAATGACAGATGAATGACACTGATGTACAAGCACCAAACCCTGATTATAAGCCCAAACTTCACAAAATCTATAAACTGGTTCGTCAAATCTGACTGGGTTAATCACAGTGTTTTTTTTCTAGGGACAACAAAGATGCTGATGCGGGAACATGTCACACTTGGTAAAAATGAGGTTCTGCTATGTGTGTGAGTAGGATTATGACAATATCATCATGAACCTATGAAAAAGTGCAGAGATATATGTCAAATGACCAGAGGGGGGCAGCACAGGAATACGCAATAGAAGTGTTCTGGAAATGTTGTGCTGATGCAGCATATAAACACGTTTCCTCCAATTACAAACAAGTCAAGTGCTGACCAGAGATTTACTAAGGCTGAAAGGTTTTATGATAATTATTAATATCATAATCCACACAATTATAACCAGTAATCCCTGAAGGAAATGCTTGAAAATATCAATGACCGTAAGAGAAGTCCAAAAGTGGGAAACACCCCAGGCAATGCTACATTAGTAGAAATAATTGTTATTTTGTGATGACTTTGCGATAATAAGAAACAACACAAATTATGCAAACATTTTATTAAATAACAAATGAATTCACAACATTGAAAAACTAGAGCTGCATATAATTCATCTCTTAACATGTGTTCTGGACTTCTGACTGGTCTGTTTTGTTCTAACATTAACTGGCAATCAATCAATAAAGACATAAAGGTGTGTTTGTAAAGGTGTGAGAGAGAGGCTTTTATACATATATACTGTATATACAGTAAAAAAGAGTTTTTTAACTCTAAAAATGAACTGTATAGACATATATTAAAAAAAAAAAAAACTAATAAAATGTAAGCAATAAACAACAAAATGTCTAATACTTTAATTACAATTAAAATGAAAAAGATACTACAATTGAAAAATATTTTAAAAACTATGAAAGCATTTCAGTGATACTAAAAAATAATGCTGACTTGAGTGTAAACATTATTTTTTATTTGGGTTAATGATTCGGGAACGATTACTTACGTCAGCTGTCTGTTCTGAAGTCTGTAAAGCTCCCAAGTGAGGCTACAGTTAACAGCATGTCTCTGGCTAAGTAGATGAGAAGAGTCCCATTAGGCCTGTAGCTAAAAATAGCTCTCCAGGCGAGGTGGTCTGGGCAGAGATGGAGGGGGGCATATATGTGTGCTGCAGTCAGAGCATCCGCTGCAGATACTTTTAGATGATTGGGTCACATTGACTGAGCCATCTCTGTGTAAGAGTGGTCGGAAGACAACAGATGACACCAGCAGACTTTCTGGCAAAGGCTTTTGCTGCATGATTATTTCATGGTTTTATTCAAGATGGATTTGAAGGCTTTTTCAGCTTATTAACAAACAAAAGTGTAAGCTTTTTCGGATCTGTGCAAGACACAGCATATGCATGTCGCAAAGCGGCAGCAGATATTTCACTCAGACTGATCTGATGCAATTACATCCAGCTGCTAGGAAACTATGGGTTGGTTATGAGCTATTGGGTTTAAGTTATAATGTACACTAGGACATGAACTAATCTCCCCCTGTTGTTTCCATGATGAAACAAACTTTTGGTATTTTGTGCTCTAAATCAAAAACCGCTGAAAACATTATTTTGGGTTTTTGTTGAGGGAGTCAAGGTGATGCTGATGTGCGTTAGTCTACAAAACCAGAGCATTTGTTATTTAAAGCGACTGCACCTAATTTACCAGCTGCTATCAGCATCATTAATGTTCATCCAAGAAGAAATAAATGAATATCGAAAATCACTCACTGCTCTTCAATGAATAACAGCTTTAACCAACTATTAATCAATATTTAATTCATGCAGTGAAGAAGATGCAGTGCTATTTTACAATCGATTATATTTAGTTTCTGTACTTGAACTAAAAATGCTCTTTTAATTTGCATCTTTGTTATATTTATTTATATTGCTTGTAATTCGTTTTTATTTAATGATTATTCACTTTATTAATGCTTGAAATTTGTTAGGCTAGTTTTTTTGCTAAGGTATTGAAATTTGAATTGAAAATTGTAAAAATGTAAGTGGTTTATAAAATGATGGTGTCATATAAAATATAACATGGTCGAAAACAATGATAACAAATTTAAATGAAATGTTTAAAAACATAAAAAGTTACTAATAAAAGTTACTTGAAATTAAATATATCAATGTTACATTAAATAGTATAATAATGTTAACTAATAAATTATTTAAATTTCTAATTCAGTTTCTTGGCATAAGAAAAACATCTGGAAGAAGGAAGCCACATTTCTGCCTTGCATACCCATACAAAAAGAGAGAGAGAAAAAATGTAAAATAATCAGAGGCAGTGCATCCATAGCACTCATGATGGCTGTTTACCCTGTCAGTGAGGTAAAATATGGTTTCAGTAACACTTTATTTTAGGATCTCTTAGTTGCTTAGAATATTAGCTAATACTAATTAAGCACATATTAATGCCTTATTCTACCTCCATAATCCCATAACCTAAACTTTACCATTTAACACCATACTGGGATTTTACTGAGGGAAAAAGTCATAGTTAATAATAAATAAAGTCTTCCCTGTTTTAAAGTGTTACTATGGTTTCTTTTCTCTAGGGGTCACACACCTTCATTAAACCAATTTAAGCCAAATTAAACTGACCGATCAAAACACTGTTCTGAGATTATTTATTATTAATAGTTATTTTTCCATGTCGTGAAATCATTGTTTATTTACTACAGTGTTTACATATTTAGTGTTGTCCCTTATTAATGCAGAGTCATCACAAAATAATAAAGATTTATGATGATGTTGTCTAAAACCCCTCTTTGCCTGGGGCGTTTCCAAACTTTTGGACAGCAGTCTAGATATGCACATATATTACACTATGAGTGTCACCCACACCAATCTGCCAGTTCAATACACAGCATTTCATATTTTAAAATACTCATTAATTATACAGGAAAAAGAAAATGTCCAACAAACACTAAAGGCTCTTGAGGGTGACCTTCACCCTGTTCCAGACAAAAAAGCAAATGTGTACAGTTAGGTCTGTCAATGGCCATTTTTCATAATCCAATCAATCCTGCTTAACATTTAATGCCGTGTTTCATTTAGTTAACTTTCACCGAGAGGTCCAATGGGTCGCGAACACTCTTTCATCTTGACTTTAACTAATTCAACTGTTGCATTCATTAATCATGAAAAGACTCGCCTTTGTCCATTTACTCAGGATTAAATATGCTATTGACTATTCGGATTAGTACACTTAACTAGTTCTACAAAGCATCAGTTTTGGGCTTTGACATCAATTACACACACAGTACAGACAGGTTTCTTGGGGATGGATGGTGATTACAACTAGTTCTGTTAAATAATAGTGCTTTCACATTGTTCTTCTTGCCTGTCTATGACTGACACTATAATTCACTACATTTACTGCTGAGCCAGCTCTTAAAACAGCGGTGAGCATTGGATAGTCCCTGAGGAAACATTTCAATGTGACACCTTCGCATCAAAATCTTTTTGCGATTTTTAAAGAGATATTTGGTTGAGCACAGACAGTAAAAGAAGAAGTGTTTTGGAAAATTGCCTTCTTCATTTGAAAAGCCATTTGAATAAATTGTCTATTGTTTTTTGTTTGCTTTAATTAGCATATCTGGCACAGACCATCATGTGTGATGTGCTTATGTAACAAAACGAGTGGCAAAGATGAATACAGCGCTGAGTTAACGTTACCATCTAACGTCCTCGGGGACTTGAAGTCATCACACAAAAATGCATGCACACATACACTACACACTGATATTCATTAGACGTGATTCATGTAGTTACACACTGCACCAGTGTAATAATGGCACACCAGAGACACGGCTAGACCACCGCTTCTGCACTGGCCATTGTGTGATATGTGGCAACAACAACAATAATAATACAAATGACTAAAATCCTGCATGCTTACAACAGCTGTCCTGTGCCAAGACTCTTTTTGATTGCATAAAAATAGAACAAGGTATTGAAATTCAGGAATGGCACACAGACTATAATTAGGATCCAATCATCATCCACTCCATTCACGCTGTCATTTTGATAGGCAGTGGCGGTTCTACACGGAGGCCTAGGGTGGCCCGTGCCTCTGTAGATATGTCCCTGGCCACCCCTGTGGCCCCC
>JAUCMS010000031.1:18430264-18442773 GCA_032357445.1 Enteromius radiatus | reverse complement strand
ACCTGGAAAGCTACAGTACTGTTCAAAGTTTTAGACACTCATGTAAAAATGCTGTAAAATGAGGATGCTTTCAAAAACAATACTATAAATAGATTTAATCTAATAAATATATCAAATAAATATTTGGTATTACAGCTTTTGGTAAAACAGCTTCTGTTCCGAGGTATACCTGCCCGTAGTTTTCCAGGTAGTTTTTTTTTCACAAAAGATAGAAATAACCATCTTAAAACCATTTTTTGTTGGTGAAAATACTAGACTTTTGCACAGTACTGTATATATTATGCAAACAAAAAATGTTAATTGATCATGATTAATTATTTGACCGCACTAATATATAAACACCTTTTTAACACCTCCTGATGAATAAAAGTTGTAAGATGGCTTTGCAATATCTTTCATTCATGAGTTGGTTACCCAAGTTGGTTTATTATCAGTAACAATAGTGATGCAAGTCTTAGCAAGCAAGCTTGTCTAACTGCTGTAGCTAATTACTCTAATCTAAAATATCCCAATACAAATGCTGCCCTTGTTCTGTATTAAAGATTGCTTGCCCACAGATCTCAGATGCCCATGAGCACTCGTGTTTGACGCAAACTGTTATCATTCCCAGATTGGTATCACACTCTGTTCATTATTTCTTTTCCTCATTTTACATTCATATACACATTTAAGTGCCAAATTGTGCATGTCTTGTTGCTATAAAACATACGTAATCTGCTTGTTGTGAAATGATTAGCCTGTTTTTAATATGCTATGGCTGGCTTAATCTCTGATGGTCAAGATACGTGGTGATTTTTGCTACACAAAGCTTTGTTGTTTTACTACCAAAAAATTACTTAATCTATTTGTCAGATCGGAAGTTATTCACTTTAAAACTTTTTCTACAACATGGGAATTTCTCAGAAAACATTTATGGTAAAAATAAACTCATTTATTTTCTTTGCAGAGCTGGGAATGACTCAAAATTACACAAGGCTGCAAAAGTAACAGGAACAAATTATGGTTTTGTTTGAATTCATGTGTAGACAGCCACTGCAGTTCACATTGTCTCTAAGAATTTCCCTTATCCTTGGAAGTGCCCAGATTTCCAGATTGGTCTCCTCTGATGGGCCATTCATCCTATGAAGCCTTTCCTTCCCATATCTGACAATCTTGCTATTAAGAGAGGAACTTTTTGCCTTTTAGAGAGTACCAGTAATACTGGTTCAAAAGTGTAGCACTTAGTGTTTTCTTTGGCCAGCCTTTAAGTGCCTTCACCCAAGCCAGTCATAAAACAGGTAATGGGGGTTAAGACTGATGTGACGCCAGAACAATATATATTCAGTGTTTATCTTTGCCAATGCATCCTGCTTCATTAAAATGCAGTTTAGCTAAAACCATTATTAGAGATCTGGTGATATTCTACTTAAAGTGCCTCTATTATGCTATTTGCAATATTACCCTGCAGTGTGTAATGCAGTTGTATGTGATGATCTGCAAAGTTGCACATCCAAAGCTATTGACTCGTGATTTTAAAGCTGCTTTCTGGTGGACTTTCTCACCTGCATTTGGTGGTTATCAGTTTTATTTCAAAGGTAAAAAACTGATTACAGTCCTTTAATAGGCGGTAAATTAACATTATATCAGTTAATTAAAATACGGTATTTAACTGTAAGTTAGCTTAAAACTTAAAATGTTTTTACTGTATATTTTTATGGTCAATTTCCAGCTTCCACAGCTACTGTTTTGTTGCTGTAAATTTTACTGAATGTTTTTTACAGTGTACGGCTGGCTGCGAACAACTTGACCCCATCCACAAACACAACCGCTTCTCTAATCTTGGGGAGTTCAGTGCAGGATACACAAAATGATTACTCTTGAAAGATGGTTCAGCACCCAGTTTATTTGGACCAGCAGCTCCACTGAATCACAAGCTGTAAGTATGATAAATAATAAATGCTTTCTATCAGGCATTCAGAATACAGAACTATGTCAATGGGCCTATCATTTCCGACGTACTGTATGCGGTAGACCAATCACAACAGACTGGTCCATCTGACTAATCAGAGTAGAGTAGGCTTCAAACGAATCGTTTAGAAATTGCTGGAAAATTAGGTGATATTAAACGCATATTTTGATTAAAAAAAAGTGTTTTTTTCACTTTGCATGCATGTAAACCTAATGTGGTAGAGTCCCTAGGAACCTTAAAAAATGGCATAACAGGGACACTTTTAGATAACTACATCATATATTGGTTTAAGGTGAACCATGTGTGTAAGGAAGGAGTACCTGACCTTCTGAATGTTCGTTCTCTTTCTCTCTAGCTAAACTTTAAACTTTAATTCCCATTGAACAGCATTATCTAAAAGATAGGTGAACCTGTTCTGACTGCACTTGTACCATGGAAGAATTCCATGCTCTTTTGCTCCTTCTGATGCAGATGTGAGCCAGATGTTTTAGCAAGAAGTTTCCCAATGCATCCACGTTCTCCTGGTTTAGGATCCCAGTCCCTCAGCCCAATGTAAGGGAGTGATGTGGTTTCGAGGTCCAACTGAAAAATCCTCTGGTTTGCCCTGTATCATCAAATCTTTGCCACTGTGTGATCTCGTGGGATTAGAAGAACATTAGCGAACAGAATCAAAGCTTGGCAGTTTGTTTGTTCAAGTCATTCTAAAATACATCTCTATTATTATCTCTATTATAATCTGGTTTATTTTCCCACACTTGCAAAACATAATTTAAAAATGTATGAACTTCATTATATGGATAACAAAATATGAAACCAGTGGCATCTACTGTACAAGAGTATGATACTCAGCATGTCACCTCCGCATTATTCAAATTAGAGGTGAACCTCCATTGGTTTTCAGTTGTGTATTTCACACTTGCTGTATTACATATCCACGCTTAAAAATGTGATTGTCTTATCAAGTAACATTTTTATTTTCAAAAGTACTACGTAAGTAGCACAAAACAGCCATATAATGATTCCCGGTTGTGACTGATATCTCATCCCTTTATACACAAAACCCAAACATACACAAACAGAAAACTTCCCGCCATATTTGTTATAGTACTCTGTAGGGAGTTCCTGTTCTCTTTACCAGCCCCTTGTTTACAGACAACTTGTCCAGCAGCCCTGTGACCACTCAAAAAGAGCAAACCCACAGATATGCTTATACTGAGGTCATTGCCAAGAGTATTAGTCCTTAACAAAAGGAGCCACAGAGCTACTGTCCCAAGAGTCCACACAGAATTGGAGGCAATGTTGAGTTAAGGCACAAAGACTAAAAGTTAAGGTGCTTGAAGAGGTGGTGATATTTGGAGCACTGGAGGGTTCAAGAGGCCATTAGAAGGTAGAGTCTGATACACTATACTACTTACCAGAGCCCGACATAAATCAAAACCCTTCTTTTAGGAATGTCACAGTTCACCTCCAACAAAAACAATAGTTACAGAAGCATAATTGACTGGACTTAAACACAGAGAGATTTTTTTATACCTAGAGTCTGCCAGAGCATATTCAACAGGGAATTGTCAAAAACAGACCATTTCACCAAACTGCCTTGTTGTTTTGTTGCTCCATGAGAAAGTACAGGAGCTGTTGGATGCAGTCCACAAAGTCTGCAGTTCCACCTTACCATCAGCGTTGCATGTCTCCCACGGAAAGGCGGGTGCTCTGGTCATGTGACAAGGTTTTTGGGGACTTTGGGCCTTCCCATGGTGCTTGTGTTCTTTCAGTGTGCCCCAGGGAATGAGGAGGCTGAGGGACTTGTTTCAGGAGGGGGCCTGAGAGACTGAGATAGACCGAGATAGTGAGAGAGGCAGTCAGATGCAGGGAAGGGGGGAATTGAGAGGAAATGTGTAGGGGTGAATGAAGGAAAAAGAGTAAAGGACAGCCAGAAACCAAAAGAGAGAGGGACATGCTTTGACGTCAACACAAGTTGACAATTGACAAAGTGAGGGAAGTTAACTGGGAGCGAGATAAAGAATGGAAGGAGGGAGAGACGGAGACATCTGCTTCTCATCTGGTATGGGAAAATCCCCCAAATCCGGAAGGATTAGGCTGGGATCCCTTGAACGAGGTTGCCCAGTCAGTTGGATATTCTCAAATTGTTAATCAGGCCTGAAAGATTGTTATAGTGTCTGTGCATTCTGTATTTATTCAAGAATAATAATAAACCAGGTATTAACATAATCTAAACAAATTGCCAGAGCTGTGCTTATATTTTACCAATGCAAGAGTGGCTTTTAAAATACCAGGGTGTCCTCTGCACTGAAGCTTACAAGCCCAAGTCAACAGGGCCCATAATTAGGTGTCTGGTATTTTAACTTTTGATATGGCCTGGGTCCCTTCTTCAGTGTAGGTTCATGGTTGTATTTCACACTTTTTAGACTCAATGCTACAGTCCAGCGTTTCTCAACTGGTGGGTCATGACCGAGACCTTTCTGAGTGGGTCGCGGAGTGTACAGAAAAACTGTCCTGGTCAGATTAGACGTTGATATGTTTAATGTCAGTGTCATTGTTGTTATTTAGTAACTTATGAAATAAAAAGTGTCTCACCACAGAAAAACAAACTAACTGCCAGATGTTATATCGAGCTTGTAGTGATATAAGTACTAGTCATAATCTTAACAGTCCTCTAATTTATATATATATATATATATATATATATATATATATATGAGTGTGTGTGTGTGTGTGTATTTGCTTTATTTTTGTTTTTTAACAAATTATATATATACAGTACTGTGCAAAAGTCTTAGGCCACTAGTATTTTCACCAACAAAAAATGGTTTTAAGTCGGTTATTTCTATCTTTTGAAATAAATATTTCTTCCAAGATGGAAAAGTCAATTGTTAGCAATACCAGTTGATTAAAGGGCTCATATGATGTGATTTAAAATTTTTCTTTGTCTTTAGAGTGTTGCAAGCTCTTGGTGCATAAAGAAGTTTCAAAGACTAAAGTTTCAACCAAAGAGGTTTTCTTAATAGAAGTTGTGCTTGTTTGTTGTTTCTCCGATCATGAATGCAAACATGGTGTAATGTTTATGAGGTGCGATGCAACGCAACGTGTAAAAAGACAGTACTAATCAATAATTTTCTCCACTGGATGCAACAAATGCCTTATTTGTAATGTGTTTTATTGTTTTGGTGTGGTAGCACCAGGATGTGTGTTATGTTATGGGGCGTAACATTTCCATCAAACGCTTGAGGTATTTGGCTAATCACAACATATTGCATAGCTGGCCAATCAGAGCACACCTCGCTTTTTTAGAATGATGAAAATACATAAAAAGCAATTTGCAGAGTAATGCCACTATGATATGTCCACAAATAGTGCACAAACTGAGTTTACTGAGAAACAAAGAACATAGGTGCTAATAAACATATAATATAACAAAAAAATATTGTTACTGTTTCTCTTCTGTTGATGCACTAAGCAGCCATATTGGATTCTGAAGTGATTCCTCCAAGATTCAGAGAGTTCCATTTAAAAGCTTCTTTTTGGAAACTCTGAATTTCTGACTTCAGAATACAAATGTAATGCAGCATAACCATAATCAAACATGTCTGTTTGTAAAAATCAAACTGAATGCTGAAGACCGGGTGCTTAACAGGGTCCCACCCAGTGCTCGCTGCTTCCTGAGAATGTGACATCTGTTTTCTTCACTTGATAGATGCATTTACAGTATGCAGAACACCCTGCAACATCATCAAACATAACACCTGAATGACGCATACCAGAGAAATCTCATTTAGCTCACACCTCTCGATTAGCTAATTCTGATGACTACTGTTAGAACTGAACTCTGTAGGTCATGTCTCTCCAGGAACACAATTAAATAGCTCTGGTTTAAGGACTTCAAATCCCTAAATCCCAGCAAGCACCTCTAAAATGTGTCTAGAAACATATTTGAGATTCTTCAAGGCAGGGGTGTGTTGTTTTCTCCTGTTATTATACATTTATTCATGTCCTGTAGTGTTGGTGCAGGGTTTTTTTTAAAGGAGCAGGATAAATACATTTCACTAAAATAGCCCTGTATTCCTTGGAAGTAATTTAGCAAGATGAGTACCAGCCCTCCCATCCACTTTTCTCTTATGCCTGCTTGATAAATGTGCTGTTTTGTTGATTATCTCATAAACCCTCCAAAAGTGCAATCACAGCCTTTCTAAAAATCTCTTTGAGCTCTACTTTGCTGAACATTAGCCTTAATAATAAGTGAAAATAAATCTCTTTTTAAAATTAGCATAACTTTTTTCACTGGCCAAATACACAATTTAAATAAATCTAAATAAAAAGAAGTGGTATCAAATTTAATAAAGATGGACGTTACACTGCTTAAGGAAAAACACTTCGGCCAAAAATAATTTGTAATAATCTATGCTATGTAACAAAAGACATTTTTGTCTGTTAATTACATGTGTGTTTTCAGCGTTTATTCTGAAGTATCACCAGTGGTAGTGTATATGAACAGTTATGTGCTACATTCGGAAGGAGGCTGGGGGTGTGTGTGGTTGTATAATGATTTATGCCCCGGGGCATGTCCTGTTTCTCTGATAAGATGGCTGTCGTTCTTTGTAATGAGCCTCGTACATAGACGACTTCTGAGTCTCAGAATGAGTGTCTTAAAGCTAGAATTTATGTGGCATTTAGTGTAGCATTACAGCAGAATGACAGAAACAGAAACAAAGAGGACACATAAGAAGATACATGCATTTACTTACTTAGTACTCAGTCTTGACTTGGATCAGTAACTCATTTTGGATTCTTTAAGAAAGAGCAACATGAACATCATTTAAAGGGTTAAACTACCCCAAAATTTAAATTTGGTCACTTATCGCTTACCTCCATGTTGTCCCAAACCCATAAAAGCTTTGTTTGTCTTCAGAACACAATTTATGATGATATTACTCTTTTCGCATACGCAGTTCTGTGTAGGATGCACTGGAAAGACCACGCTTTGATTTGCACAAACAGCGTATCTTTCCATTGCGTCTAACACAACTGTGTATGTGGATAGCTTCTACTAAATTATACAAAATGGTGTTACAGTGACCTTATGGTGCCAAATCATAAAATAAACGTATTATTAATTTTATTCCGTGATGGCCTAATGGATAGAGAGTCGGAGCTGTAACCCAAAGGTTGCGGGTTCGAGTCCCAGGTCCAGCAGGGAGTCCTGGGTGGGGGGAGTGAATATAACCAGCACTCTCTCCACCTTCAATACCACAACTGAGGTGAGACCCTTGAGCAAGGCACCGTTCCCCCAACTGCTCCCCGAGCGCCGCAACAATGGCTGCCCGTGTGTGTGTGTTCACAGTGTGTGGTTATTCACTTCTCACTGCTCTTGGATGGGTTAAATCAGAGCACAAATTCCAAGTATGGGAAACCATACCTGGCCACATGTCATGTACTTCATGTCATGTCCTTTACAATTTAATATAAAGTGCCCCTATTATGGGTTATGAAAGGTTCATATTTTGGTTTTGTGAGTCTCAAACAACACAGTGACATGCATTTGTTCAACGATCAGGTCAGGAAACGTGATACAAGTTGTGTGTTTCAGCTAGAGAGACCGGGATTGTACAACCAAACATTTGTAACCATTGGGTCTCAAAGAAACAGGTCAGGTCTCTCCATTCTCACAATCCTGCTCGCGCCATCCTGGAGCTTCTCTGTTTATTTGTTTACACAAAGTAAGGGAACTGGTCATGGAAAATCAAACATTACATTCAGGGCAATGTGAATGAGCTGTCCAACTGACATACGTCAAGAGACACTCTGGTGGACAGGCACAATCTGTGGATTAATGAAGGGAGAAACATGATAAAGGTACTAATATTTCATAAACATGTGTGAGATGAATAAGGTGTGGAACATTCCAATTCTTAAATTCCAGTAAATTCCTTCCCTCTAATGAGCTACAAACCCACTTTGGATTCATTTCTTGATATAACTAATTGGATCAAATATTAGCATTAATCTGTGTGCACATTTCTACATCAAGCCTCCCTTCACATTCCACGCCAAAACCAAGTCATGTTCTACAGCGGTGGTCTTTCACTGTAGTTCCCGGAGGGTGAACGTCCTTCTGGGACCAGTCCTCTTTACCAGCCCTCTAGGACACATGGCACCAGACCAGTCCATTATGAGACAGGAGTGGAACAACAAACAGACAATATCAGAGGAAATCAAATCCAGTGTTTCAGCAAGTGCACAATGGCCCTGGAGCTCTTGTCTCCGTTAATAGCCAGATCAGCCACGGTGAGGAGTTGCGCCGCTGCCAAATTCTCATCGTCCGGTTGCGCTGTGTATTGTTTTAAGATATTAACTTTCCACAGCACTAAACCCATCATCCTATACACCCCTCCTTTCCCCTCAGCGTTACATTTTTCCCTCCGACCCACGACAGACAGCCACCTCCCCCGTTCCTTCCCCCTGTTCTTGTTCTGCAACTAGAGGCAGTGGTAAACTATTTAGGTAGTTGTCTTTCCCTGCACAAAAATAAACTCGAAGAAATAATTTTGCTTGGCAGAGGTTCATATAAACACAACTCCAGCGGATGGATTTCACCTTGCATTCACCTCTGGCATGTCCTACTTTAAACTCTCGTAACAGGATACGCTGAGGATCTCAGCCTGACAGGCGTCCCTTAACCTTACTTTGTGCTGATAAAGATTAACCTAGTGTCCTTTGAGGAGTGACTGAATTTCTTTAGGTTTGTCATGCATAAGGACAATTATATCACAGGGTTTAAAGTGGACCAGCAAGCCCTCACAGGAAATAACAACATTGTACAGTAGTATGACAAACTGTAACACAGGTTTTGTTGTGCTTGTGTTGTTCATTGTTGACTTTTATTTTGTAATCTGATTTTGTCTGTTATTTCATGCCTCCCTTGCCCTCATGTCTCTTTGCTATTGGTTCGTCATGTTCTGATTGGTTGTCCTTGTCATTGTGCCATGTGTTCATTAGTCTGTTCTTGTCATGTGACTGTCATTGCTCTGTGTATATTCCGCCACCTTTGAACCTTATTAACGTTGTAATCCACTGTCGGTGAGTTTAGTCTTTTCATGTCAAGTCTGTCTCAAGTCTGTTCATACCTGTTCCTGCTACGTCTGCCAGTGTGTTGGATCCACCGCTGATATCAGTGAGAGCTGCAGGCATCCTAGTGACAACTGTGCTCTCAATACCTGACATCCTAGAGGTCCTGCCACACTTTGCTGCTCTCCTTATAAAGGTGATTGCCATTTGGAGTGTGTGTGCAGCACACTGCGCTCCAGAGGCCTCTCCTGTCCACTAGTCTGCTCCGGAGGCCTCTTCTGTCCACGAGTCTCACAGCCTGTCCTGTCACAGCCACGGAGGCTGAACTCACGATGTGTGTTGTCATGGACACCGAGGCCGTCCTTGATCTCATGGCCTGCCATGGAGGCCGCCCATGTAACCCTGGTCTGCTTAGTCATGGCCAGGGAGGCTGCCCAGGAACTGCCTGCTCTGCCATCCCCACCATGGTGCCCTGTGTTCCACTACCACTGCTTCCACTGTCTGCCACTAATCCACGGCCCACGTCCTCCACTGTCCCACTGTGTGCCACTGGTCCACTGTCTTCCATTGCTCCATGGCCCAGGTCCCCAATTGATCCATTGTCTGCCACTGCTCCACTGCCCAGGCCCACTGTTGCTCCATGACTTTGACCCTGTTCCACTGCTTGGGCCTGGCCCTGGCCCTCCATCCCTCCCCCAGCACTACCACCCTCCTGGACTTGGGTTTTTGGGTTTTGTTTGGGTGTGTTTGTGTTGTTCATTGTTGTCATGTCTTTTATTTTGTAATCTGATTCTGTCTGTTTTATGCTTCCCTTGTCCTCATGTCTCTTCGCTACTGGTTCTCTTGTTCTTTGTGTCATGTTCTGATTGGTTGTCCTTGTCATTGTGTTGTGTACATATATACTCTGTATATATTTGAACTTTGTGCTTGTCGCGTATTAATGTTGTAATCCACTGTCGGTGAGTTTAGTCTTTTCAGTTTATGTCAATTCTGTTCATGCCTGTTCCTGCTACGTTCGTATCAAGTCAAGTCGTTTATTTGCATTTTTGGATTGCACTGTCAATAAACTGCACTTTCATCTCACTATGCTTGAATTCCATGGACTGCTCATTACACAAAGGGGAATAACTATTTACATACAGTAAAAGTTGTGTTAAAATCTGCGTCTCAAAAGCAAAAATATGAGCTTCACATGTCGACATATGTTTAAACTATACATGCAGGTTTTATTTTTCATAAATTAAGAATAATTTGTCATACCTGGCAGAATGCTTCATGTTTTGATCATAACCCAGAATATGTGTGCGGTTGTAAATGTTATTTATAACAAACCTTTTAAAACTCTTCCATTTCACCCTGGGGAAGAATAAACTTATTAGCAGAGAGAAGAAATATTATTGTACTGCAGTAATAAACAGTGCTGCTCCAGCAGAGCAGAAGTCTTAAAGACCCAATGTTTTTGTATGACTCCTGCATTTGCTAATGTCATTCAAAACAAATATAATTAAGCAGTGCAACCTACCTCACATTAGCTGCCCTGCGGCATACAGTATGTGTGTGGGAATACTATCATTAAATAAAGATTTCTGTGCAAATATTTTGATTCACATTTTGCTATTTGAATATTAAAATGTGGGTTATAGTAATAATTTCATCCTCATTTACTCACCTTTATATTGTTTCTGTATGTCTTTATTCTGTGGAAGAAGATATTTAGAATATTTTGGGTTTGTTTAACACATAATAAGCCCCAACATTCGATTCATACATGGAAAACAGAAAGGCTTTTTTAAATATTTTTTTCAATAGTTAATATGAGCATCAACCAAAAAGCATCATAAAAAATATTCAACAAAATCCACTGTATAGAAATGTTCATTCACAGTGAGTTTTGAATAATTTTTTTAATGAAAGTGTCTGATAAGTTTCTTTAAGTAATATTTTTTATGAATATTATGTCACAGTAAGCCATCAATTATTTAAAAAATATTATAATATCTACTTTTTTATAGTACCTTATTATTAATAATAAAAAAGTAAATATACACCACCATCAAAACAAGCAGTTCTTACTTCAGCCCTCAGAGTCAAACTATTAGAAATCATTCTTTTATGTTTATTTACTTATGTATGAATCTGTGATAAAGTTTTTGGTAAAGATTATTTGATTAATAGAAATGTTAAAAAGAGAGAATTAATTCGTCTGAAACAAATGTCATTGCTAGATAACTACTAATTTATTTAAAAAATGTGATAAGTAGTAATGATAGGGAAATTAAATAATGAAAATTATGTTCTGAAAATATATTTAGATTTTTTAATAATGAGACAACCTTCTGTTCCCTAAGCATGAAACACATACTGTATGCTTATACCAGATGTGTCTCACACTGTACATAAATGACTTGGATGATTATGAGCAAACCGGCCTTATTTTAAAATGGAAGCTTTAAAGGAAATGACAAAGGTGTCAAAAACGGTGGCAACTGACTTACAAACACCTGAAAGATGTTCTGACTGCAGTTGTGTTTATTTAAACAAATAATGCCACGTGACACATCATTATCAGACAATAACAGCACGTCAGACCCTCTTCGCATTGAGGGGGACTTCCTAAATAAACACAGAAATCACCAGCCCACACAATAGGATGGAATGCCTGAGGAAACTGCTCAACACCTGTCTGCCTTCAAGACGTGAGGAACACTGTCACCTCAGTCTTGTAAATAGGAAGTGATACACTCAAAAACACAAAACTATTGCCGTAATATCGATGCCATTTTCAGCAACAATGAAGAGGGGATTTTACTGATGACCGGGCCACTTCCAGAGCTGTTCGGTCTCCTATTCACGCTTTTGCTGGAAACAGCAGGTGGAGAGACGGAGTGCAGACACAAACAAGACTGAACCGGTCAATTGCAGGAAGTTGATTCATGTAATATCCGGGTGAGGTGCTAGCCAGATGGTCTACGGTAATGACAGTCTCCAAAACACATTGCTATCATGGAGATTGCTGAATATCTTTAAGCTTCATGATATCCGGTAATTTTGTTCCAATGTTTATCATGTCGACTCAGATTAGTGTTCCCATGTGTAAAATGAACATTCCTCTGAGGAAATTAGACCTTCTAAACAATGATGAATGGATAAATTTTAATGCAGATCCTGCATTCCCCTTTTACAATCATGAAGATCCAAGAGGAATATACTGTCAGCACATCCATTACGCTGCAGTTCACACTTACAGCGCTTCTGATAATAACCAAAATGTGAGAGCTGATCTTCAAGAGCCTATTTTCTGAAAGATTGTGCCTGCTTGTTGTCTCTTTCAATGGGAAGGATTCAAAAAATCTGATCAGAACTGACCAGGGCCCGGTTTCTCGACAACGCAGACTATTCGTGCACTAAGAAGACTCTTAAGATATATCTTATGTTAAGTGATAACTTTTCTAAGTGTATTTCTCGAACTGTCTCTTAGGAG
>JAUCMS010000031.1:18418895-18430164 GCA_032357445.1 Enteromius radiatus | reverse complement strand
CATCAAGCTGCGGGCCTCTGGCAAGCAAAATGGTGAAGCGATGTGCCTATGGCACATGTAAGTCCGACAGTAGGTACTCCAAAAGTTTGGCTGGGTGAGTTTTTAAAAAGTTATTGTCTCTCAAAATTCAACTCTGATTCATTGAAATTAGTCTTTTTTTAAAAAGATTCCCAAGCCGTTTCATTTTGACGTCAACATGAAATAATATTGTATGGATGAGACAGCACATAGAAAAACACTGAATCTTCAGTTACTCTATCTATACACGCTGTGAGCAACACAGAATTGTTACTATGCGTTAAGAGATTATCTCCTATAAAGATTTGGGTTTCTTCTACCTTTGCTGATCTTCACAGCAACAACAACAAAATATGATCTACATTTTCCAAAACCAGCATATTAGCATAGTAAATGATGAGCGCAGACAGGCACATTTCATCCAGAAGCCCTCAAAGATCTTTTCCTGTTTTAGAAATTACCTTTCAACAACTCTCAGCAGTGAGTCTAATGAAAAGCACAGATGTTGCGAAAAAAGAAACAGATCTCTAGTTCTGTCTTCATTGAAAGCATCTTATGCCAAAATGATTCAAATGAAATTATAATTAATTACATTTAAAGAGATATTTTGAAGAGATAGTATAGCTTCTGCTCTCATTCGCATCCAGCTATTTTTAGCTGTACAAAACAGATTGTTTTGCTGCTTGATATTGAAAATTAGTGTGTCCTACTGTATCATATTATTTTAATGTATTATGTTAATTATTAACACACTGGTGTCTAGTACAAACAGTTTTACCATTTACTGCAAGTCGTTATTTTCCTCATTATTTCCCTATAGCGTTATAAGTGGTTATTTGGCTTGGCTTGGGAAACATTTTAACCTATAATATTAAAGATGGTGCTATTTAACACCCTTAACACCCCAAAGAACTGCCTAAGAACCATTACAGTTTCTTTATAAGTGCTATATAGCATCTCAACTAACACAAAGTACTGCTGAAGAACCAATATTTTTGTGTGTGTGCCATAGAATATCATAACTGGCTCTTTTGATTATAAATATGCTAAGATTCCATCAGTATACATCATAAGACCCAGAATACTGTACCTACTGCAAGTAAGCACTTAACCTCAAACATTTTTGAGATGAAAAGATTTCCCCTATTTTGAAAAAAACATAATGGTCATGTTGAAATGTATTATAGTGGGTACGGAAAGTATTCAGACCTCCTTAAATTTTTGTTATATTGCAGTCATTTGCTACGTAAAATCATTTAAGTAAAATCATTAATTTTTCCTCATTAATGTACACACAGCACCCCATATTGACAGTGCAAAAATACTGAATTTTTGACATTTTTGCAGATTTATTAAAAAAGAAAATCTGAAATATCACATGGTCCTAAGTATTCAGATCCTTTGCTGTGACTCAGGTGCTGTCCATTTCTTTTGATCATCCTTGAGATTGTTCTACACCTTCATTTGAGTCCAGCTGTGTTTGATTATACGGATTGGACTTGATTAGGAAAGCCACACACCTGTCTATATATAAGACCTTACAGCTCACAATGCATGTCAGAGCAAATGAGAATCATGAGGTCAAAGGAACTGCCTGAATATCTCAGAGATAGAATTGTAGCAAGGCAAAGATCTGGCCAAGGTTACACAAAAAATTCTGCTGCACTTAAGGTTCCTAAGAGCACAGTGGCCTCCATAATCCTTAAATGGAAGACATTTGGGATGAACAGAACCCTTCCTAGAGCTGGCTGTCCGGCCAAACTGAGCTATCAGGGGAGAAGAGCCTTGGTGAGAGAATCACTGTGGCTGAGCTCCAGAGATAGGAGAAAGTTGTAGAAAGTCAACCATCACTGCAGCCCTCCACCAGTCGGGGTTTTATGGCAGAGTGGCCCGACGGAAGCATCTCCTCAGTGCAAGACACATGAAAGCCTGCATGGAGTTTGCTAATAAAACACCTGAAGTACTCCAAGATGGTGAGAAATAAGATTCTCTGCTCTGATGAGACCAAGATAAAACTTTTTGGCCTTAATTCTAAGCGGTATGTGTGGAGAAAACAAGACACTGCTCATCACCTGTCCAATATACAGTCGTATAATGCTGTGGGGGTGTTTTTCAGCTGCAGGGACAGGACCACTGATTGCAATATGAATGTGGCCAAGTACAGGGATATCCTGGAAGAAAACCTTCTCCAGAGTGCTCAGGACCTCAGACTGGGCCGGTTTACCTTCCAACAAGACAATGACCCTAAGCACAACAACTCTGTGACTGTTCTTGAATGGCCCAGCCAGAGCCCTGACTTAAACCCAATTGAGCATCTCCGGAGAGACCTAAAAATGGCTGTCCACCAACATTTACCATCCAACCTGACAGAACTGGAGAGGATCCCCAAATCCAGGTGTGAAAAACTTGTTGCATCTTTCCCAAAAAGACTCATGGCTGTATTCAATCAAAAGGGTGCTTCTACTAAATACTGAGCAAAGGGTCTGAATACTTAAGACCATGTGATATTTCAGTTTTTCTTTTTTAATAAATCTGCAAAAATGTCAACAATTCTGTGTTTTCCTGCCAATATGGGGTGCTGTGTGTACATTAATGAGGAAAAAAATAACTTAATTTTCAATATAATAAAGAGTGAAAATTTTAAGGCGGTCTGAATACTTTCCGTACCAATTGTAAATAGCATAATTCGTTTCAAAGCCTTTCTGGGCTAAAAGCTCACTGACTTTGTTCATGAGCAAGTGCTGTGAGAATGGGGGGTAATCTGAGGCAGTGGAACACACACTGTTTGCTGACACCATCTAGCAAAGCGTGTTCTTTACAATAGCACATAGAGGCCTTGTCAGTCAACATGGCATTGAAGAATGCATTCGAAACAGAAGAATCTCCAGCCTGTGCATTCCAGCATTACTGCAAACACCACATACTTGTATATAAGCACTGTGTGAGTAAGGAAAGAATCCTTACTGCTCAACCCATAACACGGCCCTAAACCACACACTAATAAACAGGCATGCATACATGGTGAGAGAACATGGAACAGTACATCTCCATGCATCTCTGATTTACTGCAATAATACAGTCTCATATGTCTTCTTCCAGTATGAGTGTGCTTTACTATAAATGTAGACTACTTTATGAGAATACAGTGTACTCAAAAGAAAGTCTTTATTTGTTTCTCATGGTGTCTATTCTGAGCTTGAGCTTTTTCTGGTCTGACTGACTGTGGACCCCATACAGATTTGCTCAGAATACTACTTTTGACCACATAAACCATATCTGGATGGACCAACATCAACATGCATACTTTGGGTATTGTTTTATGACATGATACCAATCGCCAAACATGTAGAGGGGAGAATGAAATGTGAAAAGAATTTTGTTTTAAAATACTGAGGATGCAATGTTGCAATCAAACCACCATAGTGTTGTAATATGTACCTTATTCTGTGTAGCTATGCCTCTTATTTATTTTATGACAGCATGAATTCAAAGTATTTATAAAAGTGTGCCTCTGGACTCAAATTCAAGTGCTTTATGGCTGGAGAGTTTATAAAGCATGAAGGGTAATAATTAAATTTTGTGCAGCAGCTATTTAGATTTATTTGATGATGACAACAACAACGCTAATAATAATAATAATTATTATTATTATAATTCACAACTGAAAATGCCCTCCTTTGCATTTTAAAAAAGGCATTCTAATTTCAAATCAGGTAACAAAAAATTATCTGAATCTGATTTTCTTGAATATTATTACTGTTTTATAACTTCAACTTCCAAGTTGGCAACTCATAATAATTCTAGAACTATAATTCCAACTGCATATAAAGCATATTTACTGTTATCTTCTAGATATGTAACTTTCTGAGAATTTAAAAGCATTGCTTCAAGTGCTTCATTCATTTTGTGAGCAACACTTTGCCTTACAACTTTAATGTACTGCAGTTAACGTACAATTTATAATCTTCAATCATGTGAATCTTAGCATTTACTAAAACTTTTTTTTTTAAATATCTGTTAACATTAGTTAATGCACTAACATTTAACTGTATTACATATTATAAAAACACTGAAATAGTGTGCTTAAAATCATTTTAGATGTTGCAACATTAGTGTTTCATTTTCAAAATGTTATTTAAAATCTGAACCCACTTAAATAGGCTATATTACATTACACCAATAGAACTAAATTTGGGGATTAAACCAGGTAGAAATAAGTCTTTGATATAACAATTATAAGTTACCACTTTTTACAGGGCATTTTCACATTTTTTCTCTACTTTTATGTGGCATAATCAGTGAAATAAAGTGTGAGTTGTGAGTTGAAGAGGGCAGGGCAGTGGGAGGACAGTATGAATATGAGCAAGGCTTCAGGAGGAGGAGATTTAAATGATCAACTTGTTGAAAGGTAGTCAGGGCGCTCATATGGAAGTGTGCCACTCTATTTGGGAAATGCGTGAGCAGGAATCTTGCACTAGGAAACAGACGCCGGAGCTCCAGTGGCGCGTGAGGACGATTAAAACCTGCAAGCTATAATTTAAAACACTGCGCAGGAACTATTTTAAACATCTTACTGGTGGCATTCGCGTACATCTTCCGAGGGAGATCTAGATTGGATGTAATTAAGTGACGTGTCACCACTGATATTTTATGAAACCAAAAAGGTCACAACATTGCGAATATGTTTAGCGGATTGTTTCATTTTATTTGTTACCTCTGAGAAAGCAACACACACTTTACTACCGACGAGCAAGGCACGAACTAGAACCGTTTTGTGGAATTTAAGATGACATTTCCATATTGACATTACCATTTGGATGGACTACTGTTTGTATTCTTCTACGATTAGACTTGCTTTGGCATTCGAGATGGGTTATTTGACGTCACTGTTACAAATAGTTGCTGCGGTCCAGTTGAGCCTTTTACCTGCACAGGTGAGCATATGGGCCGTCCTTCTTTACACTTAACCTGCATAAATTATAGTTTACAGCACATACGCCGCGCGCGAGAGATGGTACGTTACAAAACGAGAACGCTATTGTAATTCTCTGATGAAACACTTAGCGTTGTAGTTTTATCGCCCATCTAGAGTTCTTTTAATTTGCTGGTTTTGATGTACTTACATTATGAAGCAGCTCATCTTGCTACGTTTTTAAAATAACCACGTAATTTAACCATAAAAACTTGTTTAGGGACCTGTTCTGCGTATAAAAACGCGTCCAGTGTGAATGTCCCGTGATGACCCGGGAATGTAAGCCTGTATGTTCAACGTTCTGTGAAAGTGTTGCTGTTAGCTTACGTGTCCATATCAGAGATAGTCCTACTCGGTGATTAGACAAACTTAATTAAAAAGAGAATGTGGAGGATTTGAACTTGTTCACTGTACGTGCCGTTTACGGTCAGAACTGGCTTAATGAATAGAGTCAGTTTACTTTTTACACGGCTTCCAGTAAAGCCTCCAGACGGCTGTTTTTATAACACCCTCTATAACTTGATCCCTTTTTGAAGTACTGGAAGAGAAAGCGTTGAGTCATGAAACGGAACGTGACGAACTGCATCACCTCCTTTAACCCACAGGCATGTGTGATACACTCACTCAATAGTGATGAATGAACGCCAAATTCATCAGATTATGTCTTTATATGTCTTCTGCTGTTGTCAAAGATAATGAGAAACTAATTAGGCGGTATAAGTATGTTGAAGACAGTCTCAGATATAACAAGCATAAACAAAAATGTCTATATCCATTTAACCTTCACTTTGTAATGTCAAAATGTTGAATAAGAAAATCATTGGAATCTTTGAATAATGATGGTTCAGAAATGATGTTCACAAATGGGCTTTGATATGTCGCATTATATGCACCTGTTAATCAGGTGTAGCTAAGCACCATTACAGTTCATTTGTGGACAGTTTTATCACTCGCATTATCTCTCAGCTGAATAGTCGAGAAGATAATGAATTTCAAAGCTGAAGCTTAAAAGGGGCAGAGATGAACATTAAAAGAGGGCAAATTGTATGTTGTCGTTCAATATTAATCCTACTACTGGCAGGTCAGAACAAGGTTTATCGGGCGTAGTAAAACCAAAAACCACACACTTCTTCCGGACCCCACAAATGACTTACACCTCCATTAATTTTTACCAAATGCACATATTATAATATCACTGGCTGTATACCAGGTGTGGGTGCGTCAGAGTGTGTCTGTCTCCTCTTGTTTCTTGTGCTTGCGGCAAAACGTAGATTTATGTTATTTCAGGAGCTGCAGGAAGTTGGCAAACACCGGCTGTTTCTGGCTGGTGATTATTGTAAAGCACTTACTTTTTAAATATGAATGGGAATCTTTCAATCTGAATGCCCAACAAAGTAAGATTCATTTGTTATTAAAATTCAATTTTTTTTGTGGGCATAAAGTCAACAATTTCAAGGTAGCCGACACATTTTACCAGATATCCTAATTAATAAAATAAGGTCAAAAGTTCAGTTCAGCTAAATAAATAAAATAAGACATTTTTAATAAAAACACATGTTAACTCCAAATTAAATTGTAAGAGCTTGTATGTGAACTTACAAACCTGGCTTTTTTTGAACATTCATATTACTTTTATGTAATGTGTTCATCTTCTGTTACATTTTTGGATCTCCTGTTCTCTATTTCAGGAGGATCTGTATGAAGCAGTTTTGTAGTGATCACTTGTGTAGGGAAGGGAATTGCATTTCTAAAGTTGGATAATCAGCTCAAAGATGGTTTATCTGAATTTGAGGGAAATCTATCAGGGAAACTTCAGTGTTTGTGTGACAGGTTAAAATGCCATACACACCATAAACCTCTTCAGTATGGAATTACACATAATTATGTAAATGCAATGGTTGTAACTATGCAAATTCAACTTTATGCAATGTTGCGTAACATAATGCATCATCCTGCAATTAATATATGTGTCAAATCTCAGGTTTGCAACAAGGTATAGCGCTACACAGTTATCAAATACAAAAGAATACATGCTAACAATATTTTCACGACACAACAATCTGGAAAATAATTTTGTGTTTTCTTCTTTCTGGCCAATGATACCTACTCAAAATACAAGTGTGAAGAGGTGAAGAGAGAGTTTATAACTAAAACTGTAGAAAGGTATACAGAAAATGTACTTTGGTTGAGTGGCAACCATGCAATACTGCCACCTACAGTTTTGGAGTGTCACCTAGATCAGTGCACATTTAGCATGTCTCATTAATCAAACACACCATTCAAAGTTGCGATTTAAATATATGCACAAAATTGGAATATTGTATAAAACATTTGCAAATAACAGAATCCCATGCAACTGTCAATAACAGTGCAAGCTTTTTCAAAAAAGAGTTTTCAAAAATGTTTGGTTTCAGTGACCTGGTGCTTAAAATAAGTGTTTAAAATAAATTACATGCATCTCAGAGCTAGCAGAGTTTTGGGAGGCAATAATACAGGAATACTTTGACTGTGTCCGAAGCATTTAAGTATGATTATACTGTAACAACATTTCAGATGCTGTGCAAAAAGATTGGTCCGTTGCTTAGGCAGGTTATGCTGTCCCATAGTGCAAAGTCACATGACGTTTTTAAAGCACAGGGAGGATTTTATTAGAATTTTTTGTGCAAAATACATTTCCATCTCCCATTACTCACATTAACACTTACAAAAGTAAACAAACAAACAAACAGCTCAAGCAATGGTTAAAAATATTTAGTGACGTTTACCACTTCCTTCGTTTCTGATGTGATACTTCAAAATACACATTAAAAACAGGGTGATGGAAACATAGAGACTTTGCTGAATAAACTGCTTTTGTGGGAGAACAGGATATAGTTTAATAAATCAACAGCCAGTCGGTTCATCTTCAACATGTTTGCCATCAAACATTCATTTTGCATCTATTTTCAAACATTACGCAGAAAATGGCAGTTAAAAAGTATGTTCTATATAGAAATCATGTGTGTAGTATAAATTTAATCTCAGCACACTACATTCACCATGTTTTTGCCTTTACTGTCATTTTTCTCCCAGGGTTCATGGGATAGTACAGCATCCACTGGGTGTGCACGTCAGAATCTATAGGAAGTAAGATGTCATTTGGGTACTTTTCGACTGCTGTTTTATGAGCATTCAGACATATTACTCTTTCCAGATAGAATTTTGTCTGCTACGTAAATGACCTGGAAGTATGCCATTTCGGATGCAGCCAACATGTGACATTATAAGTATTATATCATTATGTCATTATATATATATTACACCCATATCTGGAAGAGAATTTTGCTGAACCTAAAGATACTTGCACAATAACACATATGGCCCTCTCAAGCACTGAGGTTTGTTACAGAGCACCAACATTTTGTGGCCAGTCAAATGGGTGCTATTGAATTTTAGCACTTTTTCCCCTTTAAATGATTATATGGAGACAACCTAGTGCCAAAATGCACAGATGCTTTACATTATAGTCTTAAAAGCTCCATGAAGAGAACTTGTCTTTAATGCATATTTTAAATTCAGTGGACTGCACACAGAATACCCTTTAAATGGTTTACTTATTTGCAAGCTTGGTTGATGGAAAAGTTTGAAGATCGTTCGATGCAACTAAAAAGTCATGCTCTCATTCCAGTATACCAGCTGTACTCTTCCAGTGCAAAAATACAAAGCATTAGTCTTCAGTTTGTGAATTTTAATTAACCAATGCACACATGCAAGGATGCGGTCTCGTTTGGATAAGACCAACCATTGAGGGCCAGCTGAAGCTATTTTGGTGCTGATACTGAATCTCTATGAAACCCTTTGCCATCCAGACTGGCCACCTATTGCTAACTGGTGCATTGCAATGCATACGGATCACCTTCTGCCCCTGGGTGAAATGAAATGCAGTTCCCAATGGACTAGGACTATGCTGAATAATGCGAGCTCCCTCCCATGCGTTTCTCTTTGTCTTCTCAAGGGAGAGATGTCTCCTTTGTGCTGTCCGTCTTACCCGTCCCTTCTGTCTCATCTGCTCTGCCACTGTTAACCATTTCTGGAAAAAAGCAAACAGAATGAGAAAGTAAATATTGTCCATGTGGTTGTGAAGACCATTTATAAATGTCTTCTCCTGCCCTCTCATGTCGGGTGGAGCATTCCAAAAATATGTCGAGTCAGACACTGGGAGAAATTCTTCCATGTGTCATTGTTGCATATGCTGTGCTCAGCATAAGCTTACGTGTCACCCTGATGATGTGCTTGTAAAGGCAGCTGAGGTTTAAAGGGCTACCTCAACATTTTTATTAATTTTGTTTTTACATTTATATTTGACGTAAAATGGAAACTTTTTATTTTGGTTTATGTGGGTGGTCTGTGTTTTAGTGGTAAAATCTAGGCTGGTAACCCAACAGAATTGACATATGAGCTACTGTACCATCAGCATGACTTTCAAGGTGCTTACTCATGTTGTACTAGTGGAATTGTAAAAAGCTCTGAATAGGAAAATGTCAGCAAAATGAAGAATAACTGATTGTTAGGTGTAATATGTGATGATTCATGTAAATCATGCATTAATAAAAAAGTACAATTTACATTTTGTTATATTTTTCTAAATAATTTACTACCATATATCTTTAAACATTTGGGGGTCAATGTTTTGTGTGTGCATTTAGCAATGATAATAAGAAATAATTTGAACAATTATACATTTCTTGAGCATGAGAATGGCACTGAGGAATTGAGGTTATTTTATTTGTCTGCTTTCTCCACTCTTTCCTAACTTTGGTATCAGAAGGAAGGCAATGCAAATGCTGTTACCCTTTCAATCTAATCACTTTGACGTAACAGGAACTCGCATGAGAGTCCAATCACCTCTGAGCCTTATTGAAAAGGCTAAAAACATTGGCGTGCACTGATTGCATCCAGTTTCACCTGCTCAGAGCATGAGTATAAACAGGGCAGATGGAATAGTGCACATTAGCTTTTCGCTTTGGAGCCTCGCCTGACCTGAGTCCTGAAGTCTTTGAAGAAGAGTTCCTTCGGAGTTCATGCTCTCTTCTGATGGCGACAGGAAAAACTCCGGCTGTCGGCACATCCTGCGGGTTGGCTGTTTTTTCTAAAAATGGCTCAGCCTTTGCAAACAGCGAGCAAAAGACCGACATTGAGTGCACAGTTGTGCCGCAAGGGTTCCCCTGGGCAAACCAGGATCGAAAAAGAGCAATTTCTCACGGCCGCCAAAAGACATGCTCCTGTTATGTCTTTCTGACCATGTGCTTCCAGGTGCAATTGTTTCCTCATCTCTCTGCAGGGACATGATCGCTGCCTCACACATCTGGGTGAGATCACGCTGGGGCCAGAGAACATCCGCAAAGCTGCGAGACTGGAGGTGTGAGAGTTGTTTAAAAAACAACAACAAAAAAAAAGAATAAAATCTCAAGGCCCCGAGGTCCCTTCCTGAGCGACGGCTAAAATAACGCCTCCTCCGATTTAGACCCGGAGCCCTACATCGCCACGGGAACCAGGGAGCAGGTAAACGCTGCCCAGTGCAGTCAGACTCTTCTCCAGAACGTTTATCCTTCTGGGATCAGTCCCCTCCCCTTTCCCCCCGTGGTGGGCTCAGACCCATCCTGGTTCTTCGAGCTCTGGATTGGTCCCTTCTAAAGAGGCTAGCCATTCGAGATCCTAATGTGCATTCAGCACAAGGACTGGTTTGCAGTCATCGACCTGAAGGCATGTACTTTCATGTTTTGATCTTATCTCTACACAGACTCCTTCAGCGGTTTGTTTTCGAGGGTCGAGTGCATCAGTACAAGGTGCCCCCATTTGGCCTGTCTCCCCAAAAAGTGCGGATAGGCATTCGCATTCTCAATTTGGCGACTGGCTCATCATAGCTCACTCGCGGGATCTGTTGTGCAAACACAGGGACCTGGTGCTTCGGTACCTCAGCTATATGGGCCTTCGGGTCAACCGAGAACAGAGCAACTCTCCCTGAAAAAAAAAAAAAAATAGGTGCAGAAGACCTCTTTTCTCGGTATGTAGCTTGACTCGGTCGAAATGACTGCCAACGAGTCCAAAAAGCGTGCGCAGGAAGTGCAGAGTTGTCTTGACTTCTTCAGGCACAAGAGAGGTTCCTCCCAAAACATTTCAGAGGCTCTGGAATCTGCATGTCTGGTTCCTGGACGAGACGTATTAGACCAGTGCTTCTCAAACCGGTCCTGGAGGACCCCCTGTCCTGCACATTTTGTATGTCTCCCTAATCAAACACAC
>JAUCMS010000031.1:18390605-18418795 GCA_032357445.1 Enteromius radiatus | reverse complement strand
TCAGGTGTCTTAGATAAGAGAAATATACAAAATGTGCAGGGCAGGGGGTCCTCCAGGACAGGTTTGAGAAGCACTGCATTAGACATTTCCGGCCTTTCACAGGCTGTGATAGATACTGTACTATCTCTCAGTCTAGAACTCCCTCCACGAGGCAGGCCTACGCATTGAGATGGGGTCTATATTCGTCGACTGGTGCTCCTGTCGCAGAAATGAAATTTCCCCGGAAATAGGTGTTATAATCACTTCGAAAAAAAAGAACAGAGTGTTACTTCGTCCTATGCGTTGGCTCACAGCGCCTCTCTAGCAGATTTATCTCTAGCAGCTGTGGGATGGGCGACATCGAATACCTTCGCGGGGTTCGATAATCCCTGCATCGAGCCTGTGTCTTAAGTTAGGACTAGAAGCGGAGTAGTCCCCGGTGCTCCTACTGGGTCTCCTTCACCCAGTAGGTTGTGGCCTCACATCTCAATATCTCCATGGTCAGCCAGAAGGCCATGTTTCCCTTCATATATCTCTGACTCCACATATATATTGAATTATTCAAATTCCACATATAGAAACAAAAAGTGAAAACATGTGCTCCCCCCCCAACCCCTGCTTCAGTAACAACTGGCATACCTGTGGGGCCCCTTTATTTGTCCCCCCGGGGCGTTGGGAAGGTTACGTGTAGATCCTTCTGCTGATACGTTCGTTTTCTGCATAAACCTTCATTTGTTTCTCTCTTTATTTACACTGCTCGTGTGAGTCAGTAGGCGGGGCTAAACAAGCAGCGATGTAAAAGGAGGTGTTGATGATCTTCTGCGGAGATGATCTTTATCCATACTATTACATCATAGGGTGGCACATTTCACAAGCTGTCATTTTGGCAGATTGGCTTCAATATAAGTTTTTTAATTTACAGGATGTTTTTATAGTACAGTGACCACTTGTATGTTGAAAGACTAAGAAAATATTGATTTCTAAGTTTATGGTCCTTTTAAGTGCAACATGTTCTGATATTTTGTCAGGAAGTTTTAGCTAGCAAGAAAGATTCTCGCAACTTACAACAACATTTTTTAAGAGTTATATAAATACAAAGTATCCTTAAAGTAATGTTTATGAAACATTCTTATAACTTCAGTAATACTCAACAAACAATTATTGTCCCCAAGTGAGTAAGCTCTTATAATTTAAGGCCTAAAGCCTATTTCTCTTTAGGCCTAATAGCATTGTAGTTAGTTTGAGTGATGGGCTGAACATCTGGGTCATGCTGTTAAATACATCCACAGTCACCTCATGATAGATTCCTTGATTGCTTTACCGAATGCACAGCTTCATTCGTTCATTGCTAATTTTGCAGCCGATCTATTTTCTTCATTTCCTGTCTTTTTTACCTTCCTGTCTCTGGTGTCATCTGCAGTGTGCACTTACTGTACATAGTCTTTCCTCTGAGTGTTAATACATTTTCTTTTCGGGGGGTCATGGGACATGCCATCTTTCATTTCCTTCCTCATTGTATCATGTACATTGTCTCTCTCCCTCCATGTAACTTTATATTTTGGTTCTACATGTTTGTGTTAGATCTCAGTCCCTCTGGACAGGACAGTGGGGCTGGAATATTTTTGAAGTTTTTGTGTTAATTCACAGATTCCAGCTTCCTGGTAGGGTGAACTTCCTATGTCTGTTTTTAAAAGTGAGGATCATGCCAGCTTTGTTGGATATTTCGGTCATCTGATCTTATGTCAGAAGATGTTGTTGGCACTGGTCCCTCTAAGCGCACTTGTGATGTTGCTGAGATCCAAAAAAATACAAATTCCACGTAGAGGGCAGACACATGGGCTAGAGATTCTTGAACCAGAGCTAAATCAATAAGTGTGGATGGAAACATCAATCTGTGTGAATGTGCAGATTCATTTGTGAGACCACAGCAAAGAATTCAAGGAAAATTGTAGCATCCCAAGTTTCCAAACCCAAATTCATGCATTTTTATATATATATATATATTTGTGTGTATATACATAATATCATCAAATAAAAGAATATAAATATTATTTTTTTATTTTTTTATTTTTTTAAGAAATTAAAGCTTTTATTTAAGGACGCATTAAATTAATAAAAAATGACAGTAAAGACATTTATAATGTTACCAAAAATTTCACATAAATTTAACTATTACATTTCTGTAACTAATAACTTAAATACATTAGCTATTTCAAATAAATGTTGTTTTTTTCATTCAAAAAATCTTGAAAAAATGTGGTTTTCACAAAAATGTTTTACAGTTTTTTTAAAAAGCATTAATTACATAAAATATTTTCATATTATAATAATATATTATAATAATTTCTGAAATTTCATGTGAGGACTGGAATAAGGATGAAAAATCTGCATTATCATCACAGGAATATATTACATTTTAAAATATATTAAAATAGAAAACAGTTATTTAAATAATAAATACTTTTTAGTGAAGCACTGTATGGGTCTGAAGTACATGAGGTCTGTCTAAAAGAAAAAGAAAAAAAAAAGAAAGAAAGAGAAGGTCGAGATCAAACGTTTGAAAGGCAAGAACACTGAAAATCCTCCAGAAATGTCTCAGACAATAAAAGAATCAAGATGAAAAGAAAAGAGGATGTGATTCAGACAGCACAGAGAAGTATACCGCAAAAGACATACAGCAGATGAAAAAAAAATCAGAAGAAACAAGTCGGGAAAAACCCGCCAAATAAGGGAAGAAAGGCGAGAAAGAGTGACAGGAGCGACAGCACGCGTGTGTCTGCAGGTGCTTCCTCTCCGTCAACACTTACAGCAAAATAATACTTGAGGCTGACCATCTGTGTCTGCTCGCTCTTCCTCTGCCTCCATAACGTGGAGTGGCGGCTATTTATTCAAGCTCCATTGACGGATTTGCTGGCAAAGTAAACACCTGAGCCACCTCTGTTAACTGACCCTGCTCGGGCTTCCAGTCAAAGTGTACGAAGTACGAAGTGTTCCTTCTTTAAATTGTAGAAGAACAGGCTAACATGATCTACCCCCACAGAGTAATGTTTCGAGTGACAGAACATTCAGCGCATATTGCATTTCTGTGTTGTAATTTCTTTGAACTGTATGGAAGTATTGTCCGTTTGTTCAAAAGGACACTCCACTACAACAAACCCATGCACTTGTCTCCACAGGCATCACTTTTCCTTGTCAGTATTAACAGAAAACATGAGTCAACATGCACACAGCAACACCTCCCAAAAGTTTCCCGCCAAATCGAATTTAGGTTGTTTTGAATTAATGCATTTATAGCCACACACTTAAAGGGACAGTTCACCCAAAAATAAAAATAATACAGGTTTGGATTATTTTATACTTGTCATTACTTAATCCAAACCTGTATTATCTTTTTTTCTTCTGCTAAACACAACATATATTTTGAAGAATATGTTTAACCAAACAGTTGATGGTCTCCTTTGACTTCTATAGTTTTCTAAAGGCTCTACAACAAAATAAATACAAAATACACACATATAATATATTTGTATAAAAAAAACAAAATACTGCTTTTTTTTTTCATTTATTGTTTAATATTAGAAGTGCTGTGACCATGAAGTGTACTGGCATTTTAATTTATAATTTGAGTTAATTTAAAATATGCAATACTAAAGTACCTTATTAAATAACAAAATTGAAAAAATAATTAAAAATAAATAAAATATTTATAATTTAATAATTTGTATTAAATTAATTTGTATTAAATAATTGTAGTTTAAAATTGCAATAATTAATAACGTCAGTCATATTACTATTAATGCATTATAATAACAATATCCTAGTAATAAAATAAATAATAAATGTTATATTAAACATATTAAATAAATACTCCATTTTTTCATGTTAGCTTATATAAAAAAATTATTATCTTGCAAAATTGTTCTTATTCATATTGTTTTCCATTTTATTATACATACTGGACATCTTTAACATTTTTAGAGAAATTGTTACACATAACACAATTTTTTTAGGCATTTCATATTTCCTTTTGACACACTGACCAATGAGGTTTGTATCAGTGTAAGTATCACACGATACAGTGCATTAATTTAACTCATGTAGAAAACTTTTTATATTATATTATATATATCAGGCTTGTTAGCTTGAATTTTCTATAGGACAGTTCGGAGCAACTTCCACTACAGATAAATTACGATACCCTCATGCTGCAGCCCCTCCGCCTCACTATATATACCTTCATCTGCTACACATGCATTAATTAACACACATACGCTTCCAGATGTCTCAATCAGAGTGAGTTGTTGTGGTGACAGGACCGTGGCTCTTTCCTGTACAGGCCTGGTTATGGCCCAGGGGACGAGGCGCAATCACAATCAGGAAAAAATGGATCTGTCCTTCCTTCAGTGGCACTCAGGGGACTGTCATTCACTCTGTAGGCTTTAATCTCTCATCTGGAGGCAATTTGCTCCCATTTACATGGCCTCAACAGGGTTTACTGTAATAAGGAGCATAATTATCCATGGTTGGCCAATTTCAAGGGAGTTTATGTGGAGATGTTTTTGACCAAGGAAATATAGTTTGTGTTGTCCTCCAGGATCATTTACTCACTGGAATCTGAATAATAATAATCATAAAAATGCTAATTATGATATACAGTGCCTTGCGAAAGTATTCACACCCCTCCATTTTGTTATGTTGCTGCCTTGTGTTAAACTGCTTTACACCATAACTTTACAGCCACAAATAGGTTTTTAACATCTTTGCAAATTTAATAAAAATAAAAAACTTAAATTATTTCATTGCATAAGTATTCATACCCTTAACTAAATGTTAAAGAAAAATTTTTTCTAAAGCTTATTGTTCTGTACATTTTGTATTATGCAACTCACAAGTGTGTTGCAAAAGCTCGATAGCAATTGAAAGTGAAAGGTTTCTGTTGGAGAAAAAAATATTTGTTGGCTGTTTGTTGGAGTAATTTGACAGATTTGCACTGGCTCAGTAAAGAAGTGCTATTAGACATGCTTTCATTGGGGAGCCTAGTTATTTTTGAAAATAGCAGAAATTCTTCTGGAGAATGCTTTTTTATTGTTTATTTATTTTGAATGTGCTTTTTATTGTGTGCTCACAGAAGTATGAATTAATGTAACCTCAAGCAACAGTCTGCATGAAACCATGATCACAGGATTCTGTTCTCATTATTAAATATAAAGGAGGTGGTTATTACGCATCATTGAAATATTCCATTGATCCACCCTGTCTCATTTAGTTTTGCCAATAAAGGCGTGCAGTCTGGCAGCAGTTTTATAGATTTTTTTGTTCTAATGTGTGATGTTGAAGTAAAATTTCCCATAGACTTTATGTCTGCTTGAAGTCTCTTTTTCAGTTTACTCAGACTCTTTCTGCTGTAGCAGGGCAGCCCTCTCCCACACTGCTGGATCAATTGGAAAAGACAGGATGGAAGGATACTCTTTCTGCATGAATTCAGGTCACTGTGGATTATTAATTAAGAGACAGGTCTTTCTCGTAAACGTGCTGACCTGAGCGTTATCTCTCTTTGAGTTACAGCTGGGAGTGGATAAAAACAATAGCAAAAAAATCTCTCATATTTTCCTTTTTGCATTTGTAATGCAGTGTCTATCATAATCCACATTTTTAAGAGGAGCCAAAAGTCTGCAGAAATGTTTGGTTACCATTTTGTTTGCTTTCCTATTTTGCTTGAAACTTCCTGCCTAGCATCCTCCGGACTGCACGACTGGAGGTTATTAAACCTGATGTTTTGGGTTGTAGGAGACCCTAAAGTTCAGTATGCACTCAGCGTCCTAGATAGATAGATAGATAGAGAGAGAGAGAGAGAGAGAGAGAGAGAGAAAGACACACACACACAGACAAATAGATAGAGAGAGAGACGCACACAAATAGCTATAATTCATAGATCATTTCTCAACTTTGTTTTCCAGGGCAGTCTGTCCTGTCGGCAATTTAAGCATTGGCCTAAGGCTCTGACATCGGGGCTCATCAAAATAATCTCAACAGACTGAGGAGCCATTAAATATTAGACACAGATGGATGTCAAGTGAAAAATTGAGTAGTGAAAAATCAGCACCAAAAAAACTGATAAGCAATATAATACAATGGAACAGTAAATAGTAATCAGCATGCTCAAGCAGGCAGAGAACATTACCATTGTGAAAGAACTGAGATTGATTTTTGTTTCCCTCTTCCTCTGATTTTATTAGTCTGAGTGGCTCGACATAAAAGCACACCAGCATTTGGTGTTGCTAATGCTGTCAAAATCACACACGGCACCTCCAAGCATTGATCTTGTTTATAGAAATTCCTGGTGGTGACATTAGGGAGGTTCTCTCAACATTCCTATTCAGTATTTATGACCCATATAGAACCTTCAGGAGTACTTTACTCTCACACAGTCCATCTGGTTACACACACGAGAACAAAGAGGTGCTACGTGAGGTCCCTCACGTAGCTGAGTCGATGTGCCAAGTTTTTGAGAACCTTGCTCTTCTGTTCAAGACCAAAGGAGCATGGAGATGCCAAGTGCCTGCCTTCTCATGTCTGAAAGTCCTGCGGTGTAGAAACCTCCTGTGAATAGGCCTACCTTTATCCTTGACTTTCACTGAACACTTGCTGCCTCCCGAGATGGCTTAGTCCAACGTTGGCAGCAAAATTATTATGCCTTATAAGCATATTTAAGACTGTATGCAGCCTATGCAGAAAATTCTACAATGCACAGTGACCATTGATCATCATTAAAGTTTTACCCTTTTTAAATCCATTCAGCTGGTTTCAGGGTCTGGCGGTAGCACTTTTAGCTGTAGCTTAAGCATAGATCACTGAATCTGTTTAGTTCGTTAGCATCACTCTCAAAAATGACCAGAGTTTCGATATTTTTCCTACTTAAAGCTGGACTCTTCTATAGTTACATCAGTGTACTAAAACCAACGGAAAATGAAAATTTGTGATTTTCTGGGCCGATATAACTAGGGACTATATGGGTGCAGCAGGCACAATGATATTACACAGCACCTGAAAATGCTGGGGACTATATTTCATTTACCATCTGCCTTAGTTCATGATTTGGCATGATGCTAATGGTCTAATCAGATTCAATGATCTATGCTAAAAGTGTTACCTCCAGATCGGCTGAATGGGTTCAAAAACATAAAACTCAAATGTTTAACTCTATTTTTTTTTTTTAAAGTGGTGTTCCTTTTACTGTGTACACATTTTATATGGTGCATTCAAGAGAAATGTTATCCCATTGCCTAGCATCTTGCGTTTTTAATATCAAAGGAATATGTTCTGTATGATTGGCCCTTTAGCCTGGTTTAAGTTTTTTCAACAGGGAACAAGACGTTTCTGCACTGCCACTCTGTGTTTTATAGCATGGGGTTAATGGAAGTACTTTCTCTTTACTAAAAATGTCTCGGTACATTCCCTCATCTCAGAATGAAACACAATGACCACATTGACCCTGCAGCATTGCCCTTCCACTTTCACATACTAGTCTTGCTCTGGTGACTTAAAGTTTTAACTTAGGTCTTTGAATTCTTGATTGTAAAACACAAGAACACTAGTGTATATGTGGTGTATTTAGGAATAGTCACTATGGTAATTGTATCAGTAATTTACCGGGTTTAATAAGTGAAAGGGGCTGTAAAGATGGAGAATGGAAATGGAGACGAGCCCAGATTGCTTTTATTGCCTAATCATGACCCCAGTTTTTCTCATTTATATAGGCTGTAATTTATTGACTACAGCGTTCTGCAAAGAGCCTGTAGCATTATCTGTAGTATAGTGGAATAACATAATATTGCTGAGCAAAGGTTTAGAGATTTATTTGATTCATTTAATTCACAAACACTTTTTTATATTTCCTCGGGATAGAGAGTTTGGTGGATGTATCCATTTCCCATCCAAAAGTATTGAATGCAGTTTCCCTTAAGGTGCTGACTTAAAACCACACCGATTTTTTTAATTAAAAAAAAAAAAATAATAACCACAGAGCGAGATGGACCATGGAAAAATAGCTACATCTTAAGGAGATTTTGAACTTGAACAGACACATAAACGGGAATACGATAGGGCTCAGATTCTTGTTCTGGCACAAAGAGAGACTTTCTCAGAGTAGATGTCCTGTAAAAGAAACATGCATTATTGTTTCTTGCCACCAGTGAGTGCTGTTGTTTAAAGACTCTGTTATTTAAGTCAGTGATTCAGATTAAACTGTTTTGGACAATTTGAATGTTCTCCGGACATCAGGAATAATGATGTCATCATTACAAGTCTAGGTTTCTAAAATATAATATATTTTGTTACTTACATACAACAAATAGCTTATCATTATTTTAATGAAATTAGGTCTAATTTAACTATATACTGTAATGTTCTTGTGGGAAGAAGTCACTTGTACTCGTGTAGACTTCTTCTTATTATCATTTATTAAAATAATAATTACTTTTAGTGCTTTTTTAATAATACTGACAATGCTGCTGCTGTTACTACTACTATATATTTTATTTATCATTGCCTGTGTTTATATCTTTATTGAGACTATATTATAATCTGTCTCTTTTTACAATCTTTTTTTTGCAGAGTTCTTCCTTAGTAAATGTAAACAACACTGCAAAAGGTAAGATAATCACCTCATGACATTACAAATAACAAATACAGTCTTATTTACATCAGTTTGCAAAGTTTAGAGAAACTACGACATTAGTAGGTTGAATTTGTTTTTTGTTTTTTTCTTCATATTTTTATTTTTTCTTGACTTGGTTATGAACATAAGACAACTATGAAAAATGCATATTTTACAACAGGAACTGTATATTAAAACCTACAAAGTCCTTTTACTTGCCATGTGTTATTTATTAAGCAGAGCCCCTTTGGCTATTTTTGAAACAAATATGCTGTCAGATAAATATTTATAGTCTTTTTTATTTCAAACATAAGTGAGAAACTTACACTGACTCAATAGCAAGAGTAATATGGCAATAAAAACCAAAATTGGTAATAAAGAACCATTCTCTGCGAGTTCCCATAGGACATTCTTTTTTGAGAAATCCTGATAAATGAAAAACAGGATATGCACACACACACACACACATTGCAGAGGTTTTCCTTGTTGCTTTTTCCCAGAGATTTTGTAAATCAAACTATGTACAGAAAATCTATTGTACATTTCTGCATAGGTAAATATGGAATAGATAAAAATATGGTATATATACATTTGCCTTGAGCAATTATTAAGACTGTGATTATGAGATTTAAACTTAATAGAAATTATTCTAATGAGGCATTAATACAAAGTTCTGTGATTAAAGTCTAGTTGACACAGGCTCATATGTTTTATCCAGGGACTTGAAATTAACTTGTTCGCTCTTCAGCTAATTTGGCTGAATTTTTCAATTACTGGCTGAAAAAACATGGAAATAAACCATTTAATAATAAATAATGTTTTGATATTTTAAACATGTTGAATACTGATATTTGACATTATTTATAGGGATAGTAGAGAAAGCCAATATAGTGTCTAAAATGTAAGTCTCTTGATATTAATCTAATATTTATTAAACTGTTGTATAAAATCAATATCAAATTTGTAACCATGCTGATTTTTTATGAAAATTCAGCACATTTCGTGTGCTATATTGATTAATAATCTGAAATGATATAACTATATACATTTTCTGCCCCGAATTATGTGATCATTCTTAATACAGTGAAAAAATGCACTGTAAATGGGCTCACGCACTACGTTAGTCTAAACAGATTTCATTCGGTCGCATATTATTTGGTTTTTGCAATATACTCAAATGTTATTCTGCTTCACGAGTTTAATTTGTATGAACTTCCCAAAGACATTAATGAGTGAACATAATTTACAAAAAGCAACCCGCCAAATTGGCTAGTGATTTTAAAGTGTTACCCGCCACAGCTGATTTTTACCTGAATTTGGTGGGTTGTTTTAATTTCAAACCCTGGTATCTGAAATAATCACATGATTATTCACATGGAACATCTAATTGGTTTCCATCACATGAGCAACCAATGAGCTTGCTGTTCAACTTCAGAAACCCTCCACCTTCCCCAGCTCCTCCTGTATAGATCTGCTACGGGGTGATTTAATGTATGTTATAAATAGGGATTGTTTTTATGTTAAATGTGCAGCAGCAATATTTTTTACATGCTTACAGCAGCATTTTGCTAGTAGCAAGTCTTGGTAGCAGATCTATTCCGCCAAGACACATTAACATTACCAAGCTGTCATGACAGAATTGTTGCTAAGTGTGTTAGAATGTGGATCATGTGGCAAATAGATAGTAATCTCACCTCAAAAGAGTTTGATAGCTCTCACACTCACTAATCAGTTCATAGTTTGCTCAGTAAATGCTTCCAAATGCTCAGTAATGTATATTCATGCACACTTGGAAAGGTCAATGTCTTGTATTGTTTCTGTGTTGCAGTGATGCTGTTTCAAGAGGTTTGGGGGAAAAGCTTCTGCCGCACTATAGAGAAGCTAGTGGAAGTGGTTCAGGAGTACCCTGGGGAGGTGGAGCACATTTTCAGCCCCGCCTGCGTGCCATTGGTCCGCTGTGCTGGTTGCTGTGGCGATGAGAATCTGGAGTGTCACCCTACACTTACTTCTAACACCACCATGCAAGTAAGGATTTCTCATTAGACAAGGCCAGCAATATTTACTTTTTCAAAAGATGGTATAATTATGAATGCTAGCTCATCGACTGAGCTTTCAATGCTTTTTCACTAAAGTAATATCTATATAGGAGACTGTATCAGGCACATGGTTGCGAAATATATTAATATTATGACTTTTTCAGTTATTAAAGATTAAACCAGCGGAGCAGGGCCAGGAATATGTGGAGATGACCTTTGTGGAACACAAAGCCTGTGAATGTAGGTAAGGAAAAGATCAATTTTGCTCATGTTTACTACATGTTTTGCATTATATCACAGCTTTGTATTAATATTGTATATATAAATATTTGAACATAAATGTTTAGAATTTGTATGCAGTATGAGTTTGCGTTTGTAATAATCCCTTTGCTGTTCTCTCTGCTTTCTCTTACACCAAGACTAAGAAAGCCTACAAAGAAACAAGACAGGTAACAACAAGTTACTACTGTGACTCAGTTACACTTTAGCAGACAGACTAATTAAAGTAACATGATTTATTTTGTCGTAGATTGAAACCCAGAAACAGAGGGAGAAAAAGGAAGGAGAAAAAAAGAGTGAAAGATTGTGACACGTAAGTTAAATATTGATGCTTTTACATTAGCATGTTGCTAAGCTAACAATTCAATACTAAGCACAAATTAAGTAACAGACTGTTTTTAAGATGGCTTAAATGAACTCATTTTAATTAGTGTGCCATTTTTGGTCACACTTTATTTTAATGTCCAGTTCTCACTATTAACTATGACTTTTGCCTCAATAAAGTAATTATTACTTAATATAAGGTAGTTCTCTAGTTAGTTCTCTATCTCTACATCTCTAGTAGGATGTAGAATACCGTCATGCAGAATAAGTGCTTAAAATATAAGCACTAATAAAAAGCTAATATGCTAGTAATATTCATCCTAATAAGCAACTAGTTATTAGTGAGAATTGGTCCCTAAACTAAAGTATTAGATTTTTTTTTTTTTTTGTAAAAAAGCTGTAATGAAGTCTCCACGTTTCAGTGACATTTTGATAACAGCAGGTGTTTTATGCACTTAAAGGACACAGAGTACAAAGAGTGCATTGTTCTCTGAGCATAAGCGGCACACTTGTATTAAAGTGTGCTCTCTTACAGGTGTCAGCCTCCACGCAGGTAAACGCTGTCTCGAAGTGATGCCAGCCAATTGCGCGCATCTGCCCCCTTCTGTGCGACCCTCACTGTCATCATCATTCACTTATGGATACTGCCACTGCTCTGCACCCAACCATCCCAGATGCAGAGTTGTTATGGTGATGGGCTTCTGTCAGCACACGGGGGTGCTTCCAGTCATCTATACAGGAAACTCCTGTTGTGCAACTCTCTACAGAAGAAAAACAACTGAAGACCAAACCTAAAATCTGAGACGGAATAAGAGCCTAGGGACTTGTATTATTATATTATTATTTTATTGTTTAATAATAGTAGTAGTGAAAGTAATAAAGTAGTGGTAGTACTGGTTTAGCTGCCATGTCTTCCTATTTATTTATTAAAATCCACTGAAGTAAAAGTACTAGTGCATTCCATTAGGAATGGCCTATTAACAAAGCCATTGATTGTGTGTTTGTTCATAAATTCAGAAGGAAGCGCAGAACAAAAAAAACAAATGTCATCTCTTTAGATTCTGTATTAATGCTATGCTAAAACTATATTACAATTTACTAATGTGAAAATCATGTTAGAAGGTGTGTTAATACATAGTACTTTCTGTTGATGTTCTAAAGCTTCTCTGTGGGTTTTAGTCCTCGACTTGAGCATTAAATTCACATACTGACCTCTAGTGGTGATAATAATTTAATTCAGTTCACAAAGCGTTTTTCAAATAATACTGATCTGAAAGCCATCCCATTATGATATAAAGTGTGCACTGTGTAAGGACAAAGACTTTGCTCTGAAAGGGCCAGTCAACAGGAACCGAGACAGACGTTCATCATGATATGAGTGAATGTTGGTGCTTTGTGTTATTGTTTTGTCAGTGAAAATGACTGAATTTCCCACACTTTGGACTCAGGTCTATAAAGTGCCGGAATTAAACCAAAGAAGCATTATTATCTATGCTGCTGGCCCTAAATATAAATACATTAGTTTTCACCAAAGGGCTATTTAATTCCCAATGTATAAAATGTTGTATGTTTTTTCAAAATATTGTTAATATGTATTAATATTATACAACTTTAAGAGTACCTTTCTAATAGAGTGACTATTGTTTGTTATTTCTGATTATTATTAAAAACTATTTTGTGAAACGTTTGGCCTGTGTGTGCGGGTGCTGTTTTGATCAAAGAATGGAATTGATTGTTGTTTATGATCACTTTATTAACTGCATTGTGGCATACATTTAACATCAATAAATTTAATCTAATTTAAATATGGTTTGTCTATGGTTAAAGTTTAATGCTTTTCGTATAGTATATATGAATATATATAGTCAGGAATGTCAAAAAAATAATTAAACCCAATAAAAAAAATTAAGAATGATTTTGTCTTAGGTTTTGGTCTTATTATATCCACCCTGCTGAAAAAACAGCATTTGCTGGTTAGGTATGTTTTGAAGCTGGGATGCTGGTTTAAGCTGGTCCGCTGCTGACAAAGGACAAAAATAAACCAAACCAGCATCCCAGCTTCAAAACATACCTAACCAGCATGTTGTTGTTGTTGATTTATTTTTTGGCAGGGCAGTGTTCACATTTGATGTAGGCTATATGATTTCCATATTAATGCAATATATAGTTTGGCAATGAATATTATATGTTTTTGTAGCATGACTCTTGTTGGGGTTAGAGATATAGTGAAGATAATCAAGACACTTTTGGGGGGCATGTTGGGAGGGTAATTTTGTGGTTGTTGGACTTAATCTGTGCACTTTAATTGTGTTTAATATTTCCATTGACTTTGAAATTTTAATGATTAGTTTCTAAGTGAATTCAGGGTAATCTGGACAAGTGAAAGACGGAATTCAGAAAGACGGAACACCTAATATTTCTTTATAAAGCAGTTTTAAAGTTTACAGGACGTGTGGACATGCCAAATAAATAAATAAATACATAAATATAAAAGCATTCATTGCATGTCATTGACGTCTCACTTGCGTAGAAAACAGCAACATTTTTGTTTGTTTGTTTCCATTCTATGATTGTCATTTCTTTTCCACTACAAATGATGGGATGGAGTAGATGACGCTGCAGCTCGTGCAACATTCACTCTCGACTCTGCAGTGCAGATTTCACGCCACACTTCAGAGTCACGTTTACAGTCGCAAGGGTTCATCTCTGCACCAACCAGAAGGCGCTATGCAAATATAAGGCGGATCTTGCATCGCTAAGCAAGTGACGATTCGGCGGTTTCCCTTGGTAACAGCCTTTTAAGCCAGCCGAGAAGGCGGAGCTGTTTGTAAACTCACGTTGATCTCTGGACAATCCAGTTTCCAAAACAACAGAAATATAAGCTTAGTTTTCTCTCGTCAAGCGTCGTTTCATAGACAAACCTTAACAAGAGAGGGAGTTTGAAGAGAATTGTTTTCGGTAAGTAAGGAAAAGCGTGCATATTGTGCTGTAGTGTGTGTTTATGGGAGAGTCTCGTGTTTGGCACCGTGTATCAGGTGCTGCAGCAGCGGGTTCGCGACATTCGTACTGTATGTATAAACTATTCAACACAAGATCTAAAACAAGCAGCCACTGTGACTGTCTAGCTGTATTATGAGATGCAAATATGTTTTTTTCTACTGTACGGGGATGCATTAATACCAGCACTTAATATTCGTGGACTTGTTTACATATAACTCTCCCAGTCTCTGCTTATAATTCATTCATGGGCTGTTTATTTACTATGGGAAACTTTGTTTAGTAGCATTTGTTAATTCATGATAAAGTGTTTTGTAAACCCCTATAAAGCTTATATTTGGTTTATAAGTGTGTTTGGAGCTGCATTTCATTGGCTTGAGTCATAAACGTGCTCATGTTACACTAGATCATCTTTCGGGGTTTTGACTTTCCTTTATTTAATCCATGACTCTGTCCTGCTCTCAGTAATTGCCTGGATTAGAGCTGTACCGATGGACTGAAATCCAACAAATCAGACCACCAGAGCAGATCCAACATGGGCAACAAACGGAAAGCCTCCAGTGAGATCGACAGAGATTCAGGTTTGTCCTTTATAGATTTTCCAGCTTTGTGTTCTGGTGTGTGTTATTAATTTCTCCGCTCACAAGAGAAAGTAGATTTCACATCCCTTGTTTTTCTGTGTACTGGTACTGGTTTTTCTCAAATGCCATGGTATGATTAGTTCTAATCCACAGTTATATTTATACAATATTGTCTATAATTATGTTGTTATAGGTGTATAACTGCACATAATTACTGGGCTTTCCTTTTACAACATTACAATATTTTCTCACTGTAGATGCCAGCTCGGGATATTTTAGTGCTTTGGACCAGACAGATTTTGAAGACATCGGACCAACCAGTATTGCCACACAAAGCATGCCGCCAGCTCCTCAGGTGCCTTTCATTCCTGGCTCACATCCAGGCATCTCTCCCATGATCGTAATGAACAACCTTGCTCTTAAGCAGGTATGACACATTTCTGTCTGTGTATATTGCTTTTCTGGAAAAGCTTTAGCTCATGACACACTCGCTGTTATGTTATTGTTTTGGTATCAAAGCTATATTTAGTCAATTTGTTACAGCTCATTACAGATATTTGCCTTTCAATTCTTTGATTAAAAAGATATTAGCCTTACAATACGTTTGTAAATAGTTTCAATTGATCAACATGTTATGTACTTTGAATTATTCGAAATTTTCATATACACTAAAACTCATTTTTAAGTAAATCTATATAAAACAGTGATTTATTCATAGCGAAAATAGCATTTTAGTTACCATTCAAAGCAAGTTTTTAATATAAGATGAGATATATCACAACATGTTTTTTCACCTAACCTAATTACAGTTATTGGTGTGGATAATTAAATGTTTTTATGAAGCGCAATAGGAGACAGGATTTGCCTACGGTCTTATTGCCTCTGGTGTGTACAGCTGTTTTCCATACACACAAGATGTGATATTGTGCTTGTGCATTTAATGTCTCCTGCTGCTGCTTATCAGAGCTAGGAAGCAAAAACATGCTGCATAACTAAATGAGCTAATTATTGTAAATATTGCAGCTGGGTCAATGACATAAAGGTATTTGCAATTCCAAAGAGAAGTACAATTGTAGTCGTACAGTATATAAAATGTGTGTCACGTGGTTTTGAAAAATGTTATACGTTTTGTGGCTTATATATCTTTCCATTTTACCCGGAGTTTATATGAGAGCTTATGTGTATTTATATGTACATAATAAAGATACACAACACATATATTCTGTAAACAAATGAGGATCTGTTTTTTTTTTACATCACACTGACATTTTTGACTTTGTGTGTTCCCCAAAAATAATCAATTTTGATAAATAAAATTTAATTCAGAAATGACAACAAACATGCCACTCATAGAAGAAGTGTATCATTTTATGAGTAGCATTGACTGAAAAACATGCGACTCACTGACCCCTCCTGTTATTGTGAATGAGAACTCAAAAGTTATGTGTCTGTTTAACAAACTTATTCATTGATCATTCTTGTTTCAGCCCAACTCCATGGCCCCAGCATTAAAACCCTGGAGCTTAAACGCTTCGCTAGATGTGGTTCCTCAGTCCCAGCTGCTTTTCCTCCAGCCAGTCACTCCAGCTGGTGACTGTACCAACCAAAGCTCTGGCAAGCAGAAACATTCCAGAAAGCATGTCCCAGTGCAAAACACCTTTCCAAAACTTTCCCCACTAGGGTCTACAGTCGACGAGGGTCCTAGTGCTATCAACAAGAGGTCAAACCACAGTCATGCTGGAAGACATCAACGACACCGTTACGATGAAAAACCTTTCCACAGTTCCTCTTTGAAGCAGGATATGTCCGAGACATTCACAGATTATGATGAAGACCTCGACATTGCTTCCATGGGAGAAACTGGTCACGCTGTTGAAGACGTGGCTATGGAAAACACCTCATCCAGGCTTTCTGACCTTCAGGAGCCCCACACCACCACTTCACCATTCTCACTTTGCACCGACTCCTTCCTCGCTTCTTTCCCTCAAAAGAGTCCCAAAGCTTCAGTCACCCAGAGCAGTGATGCGGAGGATTTCCCAGAAGCCCTCTCCCCAAGCTCCAGCAAACGCAAACGCTTCTGCAACACCTATAACATTCTGAATCGGTCTGGGCTGCTGGGCATCACACTGCGCACAAAGGAACTTATTCGACAAAATAAACGCTCCCAGGCCCAGCTTCAGAATCTGCAGGCTCAGACCGACCTCTTCTTGGAGGCCATATGTAGCGGAGATCCCAAAGTCTGGACGAGATTGCAGCTTATCCTCCAGAACTCTGGAAACAGCGAGGAGACCCCAGTGGACTCACTGGTGGACTCTGTAAAGGGTGCAAAGCGGGATATCACAGATGTGGGTTGTATGGTGTAGCAGCTGGTTCGGATTTTAGTATTTAAGCGGTCGTATTTTCTAACTTTTCTAATCAGTCGCTTAGCACATTTTCATCATCTTGTCGTTATATCAGTTGGAAAGTTTAAGAATAAGAGATATAGTTTTCACTCCAAGCATTATCTATCCAAAATAAGTCATCTTTATCCTTGTGTCAAGACAGTGTTTAGGTCACAGTTGCACCTTTTTCTGAATAAAGTGATACAGTGGTTCAGAATTTATTAGCACACTCAATTTGCAAGGAACATCTAGTTCTAGTGTTTCAGTATAATTGGTTACTATTTGAAAAGGAGGCCTTGGAAAACCAGAACTAGAATGCAACAATAGCTTCTGTAAAAAAAATAGCTTTTCTAATCACTGTATTTAATAAATGCCTTTAACAAATGATCGAGCACTTATACTTAAGTGCACAATAATGTTTTTTTTATTCAGAGGAAAATGTGAAATTGAGAATATATTTAGAAAATTAGTAGAAATGTGCTTGTAATAATATTGTTTGTATGTGTACGTGTTGCATCTCTAAGTAAATGTTCTTGATGTTATCTATGGGAAAGACCAATGGACGTTAAGAAGACTAATAACCATTTGTGCTGGTCAGAATGTATTTGAAGTAGCACTTCAAATGTGGTTGTTATTTATAATGCCTTGTCGTATTATTAAGTGAGTTGTTTACATTCTTAATGGAGGTTGTGATTTGTCTTTTAGGTTTGGATGTGAATGAGCAAATTGGCAAATCTGTTATACTGTATGCATACAGACTGTATATTGTGTTTGGGAAAGCAGGTACTAATGAGCTTGGATGACAGAGGTCCGGTTTAGAGTAATGAATGCACTGTGTGATAGCATGTACACTGTGCAAGTGTACTTTGCTGTACAAATGTACTTTTTTTGTATATGCTTTTCAAAAATATAAACGCATTGTGTTGATTTATCAGAACCCGATACTAAATGACATATTTCTGCTGTAGAAATCTATGCAATAGTCTCGTTTAGTTTTAGCATCGTACTGAAGTGCAGTTTTGTATTCTGTAGGTGTCGTTTGACTTTTTATGTGCCTTCAAAAATAAAGGCATTTTAAATATATTTCAGTTTGAATAATTTGTTCACTAATCATGGTTTAACATGTTTTGATATTGAAACTGAAAGTTGTGTTTTTGGTTAAAGTCATTTTATAAAAAGATATTTGGTGGTAACCTAATTGGTTAGAAATCAATCAATCACAGAAAAATATTCACCGAACAGAAAATGTTCATCAGCATTGCATGCCATATTTTTCATGCATCAAATACAGAAACTTAATATAAAACAACAACAGTATAACACTAAAAAGGGGGTAGAAATTGATTATATGAATATATCACCTCAGCTGTGATGGGATAATAAACTCCAGCTTCTGAACAACTAACCTGCATCTAAAACAACATAGACATCTGATCCAGTTAAGACTGACGTTAAGGATATTTTGATAAGATATGATGCTCAGTTCAGCTGCAGCCAAAGGATGTTGTGGGCCATGTTTCAAAACATCAAACAGGACTGAGAGCAGAGCAATTGTAAGCGTGCACTTACAATATCTGACAGGCTGACATGAAACATAATAGTGGATTGCTGTTTTATAAGAGGGTTTCAGTTACAGAACATTGACCCTCCATTATTACTAATTACTTTGTCCATGTTGGACAGATCACAAAGGGGAAAAAAATAGCACAAATTTACTGCTTGGTTTGATTGTGCTGTAAATCGAAATTATTTGGATTATAAGGAATTTTAATATAGCACCAAATGCTTTATGCAGGCCTTGATGACAAAACCATGCTTTTACAACTAATAAAATAATAAGTAATTTGTTTATAAAAATTTAAACAACTTTGTTACGGTCAATAACTTTTTAAAGACACACAATTTTTTTTAGAAAAATTAAGTTTATATCAAGTGTATGTGTGATTTTTAGAAATGAACTAAAAATTGAATTCTGGTCCAGTTAAAATGAACTGAAATGAATTAGAATTGAGGTAGAAAATGAATGCAAATGTTAGAAATTCTCTGATGAAGGTCTCTTATGCTCACTAAGGCTGCTTTTATCTGATGACAAATACTGTAAAAACAATAATAATTTGATAATATTACAATTTTTAAAAATAACATTTTAAATGGTCATTTTTGAAAATAGTTGTGCTGCTATAATATTTTTGTGTAAACCATAAGGATGATGAATATACTGTAGTTCAAATGAACAGCAATTATTCAAAGCAGAAGTCTTGTGTTGCATTCTAAATGTCAATTAATGTATATATAATTAATATATATTTAATTATTTTTAGTATTTATAATAGTATTTTATCATTTGCCTGTGTTTTTTTGGGGGTTTTTTTACATTTTTTTATTGTGACTGTGGCCAGTTCAATTTCATTTCAACTAAGTGTCACCCACATTTTAGCAGGCCACTTGTGTAATAGTGTGCTGATTACCTAGTGTGTATTGTTTTGTATATACCCATCTATGCTTTTATCCTGGCCTCCTTCTCTGATGTTACCTCTGCTAATCACTGCTGCCCTGAACTAGGGCTGAAATTGAGTTTCGGCACAGTGCTGATAGACATAGATATGGGTGTTACCACCTCTTTGTGATATAACGGTCTCCTAATTTGCGCAGCGATGACAGAAATCCTCTAAAAAGGTAGATCAGTTGCATGCACTGAAGCCCTTATCACATTTAATAACTGGTCGACACAGGTCAAATCATGATAAACACATTGATATGGCATGTTCTTGGCTTTTCAGTTATGTTTGTGATCAAGGTAGACCTGCCAGTTCCCAGGTACGGTCTCCACAGTCTGAACTGGAAGGAAAAGGCCCAGAGCCCAACGAGAACCGAAAACATCAGTCAGGTTGGCACGCCAGGTCCCGCGACTCTCTGACAGCTGCCCTTTCTGCAGCTCGCACCAGGTCTGCCCTCGGGTAACTAGTAGAAGCTGCTGACAGCAGAAACCGGCGCTAACTAGTCCGATACCCAGCCAGACGTACAGCATTATAACCAGAAAGAACTGGAGACCTGAAATCAAACCTGAGGGGAGAAAAGAAAGAATGTTCTTATTCTTAAACGAACACTACACTATTTTTGAAAACAGGACCATTTTCCAACTCTCCTAAAGTTAAACAGTTGAGTTTTACCGTTTTTGAATCTATTTAGCCGATCTCTGGCGGTAGCACTTTTAGCTGCAGCTTAGCATAGATCATTGAATCTGATTAGATCGTTAGCATCACGTTAGCAAACATTTCAGAAAAGTTTTGATATTTTTTTCCTATTTAAAACTTGACTTTTCTGCAGTTACATTGTGTTTTTATTTTTCATCAGCCTTACTACACAATGTTACTAGAGAAGGGTCAAATTATAAATAGGAAAAATATTCAAACTCTTTTGAGCAAGATGCTAATGGTCTAATCAGATTCGGTGATGCTAAGCTACAGCTAAAAGTGCTACTGCCAGACCCTGAAATGTGCTAAATGGATTCGAAAGTGGTAAAACTTAACTTTAGGGGAGTTGAAAAATGAGCCTATTTTGAAAAATAGTGTAATAATAATAGCCTCAAGAAAAAAGCTAAATTAAACTTACCAAGGAAGAAGTAACCTGTTGAGAGTGGTAGAAGAGTGAGGAACGTCAGTGGGTTCTCAAAGGAAATGGAGTATTCCATTGTAAGATACGCCACCCCGATTACCAACGAATACAGACAACAGCAGGACGTATAAATGCTGAACATAATAAAATAGCGCATGTTCCTATTCCCGATGCAGTTTCCTGTGAAAAAGCAGTGGTGGTCCCGTTTTAGAATCACTTTCTTACAGACTTTACAGAAGTGGCGTCCATTCAGGAGGTAGTGGGCATCAATTCTGTCCGGGCAGTCGGGTGAACAGACTGGAATTACTGTCTCGTTGGCACTCTCAGATGGGTACCATATAGTCATTGTGTAATTACCCAAAGCGTTCCCCATGAGGAAGAGAAAGACGGTGATGTGGACCAGCATGGGGAGATTTAGTGCAACATCTGGACTGTGGAAAACAGTGGGCATGAAGAGGAGGAAGTGCAGGGCTAATGTGACCACGGTTGCAGTGTAGAAGTATGCAGGTGCAATCGTGTTGAGTAGTCTGAGTTTTACCATCCTGAACAACATGCCTGTGTAGGATTAATAAAAGAAAGTCTTAGTTCAGATATTTAATAATAAAATCACACAATTCATCTTGACCATTGTATTAGCAGTTTATCTCTATGAAAATGAGGAGAGGATATACAGCAAACTTATTTTCACTGGCTGTCAATAAAGAATTTTACTCAGCTAGGTATCAAGCAAGTTCAAACTAATTAAATTAGAATGATGGCCTCCTTGGTTCAGAAGTAATAATTGAAATTTTGTGGGTAAATAAGGGAAGGTGTGACATTTATGTTCCAGTGTATCTGAACCAAATGAAATTCCAGATTTCAAACATGTTTTCCAAATACTCCCCTGTCTTCCATTGGTCGGCAAAACAGGTAGCCCCGCCCCCACCTCAAGCCATTGGTTCAGTCTATGTGGCTAAGTAGGACTAAATAAAAATACTGGAAACCTCAGTTTTTACATTTTATATTCAGGAATAAATGAACGTGTCTTAAACGTTTCTGCACATTACACTGTGCAAAGTATTATTAAGTATGGATAAAGTATTTTAATAGTAAAAAATGAATAAATGCATGCATCAGTTTATATACAACAGAACGGGTAGCCTAAATAACCCTGAAATCCCCCAGATATCAAATTTCTATACAGACTACCACCTTACACAGAACAAAATCGACATCCTTTAGAATTTAAATATACATACCGCGTTTTTGTTAGTAATAATGCAGCTAAAATGCATTGTTTTTAGACAATGGAGTGAGAAAAGATGTGATGAACCCTATGGATGCATTAACACAACAGATATCCTTAAATAAATCGCAGAGGTCTAATACATATTACAATTTTATTTATCTTATACGAACATATATATTACAGACATGGTTCGTGACACATAGATTAAGGAACAAAGCATGAAGCATCATATCTGTCTGAAACACAAGCTTATAATGAAGACAGGACGAGGATCTTTATTACCTGACGCCGGCTAAACCTGAAGAGCCGCCGAATCCGCACAGGAGCACATCCCTCACTCACCCTGCTAGGAGATAAACCACATATAATTCATTCAGAAAAAGCAAATCGGTTATAATTTCGTAATACTGAGCATCTGTTCGCGATGTGTCTCAGTAGTTTAGCACCGCCTGTTGGTGTGGATACAGCATCCAGCTCCACTGAAAATAAGAAAAACAGCCAAACTTATATAGCTAGACATGTTATATGGATTTGTTCAGGTGTTTAATTATTATTTTGTATTACTATGTGAGTTTATATTTATATTTTAGATGTGTATACCGCTGAAAAATGCTGTTTTCCACACAATGTGCACTTACGACCTTCACCAACAGATGGCAGTGCAAATCAACGTTTATCAAATACGTTTATATAATTATTTCTGCAGCGTTTTACACATGTAAAACATTGCCTTAAGATTTAAAATTAGCATTTTAAGACGTGGTTCCTGCCAACAAGCTAGTTTCTGGGATTAACAGAGAGTCAAAGTCGAAACTTTTTCCGTTTTCGTGTTTGTTAAAGGCGTGTCTCTTTCTACACGGTCCCTGAGCGGATGGGCGCTCCCCGTGTGCGCTGGTGCTGATGCAGACAGACAGAAGCATCCTACCGGACATAAACCACAAGACGTGTTTGAAAGGTAAGCCGCACTATTGTTACATTCACCTCGCTTCTGATGAACTATTCTCAATTGTGTCGCACAAGAAAGGACTGACCAAACGACTCAATGATTCGTTCCGAACTTCAACGGCTTTTAAAAGTGGGCGTTTTGATATAACAGTTACAGACATTGCGTTTATAACGCTATTGCTGCAGAGACCTAGGCTATGCTTGGGTGCTAAACACAGAGGAGGGGTGATACTTAAATAATTGAACTCCTTGAGGCGTCTGGAAATACTATGGGCAAATTGATGGCATAAGAATGCTTTTGCTTTGGCTTGTTTGTTTACCGTCTCGTGTACAACATCTCCAGGAGCCCCGCTGGTTTATTGTGCCAGGGGAGTGCGCACGTTGTGCATTCGTTATTGTGAGATCCTAATATTATCTTTGTAAAGTTATGGTTGCTGTGCTGCTGCTTCTGGTGATAATGGCTGTATTAGTCCTCGCATGCTGACAGCTGGGAGTTTAATGTCTGGATAATGTATTGAATGGGGATCAAGTCAAAGCTGCGCGTTACAAATCAGAGGATGGGGGCGGATAGATTTCTCCACGCTGTTGCCAAGAAGCTGTGATGATGCTCAAGCAGATAATCATAATAACTTTCACAATTAGAAATGTAGTCTCTAATCATCCCTTTGAGAATCAAATATTTCTTTAACAGCTAGAGGGGGGAAACTCACTTAAGCACATTCCCCATTAAACACTATCATAATGCTAAATAATTTAATTGTTATATGATTTTAATTTATTTGTATAGAATAAATGCAGAGGTGTATTTGATATTGTATGATGGTTATTAAACAGCAATTTTTACATTAGGGGTTACTAGTTACTATTTAGAAATTATTGATGTCTACCTCCTTTAATTTATAAAACTGTAACTAAATGTAACAAAAACACTGCATTATATTCATGACAATCTGATGTGAGTGATTCATTATTTTTAATAAAATGCCCAAATGCAATAAACCAATCAAAATCTGGGCAGGAAATGTGCTCCAGTGATGTTATAATGCGCAACATTGTTTAACATTTCTAAAACATTGTCTTCATTTACTACAGCATTTATTTCTTTGTTGTTATGGATTTGTGAAATTGATATTTTGTTTGTTTTAACACCAACTGTGCAACCATAAAGAATTTGTGGATGCATAATAACATATTGTGTTATCAAGAGGTTTTGCAGTACCCAGCATGCTTTGCGTGAGCCTACAGGGGATGAACAGCAGACAGTTGAGTGTTATTCTATGTGTTTTTGAGAAATATGAGCAGGGGGAATGTGTGACTGCTTAATGTTCCGTTATGCTACAGTTTAGAAGAGATTCAGGGTTTTTTTGTGTGCCATATTGTGCTGAAGAGTGAAGTTTGTGCTCTGTTCAGAGTGTATTCATGTATGCTAACACAGGCTTTTCTTAGTAAAACAAGGTCTCCTCTGCCTTGCACCACCCACCTGCATCCTTGGCTACAATATCTGCTATTCTAACAGGACCAACCAATATAATCATGCTGTTCACTAGCAAAACTAAGATAATAAATTTGGCTGACCAAGGTGTTCCTTCTGCTAAAACAGCAGGCTGTTGCTGGTTAAGCCAGTCAGCTAATATGATATTTCGGCTTTATTCCATGTGCTAACTGAGTGTGACACAGCAGTCTTCAGTGCCAATCGATCTTTTATCAGATCAGTTTTTGTGCCACGACAACAAAACGTCATTAAATATGACAGGCAGATAAGTAAAAAGGCAGAAACAAGCCTACACACTATAATCAAAACCCAGCAAACACTGGCTAGTATGCTATGCTAGTAATGATTACCTTTAAAATACCAAACCACCTCATCACCAATTATACTACTGTAGCTATACTGCTCTGACAAGCTTCTGTGGCATTTGCAAGACTTGTCATGCTTTCAGAAAGAAGTCATCTCTAAATCAATGGTTCTCCCAACGAGCGATAAATGCCTGACATTTGCAGTCTTCATCAATGGCCAGTGTCCATCTGACTATTAAGGATAAGACATAGTTATGACGCCAGTCACCAGTTAGATTTTCCATCTGCTTTACATATGAATGGAGCATCTTTGAATTAAATTCAGCGATGCATGATTACCAAACTGACTGTATAAAGCAATTAATAGTAGTCGAAATGTCATTGCACTTGTGACAGAATGTTGGTTGAAGCTCATAATTGGATCATGAATAAATCATCAGAATGAACACCTGCTCTTGGCTGATGTCTCTTTCGGCTCCTATTCCTTACTATTCTCATTAAAAAAGAAATGTTAGTGGCACCTTGCTTGAATTAGTTTTTGCCAGTTTTTGCCAGCATCAGAGGTGTGAAAACTTTTGGCTCTTATACACTTATTGTGCTATTCATTGCTATAATACAGTAAAAAGCTTGTTATTATAGAGTAGATAGCATGAAAGATGCCCCTTTAATTTAATGAAGCGCTCACTAAATCATCTGACTTACAGATCAATTTAATTTTTATTCAGACATGATTGAATGTTGTGTTGTCTAATTATTTTAAAATAATATGTTTATGATAGCAGTCATGTTAATTATATTATAAATGAAATAGTTAGTTATAATTGGACTAAAAATGCACTTGTATAGTTTAGAATGAATAGGTTGATAACTATTCCATTAGCTTTCGAAGAAATATAGAGCAAACCGTAATAGCAATCTATAAAACATCATAAACTATAACACTCTAAAAATACAACCAAGAGCTTGGTAAAATCTATGATGTGTTTATAAAATAGTACATGCATTTACTACAATGATTAAGCATCTTACTAATGGTCTAAACAGCATGACACTACCATCTTCAATTCTGGACAGATATGAATCATAAGCATATTTACCTCATTAATACAAAGTGAGGGACGAGGCAGATATGAGTAGACGTTCACAAATGAATACCTCAGCAAAAACAGCTTTTAGGAATCGTGCCAAAACCATTCATTGTAGCCTGCAGGTGTGACTACGTCACAAGAGGCTTTAAACAACCTTATTTAGGTATATAATGTGCTTTCCTAGAGTTTGTAGACATGCTGCTCAGTCATTTTCCTGCTTTCTCTCCAGTGGTTCGGTGATCAAAAGCTTGTAATACATTCCTGAGAACACACAACAAATAATCCTCAGTAAAATGTGTATTTGGCATCTCTAAGCAGCACAGGCATGAATATTTGATGGTATACTTGGCTGAGATTGAAAGTTGATACATCCCTCTGCAGTACACCAAGAGCCACAGAGGCTGGATTGTGAGCTATAGAAAGTTTGCAAAGGTAGTGGTTGGAAATGGGTAGATGGAGCTGTTCGTCTTCCGTAGACTCCCTTTTGCATCATGACATCCAACAGCTGGCTTGTAGACAGTTTCTGGCCTTGTTTGTCAGTACTTTGTCATCGTCTGCGAGATTTGTTGTGTTCGGATCACATATGGGTTTGTTTCTAATATTATCTTTGGTGCAATATTGTCTCGTTCATACACCCACACACACTCAAAAAGACTGAGACTCGCACCTGAGGCCTTCACACAGTGTGTGTGTGTATGTGTGTGAGTAAGAAATAGTGGCATTTGGTATCAGACAGAGGTTATTCTATTACCTATGAATGGGAAAAAGTGCAGCATGCAAGTCCCACTTTCTGAAACCTAGACCTATTTGCTAATTGGCATGACGTTGCATTAATGCAGATGATATTAGAAAAAATGCACATTTATGACTGCACGTTTATTGGATAGTCTAGCCTGAATAATAAGCTTTTCTATGCATGAAAAACACAATTTATTAGACAGTAGTCAGATTTTATGTTGATTGCAAAGATGAAATTGAATCCCCTTGGTGAACAGCTTTTGAGGATTTAATATTTGTGATTGGGCTATATTTGAGTAGCAACTGGGCAGGTTTTGATGTGAAAACCTGGCAACCCTGCTTCACATTCACACACACAAACACACAGCCATAAGTACGGTGAGGGTGAGTGAGAACAAAGTCAATAGTTGTGGAACTCCAAGGCTGTGAATACTATTTTATGCACTTAAATATCGGATTAAGTGATTGTTTTCTCTGCAATTGGAAAAAAAGTGAGCACAGATGTCATGCAGTGATGCAGTTATGTCATCTGTTGTTTTAAATGCTTAGCTTTTAGAAGTTGGATGGATTCAATTTTTTTGCCAAAGTTTTCTTTTTTCATCAGTAGGAATTTCCAAAGTGATTCCAACGAGAAAAAAATAATTTTTTTTTTAATAAAAACTGGTTTCCAGAACATTCCCCATACTGTATGTGCTATTGGTCATTAAACAGACACACTATCTAATCAACCTATTAATAGCTTACATATAGTTGTTCAAATTAAGCTGTGTTAGAAGAAAGTAGTTTATTGCATCATCAAAAAATAACTTCCTTTACCTTTAATATTGGCCTGGCTGATGCAGCTTGCGTCTGTGTGTGTGTGTGTGTGAAAGAGTGAGTGATAAGCCAGATTGCTGCTTTGATGTCACATTACTGCATTTATGACTCACATCCTTGTCAAGAATAGATCTTGAAATAATCACCACTGCACAGTTTATGCAATAAGACAATCTATATAAATGTGCATCACTCAAAAAGATAATAGCATGGGATTATGGGAAACCATAATTAGCATGGTTTGCTTAGGCAAGCATCAGTTACGCAGTGCCATTTTGGCAGCTAGTTATTTTACAGTGTTATTAAAAATATGTAATTTCAGTATATCCTGCATCAAATATTTGCATTTCTGATCATCATCTTTTTTTATGCTGAAAGCAAGGCACAGGTGGGACTAATCAATTAACAAATTAGAATTGAAAACAGTGTTTTTGTTTTAAAGTGCAATTCGGTCCCACTTTATATTAAGTGTCGCTAATACCTGTGTACTTACATAGTAACTAGATGTGTATGTAGTATGTAAACACAGTGTAAGTACACATTACTATATAGTATCTACAGCTGTAATATTTCTGTAACTACACACATGTAACAACCCTCAGGTGTGTGTAAGTACAAATGTGTAACAGGACATTGGTAACAAGACTTTACAATTCACTAAGTAGTCATGTAACAGGAATTACATAGCTACATTTTGTAACAGCAGTATGTATAAGAGTAACTGGAACAG
>JAUCMS010000031.1:18353070-18374046 GCA_032357445.1 Enteromius radiatus | reverse complement strand
TTAACAAGATTTTAAAATCTATACGATGTTTGATAGGGAGCCAGTGCAGTGTTGACAGAACCGGGCTAATATGCTCACTTCCTGGTTGTATTACTCACTACTTAATTACACTTTAACTAGGATGCTTTAAAGTAAAGTGTAATCCATTTTTGAAAGTATTCATTCTTTATCTTACTGACTTTTGAACAGTAGTATATACACATCTGAATTCAACTTGACAACCAATTCAGATTATTTTGAGTATGAATTTTGTAAACCTCATGAGCCGATGCATTAAAACCATCAAACTATAAACAGCAGAAGTGTTATTTTTTCGGTTCTGTTTGGTGACATTTCTGGGTCAGAAACGACATGCTTCACCTTTAAGAGCAAGTTGTGAACCAGCAACTTAGAAAGCTCAGTAGAGATCTGTAGCTTCCCAGCAGTCAATGTTTTAAGTTGTCTTGTCGTTGACTCTTCCTTCCGGAGTCATTATGAACACAAGTGTGCATGCAGACCTCACTGCCTGTTAGTTTCCAAGACAACCACTCACCTCGTCTCTCTCCGGCCAAAGAAATGGCTAATTATTACTGCTGGCCAGGGGTCTAGTGAGTGTAAGTGCTTGCTTACACAAATAGTTCTTACTCTATTTATATCAATAGCTTTGACACACATTTAAAGTGAGGCAGTGATTTCTGGGTATATTCTGTATTATTCACATTCTCTGTATGAGGATTAGATTAGGTACACTGTGTGCATCATTTACCCAATGTAAACCACTTCTTTTTCTGATTTTGTTTTTCTTTTTAAGGCCACTCTAAAAACAAACTATGAATGCTGACATGGTTTGGTATCTCTGTGTTTTAGTTCCTGCTTTTGATCTTCTCCTGTTTGAGGAAGGCAGCGTGGGACTACGGCCGCCTGGCTCTGCTTATGGAAAATGACAGGTATCATCTCAGAACTGTTGACTGTTTGAAGAATGCATTAAGATGTAAATAATTGAAGAACTGTGTGTGGTGGTGGAGTGAACTGAATGCTTAGCAGGTCAGTGTGAGATCCTGGTGCCACCTGCTGGTTATGATGTTATATTATTGGTCTGATTATTTGGTCTGAAATATATATTAATATATATAATATATACATACTGTTTATAAAAATACAATGTAATTATTGGTTATATTGTTATAATATATGTATATATATATATATATGTATATATACTGTATATACACTACCAGTCAAAAGTTTGGAAAGAGTAAGATTTTTTTATATATATATTTTTATAGATGTTTATTATATTCATCAAGTATGCATGTATTTGATAAAAAATACAGGAAAAAAAATGTCAAATATTATTGCGATGTAAAATAACTGTTTTCTATTTTAATATACATTAAAATCTAATTTATTTCTGTGATGCAAGGCTGAATTTTTAGCATCATTACTCCAGTCTTCAGTGTCACATGATCCTTCAGAAATCATTCTAATATTCTGATTTATTATCAGTTCTGGAAACTGTTGTGCTGCTTAATATTTATTTGTATATTTATAAATAGAAATCCTTTCTAACAATATACACTACCATTCAAACGTTTGTGGTCAGTATATTTTAGATTTTTTTTTTATTATTTGAAAAAAATTCAACTTCTATTCATCTAGGATGTGTTAAATTGACAGGAAGTTATGGCAAAGATTTATATTGTTAGAAAGGTTTTTATATGTTTAATAAATGCTGTTCTTTATAACTTTGTATTAATGAAAGAATCCTGAAAAAAAAGTTTTGCAATTTCCAAAAAAATATTTGCCAACATTGATAATTCTAATAATAAATCAGCACATTACAATTATTTCTGAAGGATCATGTGACAATGACTGTTGGAAATTCAGCTTTGCATCACAGTAAAAATATTACTTTAATGTATATTAAAATATAAACCCATTATTTTAAATGCTAAATTTATTTCACAATAAACTTTTGACTGGTAATGTATATATATATATAGTCATTTGCTATATCAAATGCTATTTCATTTGGTATTTTGCTCATGTTTTGTAGAGATGTGTTTCTTAACAAAAAAAGAAAGAAATTTCAGCTCACACACAAACAGTGTCCCCCGTGGGAGCAGTGGGTGGAATTCAATCATAAGTCTTAAGACTTCTGTTGCAGCAGCGCTGCTTTATTCTGCATCAGCATGTAGCATTAAAGTCTTTGTTTATGTGAATGTGAATGCAGCTGATACTTAGTAAGAATATTTGTAAAGCATTGCATCAGGTCATAGAAGTGAAGGCTCTGGCTTTCACAGAAGATGCATTTTCACATTTGTATACACTAGCATTTCACCTGCTCTTTTTCACTGCCTAGAATAGACCTTGCAGAAACGCTTGCAATATTCTGATCTTGAGGCTAGTTTTAGATCTGGCATCGAGTTAAAAATGCTTTCAGGCCTATCATTGATAGAAGCTTAATGGGGCTAACAGCATACTCTTATTTACTGACTATGACTATAGCTAGTTACAAGGGTTGTGTCTTAGTATGGTTTTGAATCAAAAGTGAATTTGCTTACATAGATGTTTTATATGTGTTATCACTTCAGATTAGGGAACTCATATTCACTATTAGTCCAGAGTTTTTCCTCAATAAACTCTTAATTTGTTCTGCTCACTAAGTTAGTTAGTTATATAGTTAGTACTATAGCTTTTTAGTAGCTAAGGATTAGTACTTTATGAGAAACATGTATTATTAATAATATTAATAATATATTGTTTGCATAATACACATACGTATATGTATAGAAAATATTTACATGTATCTACACGTACATGTTTACATTAAAAATAAATATGTTTCACGAGTTCATACTTACTGCTAAGCGTGTTCGGCGTGCTGTCCGGGGGAGAGGGCTCAGAGTTCAGTGGACTCCCAAGCCCCAGGGTTATTAACCCTACTGGGCATGAGGAGCAAAGCGGCTCACCGCCTGGCCCGAACCCCGAATGCTCCCCCCGAAGGAAAGATGAACGAATGGTGGAGTAGGGGTGGAGGAGGGATGCTAAGAACGAGATACCTAGGGAAGTAGGCTTGTACTATTTATAGGAAGTATCTCTCACTCTGATGATTAGGAGGATGAGGAGCCAGCCGTGATTAATTACCTGTGTGTGCTCCTCCCGAAGTTTGTTTGCAAACATAATTTAATATATTAACAAAACATATTTTACTGATTGTTTTTCTTCTTTACAGTATTTTTTTAAATGTAAAAAGTATGTTTTACAAATATCATGAATTAATAATTCATAAATAATGGTAAGGTTTTGCAACACGACTAATTATTATTATAAGAATTATCTGGTATTTTAAGAGATTTATCCATTTTTGTTTAGTTTGTTTTGCTTTTTGTGTTATGTTTTGTTGTTTCTACATGTTAATTGCACCATATATTAACAAAATATATTAATATATTAATATATATATTAATAATATATATATTCATTACAATATTTTTTTTTATATTTTACATTAATAAAAATATTTTACAATATTTTTATTAATGTAAAAAGTATGTTTTAAAAATATCACTAATTAATAATTCATAAATAAGGATACAACACAAGACCACCATAATCCATGTCAATTTTGTTTTTAAAAAAATGTTCTTGAAAAATATGTAGTTAAAAACTGTGATAATTTGCCCCAGTCTAGTATAATTCATATAGTTCACAGAATTTCCTAACAGTGTGTGTGTGTGTGTGTGTGTGTGAGGTATTTTTTGAAGTGTTAGCAGTCAATTTTATTGTTTGTCTTTGTCCTACAGCTTGACATCGCTATTCTATGGAGAACAAAGTGAGAAAGAGAAAACCCCGTCAGAATCCAGCCCATCAGACTCAGAGACCAAGGACATGGTGAGAACCTTTTGTAAAAGACAAGAAGGAGACAAACAGCATCACACACATTTAAGAAATGTTTGATCGCTCAAAAAATTTCTAGAATTTACGAAACTCACAGGGCCTTGTTGTTATCAACGACATCCCCGTCTAGACACAAACAAAAGCATAAGTACAACTAATAGATTGTGTTTTTAATGTCACTATCATCTTCACAGTGATGCATGCAGAACTGACATACATAGGCACAAGCAAAGTTCAATCTGTCGACGTGGATTATTACAGAGCGTTGCCCCAGAGCTGATGTCATATAAAATAGCCTGTGTGCTTAGACATTATTTTCATTTATGCACACTCTTCTGACCTCACTCTGTCTCCTCGCGTTTTATGTGCAATGACAGTTCAAGACATCACAGCCACGTTAAAAATCTCGCGTGGCTTTTTCCACTTGTTACGCTATCCGCGTTCACTTAAAGGACAAATGATTCTGACAGACGCTAAGCTAGCCAGACATGCGCTTTTTTATATGCCAGACCTTTTTATGACACCGTTGTCTTCCCTCCCTCTCTTTATAGGGCTTCTGTTCCTGGCTCGCGTCTCTGTACCACATGAAGTAAGTGTGCAAGAAACGCATGCTGATGTCATCAGCCAGCGTCCTGTTTGCTCATGTTATATCTCATTAAGAAGGGAAAACACAGGGTGAAGGTGGACCAGCGTCTGGGCACGCTCAAAAGCCTTTCTGAACCGTAAACCAGCCGCTAGTCTGTCTCCACGGTTGCAGGGATGTTATTTGGACGACTCAAATGGCATGTTAGTGCCGTATTTAGCTGGTTCCCTTAAAAGCTTCTTGAACTCCCCGGCGACCGAGAGGCCATGCTGAGAGTTTCCTCGCTCTGTGTGAGGCGCGTGTGTGTGAGTGTGTGTGTGAGGGCTCTTTGTAATCATAATAGCCCCCAACGCCCTCATGTATTTGTGTGGTCTTTTAAAAAAGGCCACCAAATATATTATTGAGCGAAGTCAATAATACACTGAGAACTCTCACAGAGACTGTGTTTGATGTTTAGTTAGCGCAGATCCAGCAAAACCATCACAGTTTTGATTCTCACATGGGTCAATAATATGTTCACCATTTAAAAGAAAAAACAAACATCTTTTACAAGGAAAGAAAAAAACTAGCGTGCCACATGTTTGTTCTCATGTTGGTTTCATGTGGTTTTGAAAAATTCTAATGTTTGGGGTTGATTTTATGTTCATCAAAAATACAGTGAAAACAGTCATATTTTTAAATATTATTTCAACTTAAAACAACTGTTTTCTATTTTGAAACACTGTAAAGTATGATTTATTCTTGTGATGGCAAAGCTAAATTTTCATCAGCCATTACTCAGCGTCACGTGATTCTTTAGAAATCGTTTTAATATGCCGATTTGGTGCTAAAGAAACATCTCTTATTATGATGTTGGAAACAGCTGCTGAAAGTTTTTTGGAAATTGTGATAAATTTTTTCAGGATTCTTTGATGAATAGAAAGTAAAAACAAGAATAGCACACTGACCGCAAACATTTGAACAGTAGTCAGATTTTCAAGTAACGCCTCAGTTGATTCTAAAATGTCACGTGGTGACCATCAAGTAATAAAAGTATAAAAACATTTCCTATGTGTATTTAAATTATTTTCCAAAAAATGTTTATATATATATATATATATATATATATATATACATTTAAAAAGTTTGTTTTACAAATATCATGAATTATTAATTCATAAATAATGATACTTTTAGAAACTTGCAACACAAGACCTTTTACAACTTTAAAGGAGAAAGCATCTGATATTTTAAGATTTATTGACCATGTCATAAGAGTCTGTTTTGTTTTGTCTTTCCTTACTTCTTTTAAATTACTTGTTTTTTTCTACATTACAATATTTTTTTAAATGTAAAAAAGTATGTTTTACAAATATCATGAATTAATAATTAATAAATAATGATAATCATGACTAATTATCTGATATTTTAAGAGATTTATTGACCATAATCCATTTCCTGTCTGTTTTTGTTTGTTTTGCTTTTCTTTGCTTTTTTTGTGTGTTTTGTTTTTTGTTTATTGTACCACAATAACTGATGGAAAAATTCAAGGTAGTGTTTTCTCTTTCTTTCTTTCTTTCTTTCTTTCTTTCTTTCCAGGACAGTTGAAAGTTATATGATTTGTATGTTTGGATTGCATGTTCTTTGTATTTTTTTAAAACTAATGGATAGTATTAAAAAATGCGCACTAGTTTTGTATAAATGTGTCTGCTAAATTTAAAAAAGAAAACAATTGTAAATAGACATTTTTAAAACAGACTTTTTTGTTCTTTGTTATTCCCGTAGGGATGAAGAGATCCGCAGTAAATGTGGCATCGATGCGGTCACGTACCTATCTTTTCAGCGTCACATCATCCTGCTCATGACGGTGGTGTGTTTGCTGTCACTGACCATCATCTTGCCTGTCAACCTCTCTGGGAACCTCCTCGGTACCTCCACCAGATCCATAACTGCTTGGTTACTATTTACTCTAGTAGTGCTCAGCCATAAAGGATTCATGACAACAGACAAAACACGTTTGGTATCCAGGAAAAGGCAGTAAACTTTAAAACATCATTACACCAACATTACATCTTAATTCATCAGTGTGCTTGCACCTAAAAACAGACTCTTCCGAATAATCTCATGAATTAGTTTTGACAGATTGTTATTGTTAGAGTATATATATTCACTACTGTTCAAAAGTTTGAGGTCAGTAAGATTTCTATTTTGAATTAATACCGTTCTTTCTATTCCTCAAAAAGTCCAAAATATAACTGTTTTTAACACTGATAATAAAAAATAAAAAACATTGCTTGAAAAATGATTTCAGAAAGGATCATGTGATGCTGAAGACTGGAGAAGTGGCTCCTGAACATTCAGCTTTTCAATTACAGGAGTAAATTATATTTTAAAATGTATTAAAATTGAAACAGTGATTTAAAATTCTAATAATACTTAAGTATACCACTGTTTTTATTGCATTTTTGTAAAGATAAGAAACAAAAACAACAAATCTGATCGACCTCAAACTTTTGACAGCAACATATTTATTGTATTGACAACTGTATGCATGTAGTTACCTGGTGTCACAGCGTACCTGATAACACTTTTTAGCGAGACACAAAATACGTACCAAGAAGTACATATTTTGCAGTTTCCAAAAGAAACGAACACTAGAGGCAGTAAAACTCTGACACCTTTTATTCCTTTTCACACTAATTTACAGAGTTAACAAAGCACATTTTTCGCACAATTACTTAAAGAATATCATGTCATGACTTAAAAACAATATTAATATGGTGAGATATTTGAAAATGTACTGTATGCTTCTGAATGTTAGCATCACACATATCCAGCTTCATATCTATGGGTTTTCACAGACAGTAGGTTTGTTCGGTAGATCACAAAGATGTACCTAAGAGGTGAGGATCCTGAGTAACTGAGGTTTGACAAAGCAATTCAAATCTGCATAAAAGGAAGTTGAAATGACACGGTTGCTTCAATAAATGTGTTTTTATATCAGCTTTGCATTTGTTAACACTATCGGGTAGGATTAGGGTTGGATTTGGTGTAGGGCATATTTCCAGCATGATAGAGCGTTAACTTTTAGCATCAGTCCACATATATTTAAATTCTGAACCACCGCAATACATACCTATATCAACGTTATAGAAATGTGCCAGGGGTTATGTATTGAACCTGTTTTAGCACCACTCAGTGGACATTTCTCTTTGAAACTGCAGCAAAACATGCTGTAAGGCGCATTAACACAGTGTTTTTATGATATGGTTAGTATTTTAACATGCTAAAATGCATTGAATGTAGCTGAAAGTTCTACAATTTGAAAAAAGAACAAAGCTGGGAGAATGTGTAACGTTTGAGTATGGTTTTCGTGGATGAGGATTACGTGTGGGCCTCTCAATGAATGACTTCATGAAAAGCCTGGGAAAACTCTTGAAGTTATAGAAGAGCTCAGTCTTAACCCTCCATTAGTGGACATGTGTAAAAGCATAATTCAGACCACCCTACAGTGTTTGAAGATGGTTGGGAGGCACGATAGAGGGTTAGAAGGCCAAGTTAAATATGGGAAAGGCCTTGACTTTCCATGCCACAAAAAGAGCATTGTGAAAACCACCAGCTTTACCTCTTGTTGTTTTCAGACCTGCAATAAGCTTTTCGTGTGACTTTCATACGACCTTGGTGGCAGAAGTTTACTGCGGTCCTCTAAAAGTGTTAAATGTGGATGTGTGGTAGACCAGTTTGTGGTGCAGCTTCGGAGCCGGCTGGTTAAAACAGGGTGGGGGTTTTGATGCTTACTGTCATCTCTGAGCAACAATTTAAAACTGTATTTGTGAAATAAAACCGGCGCATTCACAAATTGTGTCATAGCAACCAAACCCAATGCATAATGATTGAGGTGTAGCGAGTTTTTTTATTCCACATTCAGTTTGCGCTGGTCCTCAAATTACTTTCAGAGTTTTATTTTTGATGCTGGTGTGTGAGAAGAACATGAAATATTACAATAAGTTGTTTATTTCTGTGCTTTTCAGGAGATAGTCCACAGAATTTCGGACGAACAACAGTGGTTAATGTCCCCGCACAGTAAGTTGTTTTTATGATGAATGTAGACCTGAAAAGCATACAGCCTTGTTGTGCATGTACATATTTATGAAGTTGTTGGCATGATCTTGATAATGTTCTTTTCTTCATGCATTAGGAATGTATTTCTGTGGCTGCACAGCATCTTCGCTCTGCTCTATTTCGTGATCACAGTACTGTGCATGGCCCATCATTCCTCACGACTGGAAAACAGAGAGGATGAGAAGGTTGGTGAACAGCTGTATTCATGTGCATGTGTTATCACACCTCATTTCTGGTCCATAAGGGGCACTGCTTTTAACAGCACTTGCAAACCAAGCGAGGACATCTCATGAAAAACTGTTCAGGTCTAAAATAGGTTTTATATATTTAGAATTTTAAACTAAATAAATGAATTAATATAAGTTTAGGATTAATTATTTATTAGTTTTTTTTATTTACATTTAAAAGGAAACTTTTAAATACATTTATAAATAATTATAGCATGGAATTAAATATATATAATTTATATGTAAATATATAAAGTCTATGTTTACATTTATTACATTTTTACTTTCATTACAATTAAGCAATTTACTAATTTCAGAAATTCTTTCAGATGTTTGTTTGTCTGCAATTCTCATTATTTATAGTGTTTCTCATTATATGATGTTTATAAATAAATTTCGGGAGAAGCACGCACAATATGATTAATCATGGCTGACGCCTCGTCCCCCAATCACCCTATTATCCGATCACCCTATCAGAGCTAAGAGGTTGCCCTTTAAATAGAGCAAACTCGCCTTCTCTGGTATCTCGTTCTTTGCATCCCTCTGCCTCTCAGTACCTTTAGACCTCACCTACCTCCCGGGGGGACACTCGGGGTTCAGGCCTCGTGAAATTCTCTTTAAAGTTAAACAATAATAAAAATCAACCTGTCTGGAAACAATTTTATTTTATTTTATCTTATTTCCTTTTATCATCACAAAATTAAAAGTACTGCAATAATATTATGTATAAATAATTGTTTTTGCATTACGATTTAGAAAATTTACTATTCACTTTAAAAGTTAAATTAAAATTAGATTATCTTTCATTGCACTTAATGATTCCAGAAGAGTGGTTTCACAGAGATGCCATAGAAGAACCTTTTTTGGTTCCCCCCAAAAAGCTTTTAGTTAAAAAAAAATTCTTATTGTGAAGTATTTGAAAATATTTTACCACTATGAAGATCCTTATAAAAAGGTTCCATTGATTTTAAAGGTTCTTCTTAGAAAAGTAAAAAAGAAATAAAAGGTAGAAATAAAAGTTTCTACCAAAAAAACTCAACTCTGTTCATTTGTTGGCTTGCAAGCACTGTTTTTCTTCTATAAATGCACTTCTAGCTTTCATTTTTGATGTATTACTACTGCAGGTGGCCAGAACTCTAATGATAACTTCAATTCCCAGAGAAATCTCTGATCCCGGCCTGATCACCAAACACCTGCAGTGAGTGAAGAGCACAGATCTGTTATCCACAGCTTTACAACTATTGCTTGATCTCCATATTTCAGCATATCTGATATTAAATGTCAACACAACTTAATTTTCACTTATTTAAAAGCCACTGTCTCTTCTATCTCCAAACAGTGAAGCCTACCCCAGCTGCACTGTCACTGATATCCGCTTCTGCTTTGACGTGCAAAAACTAATGAAGCTGGACTCTGAAAGGTCATTTGCGTTTGCACACCTCCTGCACGACATAGAGTCTGCAGACGCTGCATATTAAATCTATATCCCTTACAGGCGAAAAGCAATGAAAGGAAGGCTGTACTTTACAACCAAAGCTCAGAAGGAAGGCAGGATCATGATCAAGACTCACCCTTGTGCACAGATCTTCTGCTGTGATTTCTGTGGTTTTGAACAGGCAAGTGTCCCTCACATAGTCTTTATAGTTGTCAGAATGTGAATATATTTGTGTATGTACAGATTGGATACTGCACCTCCTCATGTTGGCCACTGGAGACCACCATACACCAACTGTCAGTCATGGACTGCTCTGAGAGGAGATACAGTACACATCTCTCATGTTTTATGTCCGTTGTCTTTTCTTCAGGTTGATGCAGAGCAGTATTACAGTGAACTGGAGGAGAAACTGACAGATGAGTTTAATGCAGAGAAGAACCGTATCTCTATGAAGAGGCTGGGCATTGCCTTTGTTACCTTCAGAGATGAGAGAATGACTGCAGTGTAAGTCACATGAATAAATAGCGGATTGCTGAGAATATACATCATACTGTAAGCATAGTAATGAGTAGCTCCCTTTAGATTTAAGAATATGAAAGTAGTTTTTAATAAAACTAATTAAAGTACCATTGATGACAGCTACAGTGTAGGTCAAAAGTTTACACACCCCCTTTCAGAATCTGCTAAATGTTCATTATTTTAACATAAAATAAGATGGATCATACAAAATGCATGTTATTGTTTATTTAGTACTGACCTAAATGAGATATTTCACATAAAATATGTTTAGTCCACAAGAGAAAATAATAGCTGAATTTATAAAAATGACACAGTTCAACTTTGTTCAATGACAAAGTTTTTTGATTCTCACTGTGTTGTTTCCTTGAGTGATCCACAGCTGTGTGTTTTGTTTAGTCATAGTTGTTCACGAGTCCCTTGTTTGTCCTGAACAGTTAAACTGCCTTCTGTTTTTCAGAAAAATCCTTCAGGTCCCACAATTCTTTGGTTTTCCAGCATTGTTGTGTATTTGAACCCTTTCCAACAATGACTGTTTGATTTTGAGATACATATTTTCACACTGAAGATAACTGAGGGACTCGTATGCAGCTATTACAGAAGGTTCAAACGCTCGCTGATTCTCTTGTAGGATAAAACCATAGTATTTTCAAATAATATTTAACATTTTCAAAAAATAATATATCATTACCAAATCTGAATTTATATACAGTTTGATCAGATCAGTTTGTTTTCTGTCATTTCATTTTCTTCTGACTGAGTTAAAAAAATAATAACAATTTCAGCAAAACATATTGATTTATCCTATGCTAATTAGAAGTACTATTTCCTATTAAAATCTAAAACGTATTATTTTAAAGGGAAAGTTTGCCAAGAAACAGTTCGTTCTGGTCCTAGCTTTTGTCTGGTCAATGCAGTATGTTAAAAACCGCATTATAATAATTTAGTAGTCTACTGAATAGACTTTTATATATAGACTGTAATATATAAACTTATGTTATGTTAAATACATTTATACTCTGTGCTTATGTTTCTGTAGTATTGTGAAAGACTACAGTCGAGCCCGCTGCCGCCACAGACCCCAGCAGTCCAGCATTACCACAGTGGTGCGCTCCCATCAGTGGGGTGTTTCCTACGCCCCGTCCCCCAATGACATCATCTGGTAAGACTAAACGATAGCCACATCAACAACTATATCTTGAAACGAAAACAATAATAACCGCAGTGAGGTTGTTCTGTCTGTGAAATGATCTGGATTTACAATGTTTCATATGATGTTTTATTTCACGTTTACTAAGTATACAGTGATCTGCAAGCTGAAGTCCTATATATTTTTCATGACATGCTTTGTTCCAGACCATTACACTTGGATCTGAGAGATGAAATTGGATTAATTAAGTCTCAATCTGAGTGTGTGCCTAGACAGCCACTGTGAAAGCCATTATATCTCTTACATAATATGTGTTGAGAATCATATATTGAGTGAGTGAGTGAGTGAGTGAGTGAGTGTGTGTGGGTGTGTGTGTGTGGGGGGGGGCAGTGTCAACATGTCTTTCTGCTTGACTGGACAAGTGTGTGTGTGTGTGTGTGTCTATGCGTTTGTCTGAATTCAAGACTTTCTTTTTTATAGATATAAGCTCTAATGTTGTAGCATGTTTGCTTCTTATTAAAACAATTTATTGAAGTGTGAATGTTTTCCAGTTTAGACTGTAGACCGTGAGTTCGATGTTTTGTACCACTGCATTTATAGAGTAAATGGTTTGGCAATTTTGGAAAATTATTCAGTGGAAACAATTACTTTTGAAAGGTATTTATTTGCATTTTATTTCAACCTCATTCTCATTTTTATGCCTTTCATGTGCATTACTATTACTTAAAGTGACAGTTCACCAAAAAAATAATGATATTTTTCTTATATAAGACACAGTTTACGATACAAAAGAAGATATTTTGTGTCTGTTCATGTTATGAAAGTCAAAGGGGTTCAAAAGAACACTCGACTTTAATTTACTTTCATTATTTGGAACAAAAATGGTAACACTTTACAATAAGTATTAGTTTCATTTGTATTAGTTTATATTTACATAGCATTTATTAATCTTAGTTAATATTAAGTTCAAAATTTTCTAATACATTATGTAAAGTTCTATCTGTATCAATATAAGTTATGTATTTTGAATTAATATGAACTTTTAATATGAACATTTTTATTAATGGACATAAACAATGATTAATAAATGCTGTAGAAATACATTGTTTATTGTGAGTTCTGCTGTATAGCTTAGTTCAAATATATCACTGTTTTTTATGCAAGTAAATATTTTGTTATAATAAAGGTCTTTTATGTTGTGGTACAGACCTGTGAAACTAAATTTTATAAAATAAATATAAGAATGATGAAAAAAGAAAAAAACTCCATGAATGAATAGAACGGCTATTAGAATTTTATATTGCTTTATGGCCATATAAATATCACTTAACAGCATCAAATTGCACATTTTTGCTTCATTTGGTCCTCTGAATAAAATTGTTTATTCCTTATATATTTATTTATATTTAAATATTACACAGGAGGATTTCTGCACTTTTCACTGGTTTTCGAAGTGTTTTAAGGCAGTTCTGAGCTGGACCAGATGGATGCTGTACACCAGTTTGGTCAGTTTTGGAGACCATCTAACCAGTTTAGCCTGGGTTTTCCAGCAGAAAGCTTCACGTTTATATAACAGCAGCATGTATCACACACTGTGTGTCCTGTAACTGTAGCTAAGAGCTCATGGTGTTGACTGGTGCCTGTCTTCATCCAGGGAAAATCTGTCAGTGTGTGGTTTTCACTGGTGGCTCCGCTGCGTCCTGCTCAACATTCTGCTCTTCCTCTTGCTCTTCTTTCTCACAACCCCTGCTATCATCGTAAACACCATGGACAAGTTCAACGTCACTCGGCCAGTTGAAAGCTTAAGGGTCAGTGAGCATCAAAGCTGTTTTATAACTGTCCGGCTGTATTACGCCACATTAGAATGCAAAATAAAACCGAAAGTGCTTTTTCATGTTGTTTTCGGAAGTTGAATGTTTTGAATGTGATCTTTTACTGTCTTCTGCTGTCTAGAACCCAGTAATTACCCAGTTTTTCCCCACCCTGCTCCTGTGGGCCTTTTCCATTCTCCTGCCCTTTATTGTGTACTATTCATCTTTCTTTGAGTACCACTGGACCAGGTATGATGCCGTTTCCTCCATCTGTCTTTAAACTTTTCTAGCCTGTCTATAAATGTGAAAGAGCTACAGGGAGGTCTTTTTACTTAATTATACATTAAAGTGAATGATTTGTTCTTGTAAATATAATTATAAAATATAGTTAGTGTGTTTTAACACACTTTTTTATATATTTAATGCAAACTTATTGCAATCAGGCACTAATATGATCACAGTAACATGATAAAAAATTTATTAACATAATATATGTATCTGGATTATACAGTTGTGCTCATAAGTTTACATACCTTGGCAGAATTTATGATTTATGAGAATATGAGTAATAACACAAAAACTTTTCATTCACTCATGTTTAGTGTTTGACTGAAGCCATTTATTATCAATCGAGTGTGTTTACTCTCTTTAAATCATAATGACAACAGAAACTACCCAAATGACCCTGATCAAAAGTTTACATACCCTTGGATCTTAATACAGTGTGTTGTTTCCTGGATGATCCACAACTGTCTTTATATTTTGTAATAGGTATTTATGAGTCCATCGTTGGTCCTGAGCACTTCAGCTGCCTGCGTTTTTTTAGAAAAATCCTCCAGCTCCTGCATTTTCTTTGGTTTTCCTGCATCTTCTACATATTTTAACTCTTTCCAACACAGACTGTATGATTTTGAGATTGATTTTTTCACACTGGGGACAATTGGGGGACTAAAAAAAACATTTACTGAAGCTCAATGAGGCAACACAATGCATTAAGAGCTAGGGGGTGTAAACTTTTGAACAAGAAGATGATGTTCAAAACATTTTTTTGTTTTTGTTTAAAGATCACATTTTTTTCATTTAGCACTTAATAAGCTACTTAAATACTAATAAATGTTTCCCAGAAGAGTAAATAAGTACAATTTTCCCTGATCATCCAATTTAATTAATTAAAAAGTTTACACCCCCAGCTTTATGCATTGTGTTGTCTTCTTGAGCATCAGTAAATGTTTTCACCTTATATAATAGTTATGTATGAGTCCTCCAACTGTCCCCAGTGTGAAAAGATTGATCTCAAACAGTCAATGTTAGAAAGGGTTCAAATATGCAGAAGATGCAGGAAAACCAAAGAAGATTTTTTCTGAAGAACAGCAGACAGTTGAACTGCTCGAGACCAACAAGGCACTCATGAACAACTATCATATAACAGAAAGAAAGTTGGGGATCATCCAAGAAACGACAAACAGTACTAAGATTCAAGAGTTTGTATATTTTTGATCAGGGTCATTTGGGTAGTTTCTGTTGTCATTATGATTTTTTAAAAAAAAGAAAACACACTTTGTTGATGGCTTCAGCCAAACATGAGAGAAAGAAAACTTTTTATGTTATCATTCATATTCTCTGAAAAATGGCCAAGAAATCATAAATTCTACCAGGGTGTGTAAACGTATGAGCACTGTACATACTATTAAAAAACTTGGGTTTGGTATGATTTTTGTACAGGTGTCTTATGCTCACAAATGCTGCATTTATTTGATCAAAAATACAGTCAAATTTGAAAGCTGAATTTTTAAGCATCATTACCACACAATCTTTTATAAATCATCTGTTGATGGGATGCTCAATAAACAAAACAATCATATTATTTTATTATCTGCAAACACTTGTGCTGATTAATATTTTTTTAATGATTAATATTTTGTAATACCTATTCAGGATTTTTTATTTATTTATTTATTAAGAAATAAGCTACTCTTCTTTTTTATATGCCATATTTTCTCTTTAATATAGGTTTAACATTTAAATTAAATGCAGTATAAATAAATTAAGTTAAATATGTTGTTGTTATTATTATTTACATTAAAATAGAGAATTTGATTCTCTTGCATTGTGGTAATAATAATTGCCCCTTAATAATATATTTATGAAGACATTTCTTGCACATACACATTTATCAACACATACATAAATGCAATATTTTATTTTATAAAAAAACATTCTTCTGTCATGATGTACTCAATTTAAGTCATTCCAAGCATATATGCCTGTTGTATGTAATAAATAAATAAATAAATAAATAAACAGCAACCACAAGACATTTATCAAAATTCATACAATAATTCATAAAACACATACATGGTTTTTATCAAAAATATGGTGTCCCAATGAGCTGTATAAGTTTTTGCTGTTGGTAGTTGTATTTGCAATGCAGCTTAAATCCGTTGCATAAACATGTTCATATCAGCGCACAAACATATTGCATAACTGCAGAACAACCCCCAACCCAGTCTCCCACCCACCCATGCACAACACGTTTACATGGTGTCCCTCTCTCTTGCTCTCTCCGCTTGCCTCTCCAGGCTTGTTGTCATAGTGATCACAACAAGGGAATAATCATATGCACACTGGCGGCGTCTTTCACAGAGTCACATTATAGTTCATGTGGATCAAACCCTCTGCAGAACTTGCTGCACTTGAGTATCTGTCGTATTTCCACTAATTATTAATATACACAAGTCAACATAAAATCTACATTTTAATATTTACTTAATACATGAGTCTTTTTTAAACTATGAGATAATTCAATTGAGGCAAGAATTGTGTTTTGTTGACTTTAACCACAAACAAAGTCTGTCTAATAGAAGAACTGGTGTGAAAATGGAAGGGAAAAGAATAATAAATTATGTAAATGTCGGCAAATGTGTTTGTTTGTTATTATTTAATACATTTATTAATTTTTTTGAAATCAGTTGAATTTCCTTATTATGTGTGTCTCTTTCAGGTCCGGTGAGAATCAGGTCACCATGCATAAATGCTTTTTACTGCTTGTCTTCATGGTAATCATTCTACCATCACTGGGTCTATCCAGGTAACCATCATATAATCTGGAATACAGTCATTTTAGGCTATATTACAGTAGCATGTCAATAAAAGCACTTCAAGCTAAAATATACCTTTTTGGTAATATACTGTTTTGTGAAACATGTCATTTTGTCTCGGAATAACATATACAGTACTATATACAGTATGTATGTGGGTCAGTGATAAACAATGATGCCCCAATTATGCCAAATTTTTCAGAAGAAATTTCAGTCTTGTAATGAGGCTATTTTCTTTTTTGCAATCCCCAGACAATTACACCACCTGAATATATTTGATCCCCGTAAAATGATCAAAATAATTTTTAACTCAATAACTGAAAACATGATCACAATAGATTCATTTTTTATGAACTTCATTTTTAAAATATGTTTGATTTACTGTAGTTTAAGCATATGTTATAACTCACACAACATAAAACAATATAGGCTATCAGAGAGTTTCCAAACACTTGTTAGTTGATTATATTCATAGTTAATGTGATGAACTGGTGGTTACTCTGACTTTATGTATCCCTACAAATAATCGGTTAGTAAAAAATAACAATATATTGGAATAAATAAAGTTTAAAGTGTCCAAATACTTTGCTAGCCACTGTATATATAATGTACATTATTATACATTATACAGTATGTCTCTTCTTGTCTGCTCCCCAGTCTGGATTTGTTCTTCAGGTGGCTCTTTGACATCAACTTCCTGGATGAAACTGATGTAAAGTTTCAGTAAGTTGCCCAAATCTACAGCTGTTGGTTAATTTAATTAGAACTGCAAGATGCACAATTTGTTGAAACCTACATCCGCTTTGTTTTATCCCCTCAGATGTGTGTTTTTGCCTGATAACGGAGCTTTTTTTGTGAACTACGTGATCACGTCCAGTCTGATCGGAACGGCTATGGAGCTTCTGCGTATTCCTGCTCTTCTGGTGTACTCTCTTCGCCTTTGCTTTGCCAAATCTAAAGCTGAACGCATCCATGTTAAAAGAGTGAGTGAGTCCATGTATGAAGTCTCTTATGTCTGTGATAGCAAAACTGAGTTTTCATCATCATTACTGTAGTCTTCAGGGTCACACAATCCTTCAAAAAACATGATAATTTGCTTCTAAAGAAGCATTTTATATTACAAAGGCTGCTTTTCCTGCTTAATCTTGATAAACATAAAGTTAAAAACAACATCATTTACTTGAAAAATATTTTGTTGCGTAACAAGGTAAAAATCTTTCGATCAATTGAATGCAACCTTGCTGAAAAATTTTTTAAAAATATGAATAAATGTGAAGATTTCTGTATGTAGTAGGTATTTGTAAAATTATACTAGTAAGTAAAGTAATACTGTACATATAGTAGTGCTGTCAAACAATTAATCATGATTAATTGCATACAAAATACGTTTTCCATACAACGAGTGTTCATAGCACCAGAAATTGCAGTAAATGCACTAACAGCCTGTTTCTTCGTTCTAATCCTCAGAGTCAGGCCTACGAGTTTCAGTTTGGTCTTGAATATGCCTGGACCATGTGCATATTTTCAGTCAGTATGACCTACAGTATCACCTGCCCCATCATCGTTCCTTTTGGTGAGTCTCCGTACTTTTAGAGTTTTTATTTCACAACAAACAGACTTTTCTTTCGGTACTTCTTTTTCCACTCCTTAATTTCCTCTTTCCTCCTAATTTGCACTCTAATCCATTCGTCTGTCGTCTCTACTGCACCATTTGTGTCGTGTTTTTCTTTTCCTCTCATTTTCCCCGCAGCTCTCTTTTTTTCTTGATTTCTACCTCCGTGCGTGTTCTAATACCTCGTTCCCGTCCTCAGTCAGTGTGTGGGCGTCTGAGCCATATCTCCAACAGCATCTCAGTATCACGGTGTGACATGGCCGCTAGGTGCGAACACGCTGTAGTCTTCCAGACGCTCCGACCCGTCTAGCCGAGATCCAGACGCCCACTCCACGCCTGTTCTGTCACCAATACACACATGACTGTTTATTTACTATAGACTGACATCCATCATCATGATTTTTCACTTAGTTCTGAATTCATTTGGCAACTTGCACTCACATGTGCTCTATGTAAACAGGTAAATATATAAATATTATACCTGTGCAGTAGCACACAAGGTCAGGAACGCTTCATAAAAAATGACGTTGCTACTATTCAGCCATCAGAAAAGCACTTTTAAAAATGACGGTGTATTTTGGAAAGATTAAAGATTATTTGATAACTTTAGCTCTGTTCATTTCGCAGGGTTGCTGTACCTTGTGCTGAAGCATATGGTAGATCGCTATAATATCTACTATGCCTATTTACCCACAAAGCTTAGCCAGCGGATCCATTCGGCCGCCATCAGTCAAGTGGTGGTGGCGCCTATTCTCTGCATGTTCTGGCTGCTGTTCTTCTCTGTGCTCAGACTGGGTAGGTTCATGTCATGCCTAATCAAATTGATTGATTTTACTCTATATATACATATATATTTAAATATATGAAGAGTTCATTACACATTTGTACCTAAAGGGTACCTTTTGAAAAGGCAGGACCCCATGTCCCTTTATTTCTGAGAATGTTCCAAATAAATTCAAGTCTTTCTTCTCAGATTAGAAAAGAAATGGCAATTAAAAAACGTTACTAGAATGACTGAACTATGGATGGAAACCAAATTCTCGAACACATTGGACATTAGAATGTGTTCATGTTTTACTGTAGAACACATGTTCACTTGAAATTAAGAAGACTTCTCCAAGACCCAGACCAGACCCCTTAAGACCCCAGCCTGGAACAAGACTAGACCATTCCAGGCCTAGATCCAGACCAATATCTAACCACCAATGCTCAGACTCAGACTGCCCATTTACAATGAACCAGAAAGGAGAAAATGTGGAAATTATTACAGCATGAATTTTAAATACTAAACCACTTTGACAGTAGCTAATTAGAGTCATGAAAATCTTTGCAAAATCTCTGTAATGGTGAAGATACTTTGCTGACCTTTGCCTGAGGTCCTTTCAGTTTCTTTGGGAAATTGCAGTCAAGACTGTGGTCTTGTCTAAGTACATATAAAAGCTACATTTCCACAACCAGACCCAAACCAACAGACTAGTAATGAGACCCTGACCCAGACCAAGGCCATGTTTATGTGGTCTTAAGAGATCTTAAGACCAAGACCACAAGATCAGCTCTCCTGCTCTGTCCCATATAAAAGCAAAACCTCATGGATTATCTCTTGTGCAGGTCCAGTGCAGCCCATCAGTCTGTTCACATTCATAACTCTCTTGTGCTGTATTGCCTTCTCCTGCTTTGGCTTCTGTCTGAAAAAACTACGACCTGACAGATCAACAAGCTATCAGGTCAGTGATTAAACCTTGATCTTGATGACTTATCTTGATGAATTTATGAGTGAACATCTTGGTTATATTTCACACCAAGTCTATCTCTACATGAAGCAAAACTGCATTTGTGATTTGTTACATTGCAACATTATTGCTATGACAGCCATTTTTAGAAATGAACAAGGATATGGGGGCATTTTACAGTGTTTTTAACAGCTATGGTACAATGATTCTATACAACAGTTAAACACATTTTAGACACACTATTTAAAATATTATCTTTTTTTCAGTTCATGAAAATTGCCACAGCTTAACCATTGTGCATATGCGATCAGCACAAAGCAGTGTTTTGTTGCTAAATAAATCTGTGCTTTTAAATGAATCAGCTGGGTGAATGATTCAACAACTTTTTCATTAAGATGTCAGTTGCTTAATTTCTGAACGATTTGTCACCTATTAGCTCCAAGTGTCTTGATTCTGATTCACAGGAAGCAGATGAGCTAAATTTATGAAGATATAGATTACACTTTATTTTGATAGTCCACTTTAGACATTCTACTAAGTAACTTTGTAAAGTGACTAATTCTCATTAATTGTCAACTACATGTCTACTAGTCTCAGCCTCAGACGTCACGCCCACGGGACGTTGGCTAAACGTCTGATGCATATGCATATACACTAAACTGGAAACACTTCAAGAATGTCGAAGTCATCATCTGATTGGTTGAATCTTAGCGGATTTCCGTGAGTAACACGCTTATTTTCGGTCCGCCGGGAAACAAAGCGCAGACGTGTGATTGCGGAAGAAAAACTGCTGTGTTTACATGAGTGACAATGAGCATTTATCAAGATCAGCTA
>JAUCMS010000031.1:18311469-18348242 GCA_032357445.1 Enteromius radiatus | reverse complement strand
GCTCTGATTGGCTGTTTCTCAGCGTTGCTCATTTCAGTAGCACGGGTATATGCAAATGTGGTGAGTGTAACTATTACACCTCTAGACTGTTACCAAACAGTCTGTGTTGTGTTGAAATTTAACCTTTTTTCAGTCGTCTTTTGCAAACACTTGATTTCTATAAGAAGTAGGAAACAATGGTGTTTGAGACTTACAGTATGTTATGTCCATGTACTGAACTGTTATTATTCAACCATGCCAAGGTCAATTCAGTTTTCCGTTCTATGGCACCTTTAAGAAACGCACTTTGACATTAAACTTGAAATTGTCGAGCAGAAAGACTGAAATAAGGAAAAGACCTATATTAAAGAGGGACCAATCCCGATATAGAAACATGGGGATATTTAGAGAATCTTAAGATAGACTAAGGTAATCCTGGTGATCTTTATAGCATTATCATGAGCAAGCACAGAAAAAAAAGAATACATTTTGTTTCGTGCAAGAAGTCTCAAAAACATTTGTCCTAAAAGTGTTCTTCAGACTGCCCCTTAATTAAATCTCCTGCCATGACAGAAGACAGCCAGTGGTCACTTGACTGGTCAATGCTTGAAAACCACCAATTATGTTTTTCCTGCACACTAGATGTCATTACCATGTGTTATATGTGTGTGTGTGTGTGTGTTATGAGACACCACTGCAGCACAACAACTGATGCCACACATAAGAAATGCTTCCAAAAAGTAGGACATGCACTCAATCATAATAGAGCTGAATAAAATGTGGACTCTGATGTTCTGCTTCACTGAGCTTCTACACAGCCTCTTAAAATTCATGATTTCTTCCCCTGTAAATATCTGTTCCTTAGACTTGTTATAAAGACCACAACAGTAGGTTACTAAAAAGGAATTAAGTTACAATATATTCCAGTATCTCAGAAGTTTCCATTTCTATATGGATAAATTCCTTAGGTTGAATGGTGCTGATAAATGCCCCACCATTGGATGCTTGTGGAAATACGAATAAACCCATAAAAAGAAGATATTTTGATATTTTAATTGATTTGACCTTTGAATGTCTGTGAATGTCCATCCACAAGCAGCCTTTGGTTTATTTAGGGTATTCAGTGGTTTTTGTCTCAGCTATTATTTTCCTCTTTTTTTGCAGAACTGGCAGGAATATCTGACAGAAGGCCAAAATGTGGATACATCAAAATCTCTAAACATTTTTCCAGAAGTAACAACCGGGAAACAGAAACATTATATGATTCTATACTGGGCTGTTTGTTTGTGCCACTGCTGGTCTGTATGCATGTGCTGAGATGTGCTTATGCAAGGACACTGACCCAACCATGTGTCCATGCACACAATCAGATAAAAATGGCTTACCAAATGGTGAGAGAGTGATAGTGTGTAGATGAACACATGAACAGACAGATATAGATAGATACATACATACATAGGCTGATGAAAGTCAGAAATAACTCAGTAACACATAATTGCTATGGGTGGAAATGTTCAGATTTAAATGGACATAGTAGCAAAACTTGCCTTTGCCGGGACTTTTCGGCATTAATTACACTGATGTTTACCTTTCAGCGGGGTGAGAATTCCCTGATGGTTGTGGTGATTAATATTTTGGAGGCATCAAATGTGGCTGAGTATATGCCACAGCTCACCTCTCTAATGACAGGCTGTGAAGAGAAGTGAGTCTGCATACTAATTAACACAGTTTGGCCTGGCCCTGCACAGAGTCAACCTAATTATTTATGTGTGTGTGTGTGAGTGTGTATAGAGATGGAAAATTGCCAGTTTATATGACAGTAAGAGCCATGGTTTAGCAATATTGTTGCCACATATAAATACTAAATAAGATCTCTTATGTTGCAAATATAAAGTGGCAAAAGTATGCCTACACAAAATGTGCTATTTACATACACTGAGGCTGCATCAAAGTGCCCCGTTACGCATTTTTGAAAATGACCTTTCATGCAGTGTGTAAGTGAATGAAAACATCACTGAAACGAGTCGCTTTAAAAACTAGTCCCAAGCCCTTTAATGTTGACGTAATCGTAAAATATTAACATATATTATAACATATAACATATAACATATTACCCACCCACTTATTGGTCTTTTCCCAATGGTTTGAATGAAAATACAAATTCATTGTTTGCCACTAGGTGCCTCTTTTGGAGCGTTAAAAACTCACCAACACTGCTTTAAATGAAATCGACCAATCACTGGAGGGGTTTGGATAAATAAATCATTTGGAAGTCGTGATAAGGTAAATAATAATGTGAACCTGTTGTTTGGGACTCCCATATCAACCGTTGAAATATGAACCGTTTATAATAGGGACACTAATTTTTCATATGCTTGAGTGTTTCTTGTCGGTTTTTATGCACCAAAGCTAGCATAGCATTACTGCTCATTTTCGTTCTTAATCTCTCTTCTCAACGTTTGCTAGTCATACAACTTCCATTGAACCATTTCAGGTCTTCCATTTTTGGCCTATGCAAATCCTTGCCAGTTATTTTTATGCAAATGAGTTGCAAATACTATTAAAACTACAAACTATGAAGGTCATGTGATCCGTAATCAACTTGGAATGACACACAGTGCAGGTGACATAGAGCCTGAACTCATAAAGGTGCAGAAAAATCCAATTTCAATATGACTTCTCAATATTTGATGATAAAAATGCACCCATGTTGTATAAATGAGAGCAAAATAAGACCAAGCACAGGTATGTTTCATCAGTGATGTGCTCCACTCATGGGAGCAGTGAAGAAAGCAATTTTTCATACACTTGCCACAGTTGCAAGTGTCAACACAGGAGGGGAAAAAATCTGCTTGACATTTTCCTTCTGTCTCCTAAGCAACCTTCCTGAGCATGCAGTCTTCAGAAGGTGAATACCCCTGGGAACAGAACACGCTGCTTTCTCCTCCTCTGTGCCATATGCTTGGAATAGAACCGCTGCTGTTTTCCCTATTTGACTGCTACCTGTGTTTGTCTCCCCTGCTGTGCATGTGCATCTGAACAGCTTGATTTGTTATAAACCAAGCTGTTATGTTAGAACGTTTGTATTTGATTAGCATAGGAATCTTGATCAAGTTAATCTTTCATTTTGCGCTATTATGTTTGACGGTTTGTACTATAGTCACCAGTTTTACGTTAGTCATTATTTACGTTAGTCTTTTATACTTTGAATAAATAATCTGAAAGAAAACTAAGACATTTTTCAAAATATTTTATTTTATATATTATAACAGAAGAAAATGCAGGTTCATAATGACATGAGGGGGTCATTTTTATTTTTAGATTAACTATTCTTTTAAGCAACATTTTTTTCTGCTGCTGTACCTTTAAGACTTCTGTATGTAAATTATTTTAAAATTGGAAAACTTGTAGTTCACCTAAAAATGATGATTTTTGTAATAAGTTCTCAGTATGACGTGTTGAAATATGAATGGTCATATGTTAACATGGGCATAATTGGGAAACTTATGATTTATTATGAATGGCTAATTTTTGCAGCTTAATTTCCATAAATTGTTCAAGTGGAGTGTATCTTCACAATGTATTTCTACGTAATACATCAAAGCTATTTTATTTTTAAAAAGCAAGAAAAACCCATTATTTGTCCCTCTTAACAACTCAAAAGTAATGTCATTTTCATCTTGTCCCAGATATGTCGAGCTGCACTGCTTTTAAATTTTGGCATTTATGTGTGGTGTGAACTCTTTCTGGGAATTACTGTTACAGTCTGCTGCAGTTTTCTTGGCAAACACACTATGACAACTTTAAATGTGCAGAGAGTATTTGATAACCATGTGACCACTTACTGTGTGCAGTCTTGTATTTCCTGTCATTAGTGGGATCCTGAGGGAAACTAGTGGAGATGTCGAGGAGAGGTGTGAAGACTTTGGCAAAGGCTGTACCACAGAAGGACTCTCATTAGAAGAGGGAACATCAACACCAGAGATTGACATGTACAGTAAGGTGCCACAAACTCCTCGTGGTAGGTGTCGAACGAACCACACAGCTACTGATCCTACAGTAATCCACAACTGTTACAGTTAACTTTTGAAAGTTGGAATGTTTGGTACAAACTTTGATCTACTTTTTAGCACACAGTGATAAATGGCCACTCACCAGTGGTTTTTATGACCAACTATTGATTCGCAGAGTGGGAATAAATGAATGTGGGAACATTTTTGCTAGAGGGCATTTACATATTTGGGTATTTACTCATAGTGGATAATACATATAATAAATTGCATATATAGTATGCGAACATATGTCTAATTCACAGTATTCATTAAACAGTTGCCAAAAAAGTAGATGTAGAACTTACTTTTTAATGATTGCAAAGAAATTGCAATAATAACTCGCAACTGATTCGTATGAATTTGTACAACCTCAATTGTGCGAGTTTGTATTTAGAGTCGGTCCATCTTATGAATTTGAAACCTTGTAAAATATGCACAATTTCTAACATGGTACAAATTCGCACAACCTCACACATACAAATTTGTATGATTTATGAGATATTGGGCATCAAGCAAAATATGTATAAACTGCTAAAATTATTTTTAAAAAGTACTTACTCAGACTTTTACTTTTTTTTCAAAGTAAAACAACCCGAATTCTGGAAAGGTTGGGACATTTTTTAATTTGAATAAAATGAAAACTAAAAGACTTTCAAATCACATGACCCAGAATTTTATTCACAATAGAACACAAAGAACATAAAAAATGAGAAATTTTACACTTTTATCCACTCAATGATCTAATTTCAAATTTGTTGCCTGCTACAGGTCACAAAAAAGTTGGCACAGGGGCAACAAAGGTCTTAAAAAGCAAGACATTTTGAAAAGATTCAGCTGCGAGAACATCTAGCAACTAATTAAGTTAATTGACATCAGGTCTGTAACATGATTAGCTATAAAAGAGGTGTCTTAGAGAGTCTCTAAGAAGTAAAGATCGGCAGAGGCTCTCCAATCTGTGAAAGAGTGCATAAAAAGATTGTGGAATGCTTTAAAAACAACACTTCTCAACGTCAAATCGCAAAGGCTTTGCAAATATAACAATCTGCATAATATCATCAAAAGACTCAGACAAACTGGAGAAATCTCTCTGCGTAAGAGACAAGGCTGAAGACCTTTTAGATGTTCTTTCGGCCCTCAGAGGACACTGCATCACTCATCAGCATGATTCTATCATTGACATTACTAAATGGGCCCAGGAATACTTCCAGAAACCACTGTCGGTAAACACAGTCTGCAGATACCAACTAAAGATCTATCAAGCATAAAGGTTATGTGGCTAAGGATCTATGTTCTATTGTGAATAAAATATAGGCTCATGTGATTTGAAATTTTTGTTTTATTTAAATAAAATAAAAAAAATGTCCCTACATTTACAGAATTTGGGTTGTATACTGTCTTATAAATTATTTTTCTTCGATAGTTCTAGCTATATATTTTATGCTATTATCTTAATCTGTACCATATACTTCACACTGATGTGTTTGTTTATGGTTGTCGTAATTTTTATAGCTTAACATATCCTTTGATAAAACAAATTTATTAGTAAGCTTACCCAATGTAATATAACAGGCAAAATAACACAGAGACAGAGAGAGGATTTTTCTCCTCAAGTTTCATTTCAGAGTGTTTTTGTGGGTCTTGAGATTTTATCTCTGTGGGTTCTAGCATGAGAAGTTTGGATCTCCTGGGTTATAGAGCTCATGCGTTATTATCAAATCCTCTGACAACATGACAGCTTTGTGTGAGGAACAGAACCATCCCCTTGTCATTGCTAAAACTCTTATATCATCTTATATGCATTACCGCATCCTTTTTAAATCATAATTTTGGGTGATCTATTATTCTACTCTAAATTATTTTAACATAAATATATATTTAAATTAGCCAAATAATAAAGATATTGTAGAGTCAAGCAAATATGTGAACTGAATGCAGTCAAGCGTAACAATTCACAGTCCAGCACACTCCTGTCCTCAACAACTCTTTTCTACTGTCTGAGTCTCAAAATACAAACACTCCACACACTCTCTCACTGTGCTTGTCATGGTTGTCATGGTAATTTCCAATGCCCTGCTTCCAACACATTGCAGACTTTCTAAAAATAATGATCTCTAGTCTGTATTGTTTTTATTAATTTTATTATTATTGCGCCTTTTTATCTCTGTCTCTCTCCCACTCTCCCACTGTCTCTCAATTTTACACTTTATTTAGCTTTTAGGGCAGATATAGTACAAGTGTTTGTGGCTTCTATTCTTTGGTATTCTTAGAAATATTCATAATTATATATCCGGAATCATATAAATTTCAAATAGGAACCTCATAAAATTCTTTTTAAAAAATACTCAAATGGTGTTATATAGCAGTGGCGGATAGATGCTGATATTTGTGGAGGCGCAGTTTTTGCTTCTTATATGTGAGGCAGAATGTGCTTAGGCTTGACAGTCAGCCTTCAAGACATTTACAATAATGCAGTGTAATTGAATCCACAAACCCAGTGAGCAGCTCTCGCTTCCATCTCATCCACTCTGACAATGTCACATCAGAGAGTGCAAAGGGGTGAACAGTATTTCTTCATAACCTTCTGATTATTGGAACTGGGACATTGTGAAGAATAACATAAGACAAATGCTATTTCTTTTTTTCTTCAAGCCAGTGTGCCAGGGTTATATAAGTATCATCTTCAAGAAACAGTGTCCTTATGATTTGCAGTTAATATAGTTCATGGGATTTAATTGAACTTTGTTACATGAATTGGTTTAGATTCAACTATGCATAAGAAAAAAGAAGGAAATAATTAAACTTAACCTGAAAAAAATCAGCTAAATTCTGTCATTAATTACTCACCCTCATGTCGTTCCAAACCTGTAAGACCTTCGCTCTTCAGAACACAAAATAAGATAACATTTTTGATGAAATCTGATAGCTTTATGAACCTGCATAGACAGCAACGCAACTGAACTGTTCAAGGCTCAGAAAGGTAGTAAGTACTTCGTTAAAATAGTCCATGTGACATCAGTGGCCCTTCATTTTATTAAGCTATGAGAATAAAAGAAAACAAAAATAATGACTTCATTCAACAATAGCCCATTGATGTCACATGGACTATTTGAATGAGGTCTTTACTGACTCTATAGGCCTTGAACATGTCAGTTGCCTTGCTCTCTATGCAGGGTCGCAAACATCTCAGATTTTTTTTTAAAAATATCATAATGTGTGTTCTGAAGATTGAAACAACACAAGGGTGAATATATGAGCAGTGCCAGAAGTATCATTTTTAACCTTTTAACTTCCTTTAAACAGTCTATATTTTAGTTTACTGATTTATGCATTTTCTATAGAATGTGTTTTGTTTAATTGTTTTGCTGTGAAATCCAAGTTTATATCAGTTTTTCACTTTTGTACACAAATTGGCCTTATCGGCTGTTCAACTTGGTTATGTGCAAAACAGTATACTGACTGAAAAAAACTTTTACATGTTGCAATGGCATGTGCAAGCCCGTTATTAGACATTATTAGGCTTAACCCCAAAAGAAATAAGCATAAAATGTAGTAGGGTGGAAGTAAACATGGTTTAAAAGAAAATTGATTGTGATTATAAAAATATGATTTCCAAACTTATTAACAATGATAGAAATAATGTTGTTTTTTATGGTTAGGGCCATCAAGGCAAGCTAAAAATGTATAGTCACAGCAAGACTGAAACTACATTTTTAGGATTCAGGGTCATTTAAAAATGTCTCTATATGTCCCTTAGTTAATGAAGTTCAGCAGTTATCGTTTTTCCAGATTCCAGAATGCTCCTAATATTATAATTATAAAAAGAAGAAATATAAAGAGATCAAATTTGTTGAAACGGAAACTCCATACACACATTTCCAGCAAAGACCCATACGCAAGATCTTCTTTATTTCTGTCCTTTATTACAAATAAGCTTCCAACATGTTTACATAGAGTCTTGACTGATCCTGATTCTAGTTTGATTGGTGACTGGCTGAGGAAAAAGGATGTACAGTGTAACTGAAATATAACTTTTTGGTTACAGAGGAGCCAGGTCATAACATCGCTGTTTAATATCAGCTGCTTCAGTGAGGTAGACATTGAGACAATTCAGTCACAGAATATCAAGAGAAAAAGCACAGAAGAAAACACTACGCACACACACAACACTTCAATGGTCAATAAACATCAACTTTCACTTGAAAATGTTGTAACCATTGCTTCTTCATAAAAGATTTTCAATACTAATAAACTAATCATTCCATAAAGACAGACATCTTAGAGGTTATTGGAAAGCCGTTAGGTGTTACATACATGTTCAGAAAAAGAGAACAGTCTCAAAGAGAGAGAGAGAGAGTGAGAGAGAGAGAGAAATATACATTTTACACAAAAAAGTATAATAGTGCACCATTGAGCAATACATAAAATTAAATAATCAATCCACATACACCTAAATATACAGAAAAGGCTAGTAGGTATTGTCATATAAAGTAACGTCTCAGTTACCTATGTAACCCTCGTTCCCTGATAGAGGGAATGGAGACATTATGTCGTGACAACAGATTGGGGTCTTGCCTAAAGCCCTGATTCGCTCAGCTTAAAAGAAAACGGCAGTGAAAATTGGCAAGTGGTTAAACAATCCTGAGCCACTCCCCTTCATCCGGGTATAAAGAGGTGACAGATGCAACCTCTCATCAAATTAGCTTAAAAGCCGAGAACGAGTCCCAGCTCTCAGAGATGGTTTAAGGTCGTGGCAAGGGGACATAAAGTCTCCATTCCCTCCATCAGTACCCTCCATAACTCGTAGTGAATGACAGACAGAACATCCACAACCGTTACAACCTTGTAGCACTACAAATGTTGACAAGCGGAGCATGTCAGACAATTTATGCAAAGGTCGTAACCCTCCCATCGCCCCAGAGCAGATTCACCGACTTTGATACCCATAGGGACCAGAGTGAGTACACTGCTGCCGGAGAGGCCAGAACTGTTGATCCTGAAAAAGCAATTTTCTACTTCCGCAAGAAGGGATGCAACCTTTTGTATTTGTTGTACAGTCTGGAATGGGGAAGTGGACCTTCTGAAAAGGGCAATACGGAGACCACATCCTACCATAGGGAGGTGACATGTGGAACCCTAGTATAGACTGACCCGAAGTGGGGCAGTACAACATACGATCTTGTCTCTAAGGCAGGTCCTATCCAGGGAAGGAGAGGAACAATTGGCAGTAGAGATGGACAGAGTGCTCTGTCAAGGGAAGACATGGGTTTACCAAGGGAAACCTTACCATGGAGGATACACATATAGGATTACCCGCAGGGAATCAACTATATTGACATCTAGCCCAGTACAGGGGCTGACCGGACCCCTGGCATGCACTCCAATACTGAGCCTGGTGTGAACTGCTACGCCCAGTCTGACTGCCGAGGATGCTGGAGGAATCTCTACCAGGGTTCGCCATCTGGGGAACTTACTGAAAGAGTAAACAGCGCTCACATCCCCTGCCAATTACCTGTTACCCAACACACTGGAAGAAACTGGCTCAACACAAAGATTGTAGTATCTAAGGTGTTCGGGGTTGCCCAGTCCATGGCTCTGAAAATTTCTGCCAGAGAGGCGCTGTGGGCCAACACACGTGGAGCCTAGCGGGCACGGCTCACCTTGGGCCTGGTAAGCCAATGCAGATGATGGCATCCACAATCCAGTGGGCCAACCTCTGCTGACCTCCGTGGCAGACAAAGAGCTGCTCAGAGTGTAATGCTCTTACGGGACAGAGTGATGCCAAGGCTGGATCTGCCTCCTCTGGGGGAAGTGCGTGCAGGTTCACCATCTGATCAGGAAATGGCGTGGTGGGAACCTTGGGCACGTATCCAGGCGAGGGTCTCAGGGCAACATGAGAGTAAGCCAGCCCAAACACAACTCTTGGGCACTCTTCGTTCACCAAAAATGCCTGTAGGCCCTCTTGATGGACATGAGAGCTGTCAGGAGTGCTGTCTTAGCAGACAGGAACTTCTGCTCGACTGACTCCAGTGGTCCAGCCAAGTCCAGCCAGCACAACAGAGAGGTCACAGAAGGGCACTAGGGGTGTCCTAGAAGGATTCAACCTCCTGGCACCCCTTAGGAACTTTACAATAAGGTTGTGTTTCTGGCCGTTTCGTGACTGGCCGTCGACTGCATCGTGATATGCTGCAATGGCAGCCACATACACTTTCAAGGTGGAGGGCAACAGCCTACACTCCAACCTTTAGTGCAGAAAGGAAAGCACAACTAATATTGTGCATATTCAGGGGTCTTCTCGACGAGATAAACACCAGCTTGTGAACAGACTCCACTTCAAAGTATAAGCTTGCCTCGTAGAGGGAGCTCTAGCTTGAGTGATCGTGTCTACCACTGCTTGTGGCAAGTCGCTCAAGTCTGCCTCATCCCATCCAGGAGCCACACGTGGAGGTTCCATACATCTGGACGTGGGTGCCATATAGTGCCCAGCCCCTGAGAGAGCAATTTCTAGCCTCTCCGGGCCCTCCATCTGAGGGCCTCTTCGTTGTATTGTGGGGGGACTTGGTGGTTTGCTGAGGCAGGGTGGACGCCTCAGGCCAACCGACATCACCTTCCATAGGGACCGCTCTGTGACTTTCGTCACCTGGAGAGCGAAGTCAGTCGACGTGTGCCCCTTCTGCATCAACCTAGGGTCAGAGCTCCCCTCGTGCAGCTCTTTTAGTGCCTTGGCCTGATGTACTTGCTAACCATGACGTGGAGGGCAGAGGCAGCACTGTATCAGCGCCCCGCCATCAAGGGTGGTGAGGACAGATGAGGGTGCTGAGCGGATTCTGGCTGTAAAAGGAGCCATCCATGACTTCATCAACTCCTCATGCACTTCCGGAAAGAAAGGAACCGGAGAAGGCAGTGATCTGCTATAACAGTCAGCACCCAGGAACCAATCGTCCAGCCATGAAGGCTCCAGGCTGGAGGTGTCCACATGATCACGACAGCCCAGGCAAGCATGGCCATCAGGTCTGGATCAGATTCAGTAGTAGCCACAGAACCCGAAGGGTGCTGTGCCTCATCTTCCTCCTCCGCTAAGGACATGCATCCCCCTTTGATGGCCCTGCCGAATCGCCTGGAAGCCTGACAGGACAACTACTGCGGGAGGGGTGAGTGGTCCGCGGGGCTGGAACTGGCAGAGTGGCACTTACAGTCACCTTCAGATCCACCAGAGTGCCAGCCCATGGTCCTCTGCCAGTGACAGCGAAGCCGGACCAGGTGGCAGCAGAGGGTGCCTGCTCATCCCAATGGATGCCAAGGTGGGATTACAGCACTACCAGGGGCATGGCCCCGCAATGAGGACATCCTCCCGCTGAGAAGGTTTCTTCAGCCTGCTGGAGACCCAGCTAGTGATAGACCGGTAACGCCCACACCCAAGAGGACACGGCCGAAATGGCATCTTGAAAAAGAAGTGAAATGACCGTGTTCAGAAATTGCTCTTTTGTGAAGCACCCAGGGGATTTGCTTTACAGAGAAACCACTGATCATGTCATCGATGCCACAGAGAACATCTTCTGCTTCAGCTTCCTCTGCATTGCAGCACTTCAAAGCAAGTGGGCATAAACTTACGGCTCAGACGCAAAATCTGAAGATTGGTTTCACCTGTCACCCTTTTTATACCCGGATGAAGGGGAGTGGCTCAGGATTATTTAACCACTTGGCAATTTTTATTGGCGTTTTCTCTTAAGCAGAGCGAATCAGGGCTCTAGGCAAGACCCCAGTCTGTCATCCCGACATAACTCGTAGTGACTGACAGACAGGGAACATGTAAAATATAACATACCAGCAGTTTCTGTGACAGTTCTACGCACTTTGAAATACTTGGCCTGAACCATTTAAATGTAGAAATATCTCTTATATAAAGAGGACAACATTTCTACAAAGCTATTAAATAGCAGCAAAAAGGTTATCATCGCTTTTAACATTTCTCTATATAGCTCATAATTATGGCAACAAATATTCTTATCTTAGATAAGAGTGTGTATGTTCTTAACTTACAAGGTTGTAATAAGCCAACTAATGCAATTTACTATTTTTTAAAAAATATTCTTCACAAAAATTGTTAACAAAAATTGTGAAATAAAATTCTTATTTATAGCTAACACCCACTGGACCGGGTCATTTAGCATAAAGACTTTTTTCGACTATCTACAATTCTAAATAGGTGAACAAATCATCCAGACACTATGATATAACAGTCACTTTATGTGAAGTAACAGTCTACACAAGTCTTTCGTAAGGAAGCCTTGGAGTAGAGTGCGTTGAATATAATCCCATACAATGGAAATGTAAACTTATGACATGGCACAGGTTCATAAATTAACAGTCTAAAAATTCCAAAAGCTATTTCGGATGTAACAGTTCTCGTCATTTACTTTCATCGCCAAAAATACTGTTAATGGTTGAGGAATGTGGCAAACAACATTTGACATAAACATTTGGATGGTGTCAAACAATCATGGCTACTGATTGCTTATTGTCTTTGATACTATCATTTGGACCATATTTCCAAATACTACTATGTTCATGCTCAGATAACTTACTGAACACCACTAAACTTACAGTAAACTTAAACTACACACAGCACAGGCAAGAGTATTAATTCTGTGTAATTTAGGGTTTAAATTGTAGTGGCTTTAAATGCCTTCATTTAAATTGATTCCAGAAGTTTTTCAAGCTTGCATGTGCAGAGTCAAACCTGTTTTGCGCTCACATGAAACATCAATACATCAAGACAGTCATTTAAGATAGTTTGAGGAAATACATTTAGTCATTACTATATGTACTTAGTCATTACTGTATGTACAAAGCAAATTTTGCTTTTGAAGTTTCAACCATAAACTATCTATGTCCTGCACTCTTAATAAGCATACTTCAACCTCAGGCTTCGTTATCTACAATCTCAGTCTGCAGTTAGACCAAGCTAGGATTGTTCAGTGAGCCAAAATACCACTCAGCTGAACTGATTTTCCCAATGCTGGTCTCATACCCAATTTTTGAGAAGTTCACATCTCACATCTACCTCCTTCTCAGTTGGACTTATGTTCGCCATTCTTGGCCCAGCCTCTGGTCATGGCTGATACCACGATGCTGTACATATTGAGCCAAGCCTGGCGTAGCGGTGTCGTGTATGCCGGACCCAGGGTGGACTGAAGCATATAGAGCAGGGACTCTCCAACCGCCTAAGAAACATGTTAAAGAACCCAATCAATCAGTTAATGGTCTGGAAAATCACTGTGACTCTCCCCAAAGATCAATGTCAATCTCATTTTTATTTTTGACGTTTAAGTGTTACGGATTTAATTGTAAGTCATCATAATTAACCAGGAGGCAAAGTTTACTCACAGTAAAGGACTGAGTCTTCACCCCAACTGCCTGGTGCTTTCTGCCCAGGTTCAACAAGAAGTCCTCCAATGTATGAAGGTCATCAAGATGACTCACAGCTGCATCGATTACTAGCATCACCTGGAAAGTATACAATCTGTAAAAATGGCTGTAAACTCAGAAGTTGAAATAGAAAGAATAAGTATAGCCTAATTTAGGGGTGTCCAGTTGTGGAAAGTCTCCTTCTGCAGAGTTTAGCTTCATCCTGTTCTAACTGTTTGGTTATTTTGCAAGTTCAGGTGTATTTGTTTGGGGTTAGATCTAAACTCTGCAGGAAACGGGTTCTCCAGGACAGGACTGGACATTATGGTCCTAAATGAACCATGTGGTTCTATGGTGCAACAAGCAAAACCAAATATATCACATATAATGGGAGCAAATCACGTAATTTTGCTGTAGGTGGAGGATTAGTATGTCTATTTTGACACATCCCTTACTCTTTGTGAGGAACCAGTTTTTCGGCCCATCAATTACTTTACCAGCAATGCCCCTAAACATGATGTGGCACAAAACAAAACATAACTGGTTGCTTTACCTGTCAGTCATGTGGCCTCTTGGGCGTTCCTTGGCCATTCAGTGTGGCCAAGGTTCCCAGACCTTCTGCCGTCAGTATGAAGGTCAGGCATTTAGTGCGTAATAATATTTTAGATATTTTTATACCTTTTTATTAAAAATCCCTCACGTTTTGTGGGTCATTTGTTTGCAAGCTTGCAGAGGGAAGGTCTAGCCTTGAAGAAAAGCAGAACCAGATTAAAACCTGCCATATCCTCAGTTCTTATGTTTTTCGTTGTTGTGGTTGTTTTCAGAGTATTGGAATTTAACACTGACAGAGCGAGGTAGCATAAGATATTGTATTGAGAAACTGCCCCAAAAGTATGTTCCTGCACTTTTACTCTACTAGATGTTGACCTCTGGGCTCACCTTGGTGACGTGTTCGAGGAACTCTGGGCTGGAGAGACATTCAGGTGGATCCCCACAGTTTGTGCTGTAGCTGAAGAGAGTAAGCAGCGCTGGATCCAGCTCAAACAGCCTAACAAGAAATGTTACATTTAATCAGGCAGCACCACAAAGAATTGTGGTTCTTCAACCACAATTGCTTATTTCACATTTCCTTAACAAAAAGGATAATTAAATTAGGTAATTTATGCTATTTGATGTTGAACAGAACAATGCATATCCTTTTTTCTTTGTGGCTTAAATCCCCTTGTCCTTCAAAGAAAGTCACTTTTATCCTTTATGTGGAGTTTGAAAAGCAATACTCGGGAAAGTGATACTTGGTAGCATCTTTCTTTTGAGAAGGTGATTCTGATGAAAATGATCTTGCTGCTCCCTGTCGCCAAGCAACAAGTCAAGCCTCTTACAGAGCTACGGAACAGACAGCGGGAGACTGATGGAGAATATTTGATGGATTTATATAAATTGCGCTTTAGTTTGTTTTTTAAAATTGCTATACCTTCGTGATGAGTACAGTCTTTAGTTATGCAAGGACACTGTCAATTATTGCATGTATTAAGTGCTGTTTATTTGCATAAAAACTGAAAAATATATTTACTTACTATTTAAAAATAGTTAATTATTTTAGATGCATTATTCATTACCGAATATAATTATTCTATTAAATTCCTATTTTTGACAAATGCATCTGTCCCACAATAGCAACTTTCTAAATAAACATGCAGACTAAATTAAATAGCATTAAACCCTTGCTGCAAAAGAGTTTAAGCCAGCATGCATTGAGATCGATATATTACCTTGTGAACAAAACAATTCCATGTGGCACCTTGTTCTTCCCCAGACTCTCCCAGCTGTCCCGGATCAGACCTTTTTCTTTTTCTGAGAGTTTCTCCATTGTGACTCTAATGCTGTGTTCCCTGGTCGTCTTTCAGTGGTGTGGCATCAAAATGTCTTCGTCCGTTTAAAGCAGGACCTCCCGAATTCCCATTTCCAGAGTTCAGTCTTCAGGTATGACCCCCCTGTGAAGTGTCAACATTGCATATCATTTCCCAAGGACAAATAAGACTCATCAGAGGAGGGTCTAAAGGTTCAAATACATTTCATTTACAATGCACTGAAATCAATTTTGCTGCAAACGCTTTCCAACAGATGCTTCATGCACTCAAGAAACCTAACTTAGCCCTGACTTTATGGTCACAATAAACAGAGTGAAGCTGACGTACCGTTCCTTCACTGCTCTAGAGGTGACCTTCTTCTCTCACTGGCTTCGTCTGTCTTTCTCTGGCATTAGGATTTCTGTTTGTTCACTGCGAATATGTATATGTCAAGCCTGCTATCCTTGTGTTTGCTCTCTCTCTCTCTTTCTTTGTCTCACTCTCTTTTCCTCTTTGCTCGCCCCGCTCTCTCTCACACACACACACACACACACATGCAAACACTCACTCACTTTCTCTCTCTTTATCTCTCCCTCTATCTGCTCCCTCTCCCCTCTCTGCTGCATGTAACCTCATAGATGCTGCTTGATGTGCATTCAAACTAGGATGAGGAAACCTTATTGACAATCCCCTGCGTTTCAGAAAACACAAGAAACTTACAGATATTTCAATGTGTTTTGTGTTTTTATTCGGGCACACTGTAACTGTCCTAAATGCTCTCACCCATGTGTGCTCGTATGGACATTAAATAAGGACAGAATGGAAATATCTCTAATCTTCGCTGCTCCTAGTATAGCACATGTTACGAGCCATAGCTCCTCCTACAGGTGAGAGTCTGGCCTTCAACAAAATAAATACACCTTCAGGCACTTCTGTATGCATATATAATGAAAGAACACATTCAAGGAGAACTCAATGTTTTGTTGATGAGTGGAAGAACATAAATGCTTTTGAATAATGGCAAGGCATCATAAATAAATCTTACCAAAAGAACAAGTCCTGGTATTCATACTCACATTTAAATCAACTGCATAAGCTGCATAATTCGTTCTTTACATATAAATATTGGTTCTATTTAGAACCAATAGAACCGAAACCAATTATGAAACCTATTATGCGTCTAACATTTCTTAACGGTTCTTAATGAGAATGTTCTTTACTAAATATAAACTAGTGTTCAAAAGTTTGGGGTTAATAGACTTTTTTCTCCTACGAAATTACTTTTTCGAAAAAAGTTTTCGCATCATAACTGATTTGTGAATGTGTCTTGAGCACAGAATAATTACATTAGAATGATTTCTGAAGCATCATGAAGACTGAATTAATGATGCTGAAAATGTAGCTTTCCATTACAAACTTTAAACCTTAAAACTTAACTTAACTTTAAACATTAAGAAATATGTTGAAATAAAAAAAAGTTATTTTAAATCATTATAATATTTGAAAATATATAACTATTTCCCACAAACTTGGTGGGAAACATTCTTCAAGATATATTAAGAATCTTATCAAACTTTCAGATGGTTGTGATGTGAAGTTACAGTATAATGTCAAATTACTATTGCAGGAACTTTATTTTGAAATTTGACATGACTTGTCCTTTGAAATCCTAATATTGTGACCTGTGCATTTATGTTTATCGTTCACCTTTGTCCAGATTAACAGGCTAAATTCTTTAAATTTAGTCAGTTCCTCAGTTTATTTTATTATATTCTCTTCACGATCACATGTAGATGAACAAATGTATTTGCAGGGATTCCCTGGATAATTCGCACCTTATGTCCTACCTGATTCAGAGCTATATCTAGAATGTTATCAGTGTAAGGGACATTCGGTTGTGACAGCAAGACCCAAAGCACTTGAAGATAGTGTGACAGGAGAGAGCACAGTTGCCATGGCGACCTCGCAGGAGCACTTGAACTTTCAGTTATCTGACACTTAAAGCTGAAGATAGAAGCTGTCACTCAAACACAGCGTTCTGTAGTCCCTAAATGACTTGAGTGATGTGTGTGCATGAAACAGACAAGATGGACACTGAGTTTTGTCAGTCATCTTTATTGAATCTACATATTTAACAGAGACAAAATAAAAGGAGTTTCTTAGGATGATAGCATTATGTCAACATTTTCAGAATGTGAAGCTGAAGTTGCCACAGGAGGTTTTTTTGTCAAAATTTTAAATGATGCAAAAATTGGGTGGTACTGAATTTAGCAAGATACTAATACCTCAATATGTAAATCAATATGTAATCAGGAACGTTGTTGTATCAAATCACTACTTTACTTTGCTTTCATGTTTTTATTTGTTTTTTGATTTTATGTTCTGAATCGTTACATGCTCTATTGTACTTGTCATATACTAGCCTATTTTGTGCATGCAATTTAGACAGGCTTACTGTAAATTAAAAAACAAATAAAAATGTCATGCATTTTACTGTAAACTACATTCATAGAATGCTGCAGGAAATGTGTTTTCTAAGTTTTCTTGCACTTCTGATTAAATTGTTCTGAATTCAATGTTTGTTTGTTTTGTTCATAATATTTTAATGTTTTATTTTTGTGCAAAAAATGATTTTTTTAAGCATTTACATGTCATTAATAATAAAGGGTCTTTTTATGGCATCAATGGTTCCGCAAGTAACTTTTACCAACCTTTCAATTCCACAAAAGGTTCCTTAAATTTGCATTCATCTGAGTAATTATTTTGCCATATTCTCACAATTAGTATTGTACAGAGAGGGGACAGGAGCAGGAAACCCAGGATTTGAACTTGGGACATACGTAGCACAATGACGCTTCATGTCGGCACTCTGCCCACAGTGCCAACACAAACATTGTGTTCTTTTGTGAAGATGATCATGATAAACATAACATGTCAGAATTATAAACTTTTATTGTTAACAGATCTACATTTCTAATGTAAAATAATAGTTTTTTTGAGGAAACCAGTATGATGCAAACTTTCAGATTGACCTAAAAAGAAAAAAAAAGCATCCCCTGTCCAATCTCATGAAAATACATATAAATATATAGTGAAATCTTGTGGTATTGATACGCAAAAATAGACTGTACTGTATATAACACACGTGTTTCGCATAAATATGATACGCATCTACCCCACAAGCCTAATCCTGAATACTATTTATACTGTACGCACTTTCATAAGGTAGGCAGGTAGGTATCCCATCCTTTATGTTTGTTCCACAGACACATCTGAAACTTGAGCTCAAAGAAAATCAAACATTTCCCACTCATAGGACTTTGTGGTGATAATCAGATACACACAACCTGTAAATACACTCCTTTCGAAATTATATGCCAAACAGCTGCCAAATCTTTACCCCTGACTCTCACATTACCAGCAGGAGAACTGAAACAAAGCCCTACTGCCACTGAACTTCATTTAGCCAAAAGAATTTCCGAAACAAAATGAATGGGTACCATGAGGTGAAACTGGGCAGTCATTTTCAAATGTGCAGTTTACTCATTTAATTTTTCAGCGTCATCACTCTTTCAACCACTAAATATACAAGTTATACAACAAAACGGACAAGACTGGCTATCATATTTTCGCCAAATGTTCAATTTTAGTCTTTAAAATACACTACATGCTACATGGCTCATTGAAAGTAATTAGGTTCCATCTTGAGCAAAAGCAAAAATGATGCATCAAAATCTTGAAAATAACTAAGAACTTTCCATCCCTATACACAGAAACACAAATTCTTTTAATTCCTTAAAAAAATCACTGAAACTCCAACCAAGACTGAAGAAGCCAGTTGGAGTAAGAAGCTCTTGATGTGGCCAAATGCACAAGCACAAGCTCTTTTTCCAATAGCTGTTTGCTCAACCAGTGCCATGACTCTCAAAATAGCCTGACTTCAGGAATGAGAATTTCAGATGGGCCTTGTGCTAAAGAAGAGTTGTCTTAGAATGTTATTTGTGTACTTATTCAAATGGATTTTGGTGAATAAAGCTAGTCTCTGTGACAGTTATAGTTCATAATTATAGCAGACGTTTTAAAGCCACATTTGACAGATGCCAGGTGGAAGATGTGTCGGTGCCAACACAAGGCTTCCCCAGTTTACTGTTTGCAAACCCTGAGGGTGCCCGGCACTAAACCCAAGAGCTATTTCTCTGGTTTACAACATGATTTAATGTGCAGTAAGTAGAACTCAAGCAAATATACTGCTTTTAATATGCAGCTCCTCTGGTTGCCAAGTAGTTTTTTTTATTTTTGGTTATTTCTTTCTGTGTTGGGTAAGTAGCCCCCATAACATGCTTAGAATCATAAAATTAAACTTGCTTATGATTTTCTGTGCTATTTAAAAAACGTTATGACACCCATATGGAATTTCTTGAATTTTTCTTCATAATCCCTTCTCTATTGTAAAACAACTTAATAAACAAGAGTGCTGTATTCTAAATGCCCACATGAATTCACTGGCACAATATACATTTTTTCTTTTATGCACAAATCTGCATAAAAGTAAATAATACCCAAACAATTTGTCTAAAATGAAATGATCTATCAGCAATTTGTCGTCTGACCACAGTCTCCCCTGCACATATGGAATATGGCCCACCAACCGCGTCTGTCAGCACAGCTCTTCCTCTTTGGTTTCCACATTCCCTTCTTTTTCCTCCTCATTTGTGACACCGTCTTCCCCGCTTCCTGCACTGTAAATAAAATGATAGTAGAACATCGTTATACACCATAATATTTGCATGGTTACTTTTTTGCTATGCCAATGACAATAAAGCTGACATAAACTCATAAAAAGAAAGATTTATAATTTATTTTGATGGGTATTGGTCACAAGAGAGGAAGCAATGTCAAACCTTTCATTAAAACTAGGATAAATACTTTAACACACTGTCAAATCTTTGCATCGAATAGATGTGTTCCGCTCTGTGATAAGCATAACAACATTAATTTTCAACCCCATCATTCATGTGTCTCCATACCTCCTCTGGGTTTCGCTTTCAGTGCTGTCATGATCCTCATCCGCAGACTCATTGTCCACATAGATGACATTATTTGTTTCTCCTTTCGATCTCACAAAATTTTCATCCAGACCTGCTTGTTCCAAAGTATTCCTGTATCTGCGTTCAGCATTATTCTTGGCATTTTTCTGAAAGCGTTTGGTATATGCATATGGTAAAATATGAAAGTTACCTTATTTGGAAGAAGAATAGGTTTAAGGGGTGTACCTGCGACACCTGCTCAAACAGGTACGGGCGAGCTGTTACTCGGGTTTTGATTTCCTTCAGCTCTTTTTGATAATCTTTCATCCTCTCCAGATCAGCTTGCCTACAGTACGTTCACAACAACTCATCATCAGTTATTGCATTCCTGGCCTATCCTCAGAGGTTTTATTTTCAAAGTGCTCACCGGTTCTGTTTGAGTTTCTCCTGGTAGACCTCTTTAAGACTTTTATGAGGGTCCATTGCCTTGGCTCTCATTGCTACTGCCCTGCTCATAGCTTCAGACTTGATTCTGTGCTGCTTCATCCACTTGGCATTCTCCTGCTCCTTGAGGTCCTTCAGCTCCAGAGATCTCCTTTATTATGATAATAGAAAAGCACATTTTAATTGGTAAATTAACACTTGATTTTAGTGGAATAAATCCATTTAACTACTGTATATGTGCATATATAACACCTCTTTTGCGCATACAGGTCATTATATATAACGTTTTTTCATATAACAATCCCAACTATGTTGCATACATGCAGAATATGTGCTTTACGAGTACTAATAAACAGCCAATGTGTTTATAATTGGTGCCTATACTGAAGTGTTACCAAAAGAACGTATGTGAACTGTTATTAGTTTTAATGATTTTAGTTACTGAAGATGTTTATAAAATGATCAAGCTCACCTTACAGCCATGGATCTTTTCCTGGCAGCATCTGTTATGTAAGTCGGAAGAGTGTCCATAGACAGTGAGGTCAGGCCACCAAATGAACTGCTTCTCTTTAGGTTTGTCTTGTCTCTAGATTTCTAGTTAAGAAAAACTGCATGTTAACCAAAACACATTGCATTAAAGGAGTCTAAACTAAATAATCTGGATATGAACCTGTGGGTTTTCTGGGCTCCTGTGGCGTGGCTGTAGTGTGGATGTGCGCAGCTGGAAGGGTTTACAGTGAGTGACATCTCTCTTCTCTGCTGCCTCCATTGCCTTTTGTTGAAAGGCCTGGTAGAGCTTGTCAAAGTCAGGCACGGCAGCGTTAGTTTTAGGTCTGAAGGACAGCGTCTGGTCCAAGTATCCCAGCATCTTGCTTTTGCTCTTCTGAGCACTGCGGGTTTGTCTATCTGCACTGGGTTCCTGTCTTTGAATGGGTGCTGAGGAGGCTTTCAGAGTCTCCTGAGCTCTCAGATGAATTCGAATCTTCCTTTGTTGCTCTTGCTCTGAACCAGCATCACATAAATACAGGTTTCAAAGGTGAGTAAATGATGTTTTAAATATTCAAATAAAACTTCAATTTTAATTTTTGTGTGAACTTTTTCTTTAAATATTTTACATATGAAGAGTTCCATATGAAGTGCAATATTCTTCCAAAATTTGCCTTTTTATCAGGCTCCTATGCTTTGTTGTGTTATTTCACTTTAATGGCAATGGAAAGAATCTATTGGTAGCACTTTAGAATAGGTAACACTTCTTAACTACGACTTTTTCCTCAATAAATTCTTAATTTGCTGCTTATTAAAGGTTAGTAAGATTGGGTAGGATTAGGGATGTAGAATAAGGTCATGTTATGTGCTTAATTAGCACTAATAAATGGCTAATATTCTAGTAATATGCATGCTAATAAGCAACTAATAGGTGTAACCAATCTATTATTTGCCATTAAAGCTTTTGCAGCTGAATTTTTCACATTGTGTTTAGTACACACAAGAGTGTATAATATAATATATTGTACATGATTTTGGTAAATATTCAAATAAAAGTGCACCTTTCAATTGTTCAGAGAATCTGGGGTCTGAGACCGCTTTCGGTATAGGTCTTCTCACACAAACTGGTTCTGTTTTTTCACTTTTATCGGCAGAAGCCATCTCCTCCTTCAGCATCTCTCGCTTCTTCTCCTCCCTCTTGTGGAACCTGAAGGGCTTCTGCATGGTCAAGAGCAAATCTCTCCTCTGCTCACGACCTTCCTTCCTCAAGCGCTCTTTTTCATGGATGAAGTCGTCATAAAGAGGCTTTGAGACGTGCTCAGGGACAGGAGCGACACAAAACTGTTTCTGACACTCAGCCAGGTCTGCCATCTCTTTGGTTTTCTGTGAATCCTCGGGTGGAGGCTTCCTATGTCTCTCTGTCCCCATATAATTAGTTCCAGTAGTTTTTGATGCCTTGACTCCATTAAAGGTAAAATTCTGCAGAAACAGCTTTGAACTGAGGACAAGATTGGAAGACATATGCTTCAGTACTAGATCTATGTGAACATCATTATCAAATGTAATATTTGGATTACCTGTGGTGTTTGCGTTTCTCGTTTCGGCCATCATGATCGCCGATGCTCTGCTGGGGTGTTTTGGATTTAAGGATCCATTCAGTGCTCGAGGCGAGCAGGGAGTTCTGCAGGAGCCTCTTCTCCAGGCCATTCTGGTGACGCAGATCTAATTTCTCCAGCTGCTGCTTATGTTTGACCTTCAGAGCCTCCAAGTGCAGCTCAAGAGATAGTTCAGACTTATCTCTGTGCTCATTACAATACAGCACGCTTTCTGAAACATGCACATTGTCTCCCTCTTCAGATCTATAGAAATCTAAAGTGGGAGAGATCTGCACAGAAAATCTGTATTTAGTTTGTTTGTTAGATTAATTGATTGTATTAACTTTGAAATATGAAAGAAGTTGAAAGAAACACCACCAAATTATAATTTTTTTTTTTAATTAAAAACACTAGGCCTATTTAAAATAGTATGTCATGCTATTTAAGTGAACTACAATATTTTGGGAGTCCACATGAAATATATATACACTGCATTATTGCTGCGTTAAATAATGTTATTAAAAATAACATTATTATTGTTAAATACTGAAGTTGTCTTTAGGTACTGCTTTTTCTGGCCTGTTTTACGTTAACAGCGCAAATGTTGTTACTATGGCAACCCCAACCGCGCATAGTTACGCTCTGTTATTGTTGTTCGCCTTCGCCAAAATCGATTAAAAATTAACCGTATAAACAATAACGAACGCAGATTAATCAATGTTAAATCGATAAATGCACTGGAAAATATTAGATGTGTGTCTCTATTTGAACATTACAACTCTTGTACTCTATACCCCGTTCCGCAATTATTTATTTTTTCCCCTCACCATTGTTATCTGATCCATGTTGTGATCGGGCCCGCTACGATGACATCGTTCAAACACTCATCCATTAACTCTGAAAGATCAAGACACACTCCATGTCCCTGGAATCGACAGTTATGATCTCTGCAGCAGTGACAGTCTCCACCCACCGGCGCCTGTGCACAACACTGAATCCTAAGTTTACATTAAAGTATGTCTTCCAAGAATGCTAGAAACAAAACAGCATCTGTTTCTCAGCAAGCACTATATGCAAGAACAAAACGCGGATACATGTTGCCTGTGTTCATGTTTAAAGAAACTAAACGCGCTTGACTTTATCCTCCACGCGTGCAGATGGCGCTAAATGTAACATGCTACTATCTCAAGCACTACTGAACAAGAGCTGAGAAGTGAAAGTATTTTAAAACACACGAGTTTTATGCTGGCATTTTTTTCCCTGCTGTGTGTAACATACATTTCACCCGCAAAGTTAAGACAAATGAAAGGTTTTGGCTATGTCAATGAATCATTTTCATTATTTCACTGGCTTTTAATATCCGGAAGGAGTGTAGCAAACTGAACTCTTACGTGTTCTCAATCAACAACATGGCTGGATGACAGAGTACCGTTATTGTCAATAACAGGACAAATATAACGAAGAAGTTTAGAATTATACTTCCAGGCTGATTAGTTGTAACAAGTTTTATCACGTTTGTTTCTCCGCTAGAATGTTCACTTTTGCTAAAGCTAAACTAGCAGTGCTCGGGATAGGACGGCAGTGTGTTGCACTGAGGGCACTCAATGGAGCGCGCGCGGTGCGTAGAGGCTTCGCGTCCACTGAACGAGATGAGGAATCCAGCACTTCTGAAAACGAGCTCTTTGACATTATAATATCCGGCGGAGGAATGGTGGGCACCGCTATGGCATGTTCTTTGGGTGAGTGAGTGAGTGAGTGAGTGTCCCTAACATGCACAGTGACCTAGCCTGCTTTTGCTTCCCTTGGCTGCATTTCCCAGTTGTAGCGTAATAAAGTCCTTCCCGTGACTTTTCTTCACCCTTGTTTTTCACGCAAAGAGAGGTTGTTATTTTGCTTTGATGAAAGTGTTTTAGCTGGAGGTGAAGCGTGCAATTGCGGTTGTACAACAATGTGTCGCTGTCATGCCCGTAAGCAGTGTGCAATCAACGCACAGATTTTATACAAAGTTTAGTAAGTTCTTACTCAGAATATATTGGTAAAATATGCAAAATGCCAGAAGAAACATTATTACAGTGGTTTAGAAAGGACAATGGAAGGAAAATAAATCATCTGGCATTTAATCTGTGGTTCTTTCAGGTCTAGATCCAAATTTGGCGGGGAAGAGGATTCTTCTGCTGGAAGCTGGTCATAAAAAAGAGATGGACAGGGTTCCAGAGACCTACAGCACAAGGGTCAGCTCCATCAGCCCTGGCTCAGCAACGCTTCTTAGTGGTACTTCTGAAGCTTTTTAAATGTAAAAGACATAAGTCATGTGGTTCTATAAAAGAACACCCTACAAGCCATCTCTAAAAAAATAACCAAAATTCTTAATTTGTTCACCTGTATCTTCCAAAAATGGACAAAGAGCACCATTAAATATACAATAGAATAGAATCTCTTAAAAAACATACAGTTAGTGTTAAAGTTAACAAAAACTGTTAAAATATTTTTCAGTAATCAAATAAAATCTGATATCGGTAATAAAATAGGTACCACTTTAAAATAAGGTTATATTTGTTAACTATATTTAATACCTAACATTTAAGGTAATGGGTAATAACATTAACTTACAAAGAACAATGCATGTTTATTAATCGGGTTAATAAAAATACAACTGTTAATTATTCGTTCATTAGCTCAGGTCCATTAACATTTATAGATTTTTTTACATTAACAATTAACTAAAATAAATATGTTTGAGTTCAAGTTTTAAAACTTAAATAAAAATAAGACTAAATGGAAATGTAAAATTAATAAATCAATTAAATGACAAGCACAAAAGTTCTTAAGATAAAAACTGAAGATATAAAAACGTAATCCGATTAAAATATTAATCATTACTATAATAATATCTACTCGTCTACATAATAGTGTGTAATAATTAATTGGGGGAACAGAATATTGTGTTTTATTAAAATTGTTCTCTTCTCAAAGCAAACAAAAAAAACCCAATAGATTTTAATCGGACAGAACTAGATGTGATGCCACAGACATTGAGCCACTCTCCGTTGCCAGGCTACACAGTGTGTTATTATGTTGAACGAAACATATGCTTTTGATTGTTGTCCACAGAATGCATGTTTGTATTATTGGCGATGTTGGGCATCATTTAGAACCAGTACTTTGGGTAATGTGGAGGCACAATCCAATCACAAGGTCTGTGGTGAGGATAAGTACATCTGTTCCATTCAAAGCTCTGAAACTGCACTCCTGTCATTAAAGCTATTTACATTATAATGTTTGTATATGAAAGATTCACCAGGAAGTAGGTCAGTAGGTAGCTTTCTCTCCTGTGCGGCGTACTTTTTCTGTTACTACATTTAGCTCTGGTTGGATATGATAACGGATAAGCTTTTTAATTGTGTGCTATTGTGTTACAGGTCTTGGTGCTTGGGACCATATTGTAAATATGAGATGCAAGCCGTATAATAAAATGCAGGTCAGTAAAACCAGTGTGTTGTAATGTAATGATTACTTGGGCGGTGCCGTTATGCAACGATAGTATCACATTCTACAGAATGATACACATATTCAAGCACCACGATGTTACAGGCACTTCATAGACTGTCCATCAAAACACTTTTTTTTTTCACAATCGAAAATGCAAATGGAAAAATCTAATATCGCACCGAAAGAAACGCAGATCATCATTTAAAAGCAAGTAACCACTAAATCATAACACATTATGTGTAACCAACACAGTTATTTACTGTGACTTTACCTGCTTATTTTCCTGAGAGCTGAATGCCACTGCATTAAAAACGGCTGTATCGCTGTTTGCCTCATCACACTGTAAGCTGCCACCCATAAATTAATGCAACAGAACCACAGCCTCCGAATACAAAACATACATTAGAGATGCAGAACCTCAAACTCTGCATCGCAACCTGACAGTTAAGCTGGGTTTTGCTTGCAGCCACAGTTTATCTATTAGAATCTTATTTAGCGGGATGACATAAATCCAACCGTGTCTACTAATTACGAAGATTCATGCAAGATGCAGGGAGAGGAGGTCAAAGCTGTGGGGAGTGTGGAGATCACAAGTAAAAGGCCCCTTCATTTACTATGCTGTGGTGGGGTTTCTCCTGTAAGATGTGGATTTTTCACTGCCAGAATGAAATGCTGTGGTTTCTGGGCAAACTAAGGGGTGTCATCAGTGTGCACTTTATAGTGATATACCTCACCCATTATACCTTTCCAGTATCCTTTAAGATTTTTTTTTTTTTTGTGAGTTCATTTATGTCCAAACAAGGATGAAATTGCAAAGGAACTGAGCTATGTTCCCTCTTGCCCTCCAATTAAACTCAAGCGGTTGGAGGAATGTGACTAAAGCTGGCTTGGGAAGTGCCATGTTCCCGAAAAAAGCGGAGGTTCCCTAAAGTGTTATCAGCTCGATTTTCTTTTTTAGTTTTTTTTTTTTTCCCTCCACAGTGGTCTGAATCTTTTCTGGTATCTTTGTTACAGAAATGATTGTGTTAAAAGGCTCATTTTGGCAAGCAACATTTTAATTTGGCAGCGACTGGACGTACATAGCAACTCCAAAACTTATCAACAGCTGTGTTTTTCCTATGTGTAAAATCCTTATAATTGTGGGTTGGTCACGTTTTAAATCTTCCACATAACCATGTATCAAAAATTGCAAAACCACTACTATTAGTGGTTTTAGCATGGCTGTATAACAAGAAGGATACAACGGTCCTTCTGAATCCATGTTACTCATGGATTGAATTGTTTGCCAGTCACCTTAGTAACAAGTCCTTTTTAGTTTTTAAAATATAGCTGCATCCTTTTGCATTTAAAACCATCTGCATGTTTTATTAACTAAGTTGCAAGGCAACTCTGATGAAACAAACTTAGCTCGACAGTAATGTTCGCGTATTTGTTATTTATTATTGGCTTGACTATAAATACAAGCATACATCGCCACGAAGAATGGCATTATACATTTCTGCCTCACCCCAGTGCGTTTACAAAGTCAACCGTGCGACCTCAAAGGCTGTTGGTGGCTAATGTTTGGTTAGAGTATCTGGCAAAACTCTTCGCTCAGTGAAACGGCTTTTGATGTGTTCAAGTTCAATGAAGCACGTGCTCTTTTGGAAATTCATAAATAGCGGCAGAGCGGTCACATAAGGACAGAGTTGTAAACCACAGCAATAATTTGGTTCTGTGCTTTAGGTTTGGGATGCTTGTTCCGATGCCCTGATTACATTTGATAAGGAGAATCTGCAGGACGAGATGGCGTACATCGTTGAGAACGATGTCATTGTGGCCGCCCTCACCAAACGGCTGCAGACTCTCTCTGGTAACAGATCCGCATTTTGATGTTTGATATATATGGATCAATTTATGTGTTTGTTTTGGTAATCATTGCTTTGCAGGCTGAACTTTGATCTTTACATGATGATATATCTTTGATCGTTGCTTTTGCTGTGCTTTTTCCATGTTGCTAAATGTTTTCCCCAGCACTCTCAAGCGCTGAGTGGTCTCCCTGTTAATTAGTTTTAGGGATGGCTTGGCAAATGATGTCACCACAAGCCATTCCTTCCTGTCTTGGCTAGATGTTTATTTGTACTCCTACTCCTTTTGAACATCTTCTGTTTTTTTCCCCTAAAGATTCCACTTCTTTGGAAGCATCCATGTTTTTCCTGCTATTTCGATCATCCAGCACATTACTTTTGGTGGGAGTCAAAAGCCCCACGAGAATTGCCACCCTGTTCGGACACGTGCAGTGGTCTATTGACCCATTTTAAAAAACCACATTCCTTTCCAGCCGTAGCATCTCACTCGCTCGGAGTGCCAGAGCATGGACAGCATTTTACTGTAACATTTTGTTGTTGTAATTAAGTAAACCGTTCCAAAGCTCTGCATTTGGCTTTTCCATGCCATGCTCTGTAAAATGGCATATTTTTAAAAACAGGCGCATCTTGCATTTAACAGATGTGCGGTAGCACGTGCGTGTTCACGTGTTTCTGTCAATTTGGTGCTTTTTTAACAGTCTGCTATTTCTGCTGAAGTACTAGACAAAGAGTACATGCATCAGCCAGCTGGTTTTTTTCCGTTACTCTGCTCTCAAATCAGCAAGAAGCCACTATTTCTCACCCGTGCACAAGAACTAGTGTTCAATTTTGTGGACAGAGAGTCCGAAACGTAGCCTTAATTCCGGATCTTTCATGTGCTAGACCGCCAGTGATTCTAAGGAAAGTGGATTTTCTGCTTCCTTTACTTTGGTTCACTGTTGTGTGCAGGATATTGGCAGCAGGTCATAAGTATTACATGGTTTGCATGTAGATAAACACCATTAGTCAGCAGTGGGTGACTCGCCAAAGCCATTAAGAGAATTGTCAATGCTAGCAGGCCTCAACCAGAGAAAGGAAAATAACTTTGCGTTTTATGAGGTGGTTTGATGATCCTTATTTTTTTGACTTTGTCACAGCCAAACCTTGTTTGTTTGGATTTTTCCCATTTCTCGAGTGGAACAGAATGAGATTTGGACTAATGCTTCTGTTGTTTTATTTTAATGTGTAATGATGTTTTGTTTTTTGTGTTATCATTCCTGTCTAAACCAGACCACATTGAAGTGCAGTACCGAACAAAAGTGGTGAAGTACACCTGGCCCCGTCCTTACCACGTCTCTGAGTCCATCCCTTGGGTTCAGGTTACTCTAGCAAATGGTAAAACTCTCCACACCAAGCTGTTGGTATGTAGAATGTATCCAGTTTGTCATTTGCTATTACAAACAGAACAGTGCGTAACTGTATAAGCAAAACCTCAGCTTCTTAAGGTAGGTTTGATTGGCTCTTTCAGATTGGTGCTGATGGGCCAAACTCAATGGTGCGGAAAGAGGCTGGCATCCCAACAGTCAAATGGAATTACGATCAATCAGCAGTTGTCGCTGTTCTACATTTGTCTGAGGTATGATGATCCTCCAGTTACTAGTTCAAATCAAATTGCTTCTCGTGCATTTTTCACAATTTATTAAATACTGGAATTTGCATTAACCTTGCAATATTTTGTTTTTCAGCCCACAGAAAATAACGTAGCATGGCAGAGGTTCCTACCAACAGGCCCCATTGCAATGCTTCCTGTGAGTTTATTTTACTTGTAAATGATGTCAGTTGTACTGGTTTCATTAGCTCATCGTGATATCGTTTAGTGGTCAGATGGAAAATGTGTGTTTGTAATGGTACTCAAACCCAGACGTGGTGTATGTGTCTGCTGTGCAGTTGTCAGACACGGTGAGCTCTCTGGTCTGGTCCACCAGTCATCAGCATGCTGAAGAACTTCTACAGCTGGATGAAGAGAGCTTTGTGGATGCCATTAACTCTGCGTTTGTGAGTAAACACCGACACTCGCACATATGGTCCACATCCTTAAACTGAACACCTTCGCCGTGCTATTATAAAATTGCAATCGTTCACTTTGGTGTATAGAATATCATGATAAAAAAAGTGATTTTTGATTGCAATTTTCTTTCTGTGCTCTGCATTCTCTTCATTTCGGCTGACTGCCCTCAAACTGACCCTCACACCCTTTTTTTTTTTTTTTCTTCTTGTTTGTGTTTCCGTCAAAGAAACTCCTCTTTTCCCAAGCTGGCTATTTTTACTGGCCTTACTGGTCACAGTCCTTTGCATCTGAGTCACGCTTGCCATCCAAACTGGTTTGCTAATTAAGCCCAAGGTTTGCCAGTGTTGGTCATTACTCCACGGAATGTTTTTTCTGCAGACCAAACTCAAATTTGTGGCCTGCTCACCATTTTACTTTAATTAGGCATGCTTTTTGCATCTCTGCTGAAATACCTGTATTTTAAGACTTTAGTGCTGTTAATGCACAAAAGGCAGTAGATATAGCTTACCTCTAGATCTCAAGATAAAGATGGTATTAAATAAATAAAAATCATGTCGTCATTTACTCACTTTCATGTCGTTCTAAACCCATATGACTTTATTTCTTCAAAATTGTGGTGTTCCACTGAAGGATGTTTATGAAGCTCTTTCCCATACAATAAAAAGCAGCAGTGACCAGGCACTGTCATAATCCAAAAAGGACCAAAAACGCACTATAAAAGTGTCATTTCAAGAAGTCCATGCTGTGCTCTTTTTTTTTTTTTTTTTTTTTTTTTTTTTTTTTTCAAGTCTTCTGAAGCAGTGGTTCTCAGCCTTTTTGACTTGAAGGTCCGTCAATATACCTCTGGTCTTTTTTTGTTTTCCTGTTTGTTATCCAATTTTTCATTAACAGGAACTGGGAGAGTTGATATCAACCACAGCCACTGTTAATTTGTGATTCCTAAATTAATTTCAAGAAACTGTATGCAACCAGAGGGGAAAAAGTTATACACATGCATGCATACATATGTATAGTGCCTGTAGAGAGTCTTCATACCACTTAATTTTTTCACATTTTGTTAAGTTGCTTTATTATGTTAAACTGCTTTAAATGAATTATTTTCCATATAAATCTACACTCCACTCACCATAATGACAAAGAAAAAAGCACATTTATCACAACTTTGCAACTTTATTAAAAAGGAAACTTTGAAAAAATGACATTTCACCAGTCTTCCATACCCTTAACTCAAAACTTAAAGTACTTTGGCAACAATTACAACCTCAGGTGTTTTTTTTATTATTGTTATATAAAGCAGTTGGTTAATTAAATGATAAGGGGTATGAAGACTTTCCATAGGTACTGTATATTAGTCCTTCTTAAAGATATTCCAAGTTTCAGATGAAAGAAAGTCATATGGTTTTGGAATGACATTACCAGTAGTCATGATTGTTTTTTAATTGGCTCTCTGCTCATCTTCCATCCAATTTAAGCTTAACAACTCTATTATAAATAGAGGTTCTTGGACACATTGCCATTGCCACTGTTTTTCACTTTTCTGTCTTTTCAGTGGAGTAATGAGAACCATTCTGAGCTGGTGGAGACTGCCGGCTCTCTGTTTCGGACGGCCCTTTCTGTCCTAATGCCTGACAGCGGCTCTGCACGTCAACTTCCACCTAGCGTTGCAGGTATTGGCCCAAAGAGCCGGGTCATGTTCCCGCTAGGCATGGGCCATGCTACAGAATACATCCGCCACAGAGTGGCCATCATTGGGTATGTTTGCAAAGTTGAATGAAACGATTTTTGGTTTGAGTATTTGTTCAGAATTTCTTTTTTTTTCGTAAGTATAGAGTCATATGTATATATAAATAACAAATCTCTCAATATGTGCAGCTGTAGTGTTTATGTGGTTGTCTGAGACCTATGTGATGATGTATTTCTAAGGTAATATAGAATCCACAAGGAGGAAATTTCGGTAGGTTTGGCTGGTCAAGTTAAATATGGCTCCTGACTGAAGGTTTCCTCTCTGTGTTTTCTGATCTTTCTAATTTCAGAGATGCTGCACACAGAGTCCATCCTTTAGCAGGCCAAGGTGCCAATCTAGGCTTTGGCGATGTGGCCTATCTCACAAAAGTTCTTAGCCAAGCAGCATATAATGGAAAAGACCTTGGTAAGTGTTGCAGTATCAGCAGCGGTCAAGCTGAATGCATGTGTTCACTAGATTTGTACTTGTTTGACAGATTCTAGAGATGTAGATCAACGTCTTGTTAGATGAAGTCTTGTAATTTGTGCATCTTTCATGATGTATTATAAATAACTGCTTCACATTGAAGAAACGTGACAAGAAACATGAAGCACTTGAAGGCTCTTAGAGTATTTTATACCTGAAATAGCGTTTTTTTGGTTCAGAAGAGCCCAGTGTAGCTATCTGCGGTTTTTCATAAGCTCTTTTCCATTTCCTTATATTGAGGGTGATCTTTAGTAAAAAAGAACTGGTTGTCCTGGAGCGGTATACAGTGTTTTTACTTGGCACTCCTGCCAAGAACTGCTCATAAATTTCTTTGCAGCCACAAATGGAAATCTTATGAGGAACTGTTGACATCAGTTTCTTCGAAATTCATATATGTATAATTAAGAACAACTAAGCAACTGATGGTTTCCACATTCATTCATTCATATTGCAAATATTTGATTTTGGCGGAAAATTACCTATTTTTATGGTATGGAATGTGAGTAAATGTGTTAAATTAAGTGGTACGATCTAAATTCATTTTTGCTTCAAATTGCTTATTAATAGAGTTTAGTTTTTTTTTTTTTTTTTCAAATGTTGTGTAATTCTTGCAGTAGAAATCTTTCTGCAGGTGTAGATTCTTGTGCAAGTACAGAAAGAAGAACATTTGAGGAAAAAGAGTACTTCACAGCCTTTACTGTTTGACCATTGTTCCTTTGAACTCTAGGAGCCATGCAGCACTTGTTGGAGTTTGAGACTGAACGTCAGCGACACAATCTTCCTATGATGGCAGCTGTTGATCTCATGAAGAGGCTGTACTCCACTAATGCTGCCCCTATGGTTCTGCTGAGAACCTTCGGCCTGCAGGCCACCAACGCACTTCCTCCACTTAAAGTATGATCACATCTATTATTCTACCCACAGTTGCTTCAAAATGTCAGATTTATTTTTATTTCCTGCTCTGAAATTATTGGACAATCTGTTCCCTTTCTCCATCGTATTCCATTATTTAGGACCTTGTTCAATTTCTTAGCTCTGTGGCAGTCCGCTCATGTTCTCGTTCATTTGTCATCCGCGCCTCTTTCTCCGCTCTGTTCTGCTTCCAGCTTTAGCCTTCTTTCACCTCTCCAACTTTTGCTCCCTCTTTTACTCTTCCTTTGACTTCTTCCCCTCTCTAACCCCATCCCCCCATCTTGTCCTCTGATTACATGCCTTTCTACTCTTATCCGTGCCTGTAATTTACATGGTCAGGAGCTACTACTATGGCTATGTTTAGCCCTAAATTTACTGTTACCGAAAGTGTGTGGGTGGAGTTGCAGGGCTGTGCATGGCGGTGTTGGCTTGTGTTTTCACACTCCTTTTATTACAGGCCACTCTTATGAAATGGCTTCATTCCTTTACTAAGCGATTCCAACCAGAGGGCCCGTAACTTGTCTTAAGCCTTGAGGGATATCTCCCACATTTGCTGTTTCTATTATAGATGTTACGGCCAGCTGTGCCTCAAATGTAATGTAAGAAGGACGTGTCACACTTCATGTTCAAAAGTGGGAGGATGTGCATTTCTCAAATTAAAACTATAAAATATAAATTGTGAATTATGACTATTGCTTACCTGTTAGTCGACTAACATAGTTTTTTCTTGTTCCCACAGGAGCAGATCATGGCCTTCGCCAGCAAGTAAAACACTATGTGCTAACTGGATGTTTGCTGGATCTCTAATATTAGAAGATTTTGTTCATGGAATGTATATGTGTATAATAAATTATATTTTATGCCTCTGTCTTTGTGGGAAAATCATTTCCTGTCACCCATATGAAAATGTTAAATGAAATAAATATAAGATGTAACGCCTACATTGCGTTCTTTGCTAATTGAACATAAAAGTGTGTGTACCAGTCATGCTTAAATGTTTCTGGAAGAACATCAAATGTCATAAATCTATTTATATTTTATAAATTACAAATCTATGTGGTCATAACTCCTCTCAGTTAGGTATAATAATACATAGCTTTAAGCAGGTAATCTGCATTATGTTACAAATTCACTTCTGCCAAAAACTATTTAATGCAAAGGAGTTGTACAAACGAACTAAATTGGGAATTAAGTATTTGTAAAACAAAATATATAAACATATTTTAAATAGGATTCCAGTGTCCTAAATCATAATTTACAAATGAAGACGCATAAGAGTACATTCCAGATTCCTCTAGTAACGCTTTAACCAAATTAACTTGTATCTCGCGAGAATTCACACACGCGGCCTGAGTATTGGCACGCGGTTTTTCAATTTTCATATTTGGCGCTAATTAAATTCGCCCACTGTAGACAATGGAGGTAAAGGGCTTGACGGTGAAATTGTTGCATCCTATTACTCCCCAGATTGATCAACAATGAATTCATTTGTCTCATTCTGAGAAGGTAAGCAAGCAATAATCGTCTATAATGTTTGCTATGTACTTTGTGTCTGGCCTACATAACGTTAGCTTCTGCTTCTGATTTGCTAAACTAGCGTTAATGCTGTTTCGTCAACCATTGCTTGAGAGAAAAACATTTGTGACTTTAGAGAATACATTGCAAAACATTTCAAGGTGGTTAACCTTAAACAAAGATACTATTTGTTTCAACTATATTTTATATACAGTATATTAAAACTAATGACCATTCGTTTCAGCTTTATACTCCGAGTTAAAACAACTTTACTATGTTATAATATCAGTTCAAGAAAACTCAAAACAGACATCTACTGGTCTGCTTTTAATTTTATTGCAATAAGTTATAGCGGTGTTGTACAAGCTTTAACATTGGTTTGAGAATACAAATTGTTGTTGGGAAGACAGGTTGTAGAAAGCCAATTAACCCAATTGCTTAAACGTGCATTTCATCAAAACATCAAAGTTTCTCTAGTATAGTGAAGTAAAGTGTAAATGTAAAGTGGTATAGAAAACGTAAGGGGAAAGAAAAAAGGCATGAATTGGGGAAAAATGAGAAGTGAAAGGCCACAGTACTCTATATGAACAAGTAGGCTACATGTAACCTTTTGACCTTTGAATGATATGCACAATACATGGCCGCTGACTGTAGAACAATACTTGTAGTAAACTCTTACTAAAAGCAATAAGAACAAGCATGTGATTTAAAGCATAAAAGTTTTTCCTTATAGTAAACACTTGACCAACAGTCAACGTTTGAGATTTCACATAAAGGAAGAGAGAGAGAAAAAAAACAATGGTCAAATGATTTTATATTTTGTTATATTTGAACACTTCCATTAGTGCAAATTGATCAATCAAATAGTTCATTTTTATTCATAACACCCTATTAAAGCACTGTAAAGCATTGCTAATCCTCCTGCTTGATGATACAGCTGCTTTATACAGCTATAAAAGACACCAAGGCTTCTACTCCGTCCAAGAATGACTGCAGTTGATCGGTGGTGACTACTTTATTGAACTCTGTGCTTATCTGAAACAGACACATAAGACAGGAGGAAAAATGGAGCCACAGACTAGTAATGGGTAGCAAGTAGATGAAAAGTAATTACATGTAAATCACATAAATAATAATAAATATAACATTCATATTTAAAGATGTTGCATAAAGAGCAAGTTCACACTTACCTTTTTGTAAAATGAATTTCACACAGCTTGACTGAGTAAAGATGCTTTACTTTACCTCATTGTAACATGGATGTCCTTAAAATCATCTTCTTGAATAGGGTGACACCTTAAATCTTGAGGTGACAATAACTTTGAGAGGGAATCAACAGCTGTAACTGTTTAAAACGATAAATAAATAAAACAAAGTACAGGTGTCAGTACCAGCAATATAGGCTAAGACTACATAAAACTACATGGTTTGGGTTAAAGGGGTGGTATTGAGATTGAATTTTTTTAAAGGGATAGTTCACTCAAAAATGAAAAACCTATGTTTGAAAACATAGGTACATGTATCCTCCTAAATATTACACACTGTACCTTTAAAGCTATTGATTCCTTCTCAAAATTATTGTCACCCCACTGAGTTTTCAGGAAGCTGTGTGAAGGACACTTCACTTCATCAGAACATATCTGATATTGTAGCCTTTTGCTGTTTAACTATATTTGTTGCAGGCCTAATGCGATACACAACAGATGCAGGGGTGGTTTTCTGTTTTTTTGGGGGGGGGCTTTATAAAAAGAGGAAATGTTCAATGCGTATTTCAGGTGTGGAAAGGTCAATTATGCAAAAAAATATGAAGCAGTAACACAGACTGCACCCTATAAACACAATGGGCCGGTTTCCCGAACAGGGTTTAAGACTAGTCCTAGATTAAAATAAATGTTAAGAGCAGTCTAAACTGGAAAAGG
>JAUCMS010000031.1:18254828-18281437 GCA_032357445.1 Enteromius radiatus | reverse complement strand
TCTGCTGTGTTTTCACGTCACATTTAGTATCGGCTCAGCTCGCCTTAGCTCGCTTGGAACCTCGCCGGAGGTGGTACAAAAAAAGTACCTGGAAGCCGGTACAGGTACAACTTTTACACAGTGGAAAACCTAAACAGAGCCGAGCTGGTACTGTGTAGTGGAAAAGCGCCATAACATTTACACTGCACCATTTTCAAATAAAAATTGAACATTTTGACAAAGGCACAATATGTAAGATTTTTGTAATATAATATCCAAAAACCACTTGCACAGTGATATATATTTTATGCAGTTGTGTACTTGTGTACTCTCAAAAGTTTTCTAGAATTTGAAATTCAAAAAAATCCAGATTTAAATAATGAGCCGTCCCTGTTCATTGTCGCCCATCAATGATGCAATATCCACCCTATCCACAGTTTCCGCTTATGAATACTACAGCAAAACCAGCTGGTTATTCGTTTTTGATAATGGATCTCTGCGTCAGTCGTTGCCATGGTAACACAAAGGTTTACATATAATATGAGGTGTAAATAACCACTGCGTTATGGAGGATGATAAAAAAAAATTCCTTAGATTATATAAAATTTGTGTTTACAGTACATTTCTCGAATTAGTGCGCTAGCAAGCCACTAGAAACTAGCAGCCAGGCAACAGTTCCTGTTTGGCGACGTCATGCACACTGTCTAACCGTGCTGAGAATTTCAGGCCAAGAGCGATTTAAAATTGTGGCGCGCCATACCGTATCAGGTTCATGTGGAAACACAACTGGAACCGTACTTGACAGTTCTAACCATTCTGTGAGTTGTGAAAATTACATCTCCCATGCTCTGTCATTGCGTCATCGAGCGTCGCCTGTTATTGTTTTGAAAATGTGACCTCTAGTGGTAAAAACTTACATATTGAGCCTTTTAATTTAAGGGGATTCTTGACTACAAATCTGGTTCATCATTCACATGCATATTCATATTCATATTCATGAAGGAAGGGTTTCTTTACAAAGTGACATCGCCAACTACTGGCCTGCCATATTATAACACTTTAAGTGGTTTTCCTAGATCATTGCAATTTGTCGTCATCTGCACAGTTTTTCTTAATTTTTAGCACACTGTTGTGCAAACGTACCCTAAAAAAACAAGACTTGCAAGAACAAGTTCATTGTCTTGTTTATTAAGGCTAACAGCCCAAAACAGTCTTCTATTCAACAACAGTTCACAAATGTTGCATATTTATATTGACATTCATATTTAACAAGACAGCAGGCTACTTTAAAGTTAGAAGTTGTAGAACTGAACCAGAGTTAATACAGCTTGTCAACACATGAAGTAGATTTTGTGTTGAATGTGGAGTCATTATTTTCTGTAAGAAACTTCAGTTATATCAGGGCAAGAACGCCAAACCATCTGACAAATTTTATTTTTCCCATATAGTGGTCTAAAAGCAATTCATGCTTCGTTAATTTTTTCTTTTTTAACTTGTGAAAGAAAAATTTACATTTTTGGAATTTATTAAACTACATATGACAGTATGTTTGAAAACATCCATCTATACAGTAGTTGAAAAAAGTGATGATTTAGGGGATTTATACAGGTGATTAATACTTAACGTCCCATTGTTGGCATGGTAACAGCGGGGGACTTTAGGGTAGCATCTTCTGCCTTCCACTGTGAGGTAATAGTTTTGATCTGTGTGTAGAACTGAATGCCCTGTGATGGAAAGAATAGCAAAATACTTAAGACTAAACAATGACTCAAGATTAGTCATCTTCTTTTTAATACCCTCTCAAAATGACAATGACATCACATGAGAAATGGCAGGTGGCTGGCAAACTTAAGCTGGAACAATAAACCACTTGTGTCAAAACATGTCAGTCATTGTTTTATGACAAACTACAGCTGACTTTTATACCAAAACAAATTTTACAGCCAAACTCAAATGGTAGACAAAACATTCAAACGGCTAACCAAATGGATCAGGCTTGTGACCTGGTTTTAAACTTCAGCTGGTTCATTTGGGATACTTTTTTTTAATTAATTTTTTTGCTCCATTGCAGATTTTTTTTTCTTCAATTTGGTATTTTTTTTTATATTAACTTTATAACTGAAATTAGTATTTTCTCAGCATTTTGTTCAAATTGTTGCTTCATAAAACACATTCTGACATTCATCCAACAAAATATTCTGGGGGCCAAGAAATTTTTAAAGTTAAATAAAATATCATGATTTCAAGTCTCAAATACTTACTTGCTTTCCATAGAAATTGGTGTCACCCCTGAATGAGCCTCTGGAACCGGTGAATGAAAACATGGGCAGTGGGACGGGGATTGGTACATTAACTCCAATCTATAAAAAAAGCAAGCAGTACATTAACAGACAGGTCAGCTGCGTTTGCCCTCATGAGCAGTCATGTTCTCTGCATCTCACATATCTGACACACTCACACCCTGATGACAGTTAAGACAACAGTGTACCCGTCAGACGCGTTTTTGTCTGCTGCAGAAAGCTGTATGCTTTCCTCACGTCTCTAGACAGCTTGTGGGAGAGGTGGTTTGTAAATTCTATACATTACCGCTTCACGTTAGTCTCCCGGCTCAATGTAAACCTAGAAATCTCAGCTCCGACCTTTCCAGTGTGTATTAAAGAGCATGCTTCGCTGTCAATGTAGCAATTAAAGTCCCGAAATAGGAGAGTTTAACAAAACTAGAGTTTAAAATTAGTGTTAACCTTTGATAGCAAACGAAAAGCAGTTTCTTCAACGAAATGTCCTGAAGACTTTAAAAAATAAACTTATTTAACGCTATCAGAAGTTTATTATCTTATTAGTCCCACAAATCAAAAGGATGATTATTAGCTGACATTTTTGAAACATAATGGCTGATTTCTTTTCTTTTCTGTAACCTGCAAACACTGACAGTACAGCTTGACCTTAAATGCCACACTTTTTTTTTTTTAATCAATCACATTTCATTTTAGATTGGCGGAAGGAATACTATGGGCAGAATTGATAGTAATTTTCACACAATAAAAATGAACAATTAATGATAATTACACTTTTTAGATTACTGTAGATTTAAATATATATAAATTAATGTTCACATGACAGATCTTAATGTCCATAATATCACATTTGAGTGAAACAAATATTATATATATATATAAAAAAAATTGTGTGAATCACTCAATATGCATTTATAAAAAATAAATACGAAATAAATTAAAAGTAAATTAATAGTAAAATAATTACATCAATGCAAAAGCAGCATTTGAAATGTAGCAAATATAAATAACAGCATGGTAAACAAGTGTTAAAGTTGTTCTAATAAAAATAAAAGAATGAAACTAAAAAGTATGTGAAGCTGAAGAACTTAAACAACTTTGCTGTTGGGCTTCAGCTGTGTATGGAAAATGTGGAAGAATCAGCTCATTCTATTGAGTGTGTTGACGAAGCAGTCGACACACAACTGAAAGCCACAATCATTTGTTTGTGTACCAGCCGAGAAAAGTAATGCATGCAGAGAATAACTAAACAAAACATTTTGTTTTTGGGGTGAGGCTGGAAACTGGCAGAGCATCTTGAAATGTTAAAAAAAAAAAAAAAATGTGGTTGCACAATTTGAGCCTTCTGGCCAAAGGTGACTCGTGAGGGAGTGGACACGCAAAAGCAAAAGGAGGTTCTTGTATGCGGGGGTGTTGGAGGCCAGCTCAGCACATGGCCCGTGCCGTGTCCTCCAGCATGTGAATCGCAAACACACGGCATAGCTGCTCACCACGGGCAAACAAACCGGGGGAAAAGGGGGCTGTTTTTGCATAACCACCAGATCAACAGGTTACGAGGAATCCCTTTTGAGTTTAATTTAAGACTTCGTGCTTTACCAGTAAAATATTTTGGCATAGTGCTGTTTTGATTAAAAAGCACATATTTGCTGTGAACTATTTGTAGCGCCCATGTTTTCTGGTCACAGCTGTACATTTTCGAAGCGGTGGCAAACAAAGTTAGTCCAAACAAGAAAAAAAAAGAAAAAAATACTGTTTTACATAGATTTTTAAAGGCAGCCTTGTGCTTCCCTTAGTGTATATATGGCTGCTAAAGAGACAAGACTTGCATCTAAACTGGCTTTGTTGGCTAAACGGTTTCTTGGCTTTGGGTTGGGGAGTGGCGCCAAGGGGATTTTACACATTTCATTTACATCACATTCTAATATTTACTCTAGAGGTGCGCCTGGAACTCTTCACCTACAATGGTCTTGTCAAGAGTCTACATGACATGTGGAGGTGCCTAATACGACATAAGTGAACATCAACATGTTTGCATCGTCTATAAGAAGGCAGTTTTCCACAGTCGCAGACTGACTGAGGTCTCTCAAAGGCCTCTCTTGCATGCACTTATTTCAAGTCACACAGATACTGATACTTTCACGTCTCGCACATGAGTGCTGTGTTTTTAAGACAGCATGTAAGATAAAAGGATTTTCAAGTATTACAATGCTGCTCAACTAATTAGAAGACTACTTACTAATAGGCCTGCAGTCCAGTGAAGAAGAACCAGGTAACTCAAATAAACTCTAAAACAAGAGTTTCCAATGGGGCATCTATTGTGCATTTAAAGGGATAGTTGACCCATAAGACCTTCATTCATCTTCAGAGCACAAATGTGACTCTGGACCACAAAAAACAGTCAAAATTTGAGATAAGGTCGAGGACAATATTTGGCTGAGATACAACTAAAATCTGGAATCTGAGGGTGCAAAACTGAAAAAAAAAAAAAAAGCTGTCTATTAATGCTCTGATTTCATCAAAAACATCTTCATGTGTTTCGAAGATAAACAAAGGTCTTACAGGTTTAGAACAACATGAGGGTGAGTGATTAATGACATTTCCAGTTATGAAAGTTTGAAGAACTGGAAATGTGTATAATAAATACAGACCTGTTCATGATGCCAAAAAAAAACAACAACAACAACTCACCTGACCAACATCGACTTCATGACTGTATTTACGTGCCGCTGCACCATTGGTGGTGAAGATGGCGGTTCCGTTGCCATATGGGTTTTTATTGACTATTTTGATGGCGTCATCCAAGCTGTCGGCCTCCAGGACCACTAACACAGGTCCAAATATCTCCTCCTTGTAGCACTTCATGTCCGGCTAAAATTGAAGTAGGACAAACAAGTGGACAACATTACAGTCTTTGCATGATGCTGACATGGTACTTGACAATTGAAGATATTTCCTTACGTTCTTTAGTCTAAGAAACATAAAATAAGATTTTGCAAAAAAAAAAAAGTTTTAGTCCACCTAAAAGTCACTTGGGTCCAAAATTACCATGAACCTCATTGACTTACAATGTCTGGGTTAAAGAACTGCCGTCTTTGGTGTTTCACAGAAGAAATAAGTCATTCAGGTTTGGAAAGATGTGAGGTTGAGTAATTGGGATTCATTTATGTTTATTCATTAAGTAGACACTTTTATCCAAAGCGAGGAAAACAACAAATCATTCATCAAAAAGAGGCTAATATACACAGGAAGCACTTGTAATATGCCACTTGAACACTTCTTGTACAACCTTGTTAGCATTTTGGCTCTCACCGTGACATTGCTAATGATGGTTGGTCCTACAAAGTTGCCATTTTCGTAACCCTTGACCTTCACGTTCCTGCCGTCAAGCAGCACCTTGGCACCCTCATCCACACCGCTCTGAATAAGGCTGTTGACTCGCTGTTTGGCCTGAGGAGAGATGAGAGGTCCCACGTCAGCTCCGGGCTGGTCACCTTACAAAACAAGCAAGAGAAGAAACAGAAAAATAAATGCATTATTAAAAAGCTATGGAGTTTTTACAAAATGCATTTGAACTACAGCGATAAACTGTGTTACAAACGCTAAATTAACAAAAAAAACATCACATATAATGCATGTATTCACATGTCAGTAATTCAGGTCAGAACCCAGATGCACCAATTTGCTGAATTATTACTGTACTGTAGAGTTTAAGTGGATAGCTTGCAGAAAATGTAGCGGTTTGTCTTCCAAACAACAGTTTAGTTGGTTAACCAAATGTTTAGACATCCTAAAGTCTGGAGAAATGGTTCCTGTATCGTTTGTTTTGTTGATTTTTGCTGAATAGAGGGGATGGCTTTCCTTTAATTTACCCCTTTTTACTGGGTTGCAACCAAATGGACTAGTAGCAACACACACACACACACACGACAAACACACAGCCACACACACAATTTTAGATATCCTGAGGCAATATGTCTTAAAGGTCTGTTATAGGGTTTCAGAATAGCTGCTGCGGTTTTGCATCTCTGATTACAATTACAATTTTCATCGGCAGATTTTTTTTTTTTAAACATTTGATCGGCCCATACTAATTTCTGGTCCCCTTTATACCACAAAATGTGCTTCTGCTTTGTGGCATGACCAAGACAAATAGTGCGTCTATGCTCTGGGTGAGCTGAACATGCTTTAAGTTGCTCAGGGAGAGGTGTGGTCATGAAGGCATGGGTGGTCTACGAAAAGGCCAAAAAAGAGGGATAAAACAAACTGAATGAATTTAGAGAAACTCTACATTGTGAGGAACTGCGGAAGAGAGATTTTATTCAATGAATGTCACCTAAAAATCGTCTAAAGTGACATTTATGGTATAGGTTTTCCTGGTTTAGCATAGCGTTTCCTAGTCTTGGTGGTCCCAGAAATGCAAATAACCAAATTCGTTAATATTGTGACATTGTGTACTAACTAACTGCTAGTAAAAACAAAATAAGTAAAAAAACTGAGAACTAAACATTATGGGACCCAACAGAACCACAGCCAAGTGGCACATTTAGATGATGCCAACCCTCAGACAACATACAGTACTAACACATTTTGCCATAAGTTAAATATTTTGAGTTTGTACAATATATAAATAGATTGTACAAACTTAATTTCCTGTAAAGCTGCTTTGAAATTATTTGTATTATGAAAAGTGCTATACCAAGAAACTTAAACTGAACTGATGTTTCATGAAATATGAGTTGGTTAAAAATTTAGTTTCATGCCATTAATTGTAACGATTTATGATTATTATTGCTCTAGGTACATGTACAATTTTTCACATTTTGCTCTATTTTCAACAGTTGCAACCAACCTGAATGACATTCAATAACTTGTCTGAACATATTTCATATTAGGACATATTTTTCCCTTTACTGTATTGTGCTCAACAGCCCAAATTGGATCAGATTTGTGAGACATAAAGACAATCTGAAGTACCTGCATTGACACGGAGACCCTTTGCACGTTCAACCAGTTCAGGCAACCAGTTCCGTGCTTCTCCTATAAGGACTGCAGTGGAAAGTGCCATACATCTCTGACCCGCTGCTCCAAAAGCAGCACCAACCAACTGGTTTAGTGTGTTCTCTTTGTTGGCATCAGGCATCACCACACCGTGATTCTTCGCCCCCTGGTGGACAGAAAATGAGTGTAAGGAAGCAGCTCCACATTTTCATCAAACGATAAATTCTAGTACTAACACAATGAGTGAAAATAGGCAAAGTAAAAGTGATGGACCTCAGACCTTCAAAACATAGTTATAATTAAACAGCACAAGGTTTAGATTCATAATGCAAGATCACCTGTACACCTACAATAATGAGGAAGAGATTTTGGTAGTAGAGAGGGATATCTCCAGTGGGAGCAAAGGAGATGGGATCTTCTGTATTAAATCTAAGCGACGTGAATAATGATAGTGTATGTGGTTCCATAGTTTAATGTAATACACTGCTGTCCATCACCTTTGAGTCCGTCATGCTAAATGTGAAGGCAATAAAGAATGAAAGGGGTAATCTCCAATTTCCTGAATCTTTAGTCTAAAATTGCAACCTCATTATGGAGGTTAAGAAAGCACCAGAATGATGCAGATTCATTTGTAACTAAATGCTGCCACCATCTGGCCACTGAAGTTGTACTGAAAAAATTAAAAGATATATAATGATATACAAAGTAGCTTGTTAGTGTTGGAAGCATCTGAGCTACGGTCATGCTACTAAAAATCTAGGATTGCTATTTTAACCAGTTACTCCACCCATATGAATTTTTCAAGATGATCCTGGCCATTATTTTCTATATATTGAGAAAAAGGAGCCAAAAAGACACCATATAGATATAACAGTAAGTCACATATTGCTTATGAGCTGCAGTAAATTCAAAGTATTTACTGACTGATGATGACTTTTCATTTACTTTACATTTATGAACTACTCATTTAAAGAAGGTAAGACCTCTTAAATGAATCACCCAAAAATGTAAATTCACACTAATGTTGTTCCAAACATTTAAAAATCCCACCAGGCGGGAAAAACAAAGCTTTACTCACTGACCACCAGTTATTTTTAAGTAATAATGTAGTAAAACATAGATAGACTGCATTCATATTCCGATCTCATCTTCTTGCCTATGTAAACTGTACATTATTAATATGGTGATTACTGAATATGATCTTTTACTATTACACTTTTAAATATATTAATGATTGAAATATTGCCGCAGCTGCTTAATGAGGATTGAAAATGGCCAAAACTTAGTTTTGAGAGGTTATCTAAAAATTTGCGGCTGCAAATCAGATGGAAAATTGACATGCTTTTGCTGCAGTTCTATTGACGTTTTGCCCTCCAGGTCATCCAGTCACGTGACTGAAACTATGAATAATTATGATATTTTAATGAAACCAGTGAAGTTTCAGTTCCTTCATTTTCCAATATTTTATGGGTTAGAACAACAAGAGGGTATGTAAATGAAATTTTCATTTTTAAAGAGAACCATCCTTTTAAATTCAGAGAGGATGCTTAAGATTTAAGGTTTTTTTTCACATGCAAAAAGGTTTTCTGTGAAATGCATTAACTTCACGTTTAGAACCAACCATGTTGCTCTGCACTCTTTTGCCATTTTTGGAGCCTCTCTCATATATGTACTCGCCAGCCTGGTTGGAGCCTACAAAACTGATGGCTTTGATGGCAGGATGGTCACAGATGAAGTTCACAGCTATAATAACACATGGGGAAAGAATCATTTTGTTATCTGCACACAGAATCTGGATCATAGTGTGGTCATAATATTTATAACCCTTCTGCTTCTGTAATTTTCCATACCATTGTGCTGTCCGTGGATTATGTTTAAAGTTCCATCCGGAGCACCGGCGTCCTGCAGCAGCTTGGCCAGCAACATGGTGCAGCCAGGCACTCTCTCTGAGGGCTTCAGTAAATAGGTGTTCCCGCACACCATGCCCATTGGGAACATCCAGAGTGGAATCATGGCAGGGAAATTGAAGGGGGCGATACCGGCACACACGCCAATGGGCAACCGGTATGTGTATGTGTCCATGTCTTTAGTGATGGAGGGGAGGGTCTCACCCAACATAAGGGATGTGATGCTACAGGTGTGCTCCACCACCTCTGCAAGACCAACAAACAACTAGAGTAAATAATGTGAAGGCACACAAACAAAATGTGCAAACAGTTATAAAGCCAAAGACTTTCTTAGGCTCTAACAGTCAATTATGCCTCATCTGAAGCACATCTAAAAAACGTCCCAAGTTATTTCCAACCTTATTTATTTTGTGATTAAAATGCTTGGGGTTGGTAAAAAAAAATTATAATTTGAAAGAAGTCTTATGTTCCCTAAGGCAGTAAATAATAATGGAAAATATTAACATTTAAAAACACATTTTTATTTTGAATCCATTTAAAAAATGCAATTCATTTCTGTGATGGCAAAGCTGAATGTTTTAGCATGATCACTCCAGTCAAAAGTGTCATGATTTTTCAGAAATCATGGCAATATGCTCATTTACTGGCCATAAAAAGAAGGCCATACGAGAATAAAGTCGAAATGTTTCAAGCTGATGTTAAGATAAAAAGTAGTTCCTGTTCAGTCTTTTAATAAACATCATATTCTTGATATTAAGCGATTTCCGCGAGTTCTTAGATCTCATCCCAGTAAAGATGAAGCGGCCACTCGGACGCAGCAATATTCAAATATGCCTAAATCCCGGTGTCCTTCTCTCAATCCACGTCATTTGAAAGTGCACTATACTAAATATTATAACTTTAACTTGAAACATTTCTACTTTATTCTCGTAGTTTCGACTTTAAATCTCGTAATATAACGACTTTAATCTTGCAGTTATAGATTGCCCTGCTGAGTTCATCTCCAACCCTAATTAAAACTCACCTGCTGGTAGCTTCCAAGTAACTGTTCAGACCTTGATTAGCTTGTTCAGATGTGTTTGATTTGGGTTGAAGCAAAACTCTGAAGGGCTGCGGCTCTCCAGGACCGACGTTCACCACACTTGTTCTACGGTCTTAATTACTACATTAAAGGGTTAGGTCACCCAAAAATTCTGCCATTAATTACTCCCTCACATGTTGTTCCAAACCCGTAAGACCTTTGTTCAACTTCAAAACACAAATTAAGATATTTACTTATGTCTTTCGCCGTTTTAGAAGATCTGGGTGAAAGCACATGCATGTGCATAATCTGCGGTTGTTTACGCCTAGAAGAAAGCGTATGCATGCGTTGTGATATCTAAAATGGCAGAATTCACAGGAGAAGAATGGTTGAGTAAATGATGAAAAAAAGTATTCTCCTAGCGTTGCGAAAGTGAAGTGGAGTCATGATCTTGGATCATTTCAGTTGTGTTGCTGTCTATGGAGGGTCTGACAGCTCTCTGATCTCATCAAACATATCTTAATTTGTGTTCAGAAGATGAACGAAGGTCTTCTGCTTTTGAAACGACACGAGGGTGAATAATTAATGTCAGAATTTTTGGGTAAACTAACCCTTTAAGGAATTAACTCTCCAATTGCTCTAAATATTACTACAGAACTTTCTCAAGAGACTCACGCAGTCCTCTGAACACGTCGCCCTCAGCGTCAGCCAGGGTTTTTCCCTGCTCCAGGGTTATCAGCTTGGCCAGCTCTTTCTGAAACACAAATCACACATACATTTAGCAGGCAGTAAGTCAGAGCAAATATAGCTCAACAAATATCCATAATTTACAAGCATAGTATGCAGAACAGAATCTAGTCAAATGAAACCTAAACTCAACCATGAAGTCTGGTGTTGACTGGGAGATGAAGCAAAAAACAAAACAGTAACTTACAATATTGTCTTTAATGAGCTGCTGATAGCGAAGGAAGATCTGCTGGCGGGTGAGAATGGACGTTTCGGACCATGTGTGGTACGCCCGTGAGCACGAGTCCACGGCAGCCAACATCTCCTCATGTGTGGCCTTTGGCACTCGACCAATGACCTCGTTGGTGGCCTGAGGAATGATCATGCATTAGAATTCAAGCGACTAATGTGACTAATGGTTTGTGGCCTTTTCTCTGCAATGTGCCGATACAGTAACTTGTAAAAAAAAAAATAAACAAAAAAAACAAATAGAGTGAAGAAACCAACAAGCAATTATTATGGCAACCACTGTGCAAAGCAGATTACAGCAAAGCTTTAGAAAATGGTTAATCTCAATGTTTTCTCTATTGCTTCTTTTGCACATTGGTAATACTACTAAATAATCAATGAGCAAACAATTTTAAAGATGTAAAAGGAACGAACAACATAACTGAAGCGGTTTTATATACTGACTGATGGAATAACTAAGTAATGCAGGTGTTCTGTGTTGTCTAGTCAGGACGATCAGCACAAATCACAAGTGCTTAAACCACATTAATGTAATGGGTTTAACTTGGCCTAAGCGTGGTCAGTGAATGTAAACTGTTAAACTGATGTCTGTTAGTACAGTATGAACTTACAGGATTGTGAATGTCCAACCATTCTGGACTTTTGGATTCGACAAACTTTCCATCAATGAACAACTTGGTGGTGGGCTGAGAAAGGAAAGAGAAAATGATGTAATATGAATATAAAAAGTAAACGTAAAACATGACTCGTTAACAATTACAACAAAAACTTTTTCAAGAGACTGATAAGACAATATACTGTATATTAAGACTAGAATGCACTACTTAATTTTCCCCAAATTCTGCAAGTGTTTGACAGCTAACATTTTAAGATCTGTTCATATTTTCAGTCATGTAGCGTACGCCACAAGACAACATTAGTGTTATTATAAGAGGGAGATAAAAGTCTGGAATGAATGAGTGATTTCTGTCACTGTCTGAGTCATTTTGTCCAGAGCAAGGTTTAGTATGAGGCAGTAGTGTGCAGTGGTCTTCAGAAATGAGGAGGCAAAGTTTCATGTGATGTTTACATTGTGTACAAGTTGAAGGCTTACGGAGCACTACTGAACATCAGTTGATGACCTAGAGCAATTGGATATATTAGCAAAAATTATACAAAGTTCACTGTCTGCTTGACTCTCATAATCACATAAATGTTCTCCTCACCCCACATATTACTCTTAGACCCAAACACTCGAATATACACAATGTTTAAGTTCAACTTTCTGATAAACTTACCACAGAGGAGTAGCACATGCGTCCCATCTGAAGAGGAACCTGCAGAAAGGTACGATATTAAATTATCTCTATTGTTGAGTACGACGCAGATCATTACATTAGATGTAAGTCACTATATTAAACCTCATGTACTGTATAACTGCTGTGCACTTACATTTATTTAACTTGGTTTGTAATAAGTAAAACAAGAAAATTAATTGTTGATACAGCTTTCCATGAAAAAGGGGGAAAAAAAAAATATATATATATATAGATAGATAGATAGATAGAGATAAGCTACTGTCTGATTGCATATAAGACTAAGTTGTTGCTCAAAAGTATTCATGCATGAAGTCCTTAGGACTATGATAACACTAGTAGCACTTAGCGCGTTTGAACTTGACAAGAGATGTCGTGAAATAATATATATAAAAAAGGTAGTATCTTTGTGGTGATTAGTATACAAACTCTTTCCAATTATCGTACTTCAACATCTTACAAACTATCTTTGCAGTGTATTATTGCTTTCATTGTGGCTCGTGTGCAACAAAGTATCTGCTCGTGGTGTTTGACCGTGAAGTTGATACTTTGAAAACATGATGTAACGTCAAATTCATACTACGTGTGTGGCTGTAAAATTCGATGCTTTTGTGTTTCTTACCCTCTTCTTTACAAGGGAACGTATTAATGTCGCTGCCATGATGGAATTCGTAGATTAATGCTGTATTCACCCCCTAATATGCGTCCAACCCCCGCCAGAGGACGTGCGTCGAGACCTGCGCCCTGCACACGAACCGCGGTTTCCTACTGTGACTTTAAGAGTGGGCGGGATTTCGAGTTCAAACAGCCAATCATGTGCTAAAGCCAAATACTCCCCCCGAATTCAGGAATTAGATTGGTTAGGCCTTTCAGGTGATGGACCAATGGTAGTGCGCGTTTGTTGAAAGGCACACCTTATAGGCGAGAGCTGTTGCGTAGGAAGTGATAGGATATTAAACCTGTCAATTATTAATTACACAGCCAATGCATGTGACAAATTTGTTATTCAACAAAAACCGTTAAGTACGTTATTATTGAGCTTTATTTTTTATAAATTGTATTTACTTCATAAATTAAGGTCGGTGGTATAGTTCCCGTTTTGATGCAAAAGCATGTAAATGCTTTGCTTTGAAGTACAGTGTTTTGAAGTCAGAATCATTTTAGCGAATCGGTTCGTTCAAACGGTTCGTTTTTATATTCCCTTTTGTCACGGTTTCACTATTTATTTATTTTATTTATTGTGAAACAGTTGTTTACGAATATGTGTTCGGTCTTGTCGTGTTTGGTGGTTGGTTTATTAACAAAATTTGAATTTTTAACGTGTTTTAACGATACAAATAAGATTATTACATCAAATATGATAAATAATAATGTTACTTTTAAACACATTTTTAATTCCCAATATTGTTAACAGCATTGCTCCCATATTACTTTATTCCTAAACAATCACATCTCAAATGGCTGGCGAATCATTTTGACAGAATCGGTTCACAATAAAAAAGACTCTTTAGTAAACCTCCCGAGTTTCCGTACTATTATGTATGCAGCTAATAAATCCTTCTCAAGCAAAGTCAATTCTACTTGAGGACCAACAATCTAATATGAGTGCATCAGCTGCACGTTTAATCAAGGTAACTTTAAATGCATAAATCCCGCATGCATGCTTTAACATGGAAGATGAGAGAGATGATAGATATTTGACGCAAACACGGGATTAAATCATTTCCAGATGTCTTCCTAAGTCCACCGAAGTTGCTTAGTCACGAGAAACTCAGCCAGGAGGAGGGTTTATAGTGATACATCTCATTGGTGGACAAAGTAGTGTTTTTTTTTCATGTATAGTTTCAGTAGTAACTGGACTGATATATGCATGCCATGGCGACACAAGCGAAGGTTAAATATGTTGTTTCTAATCTTAAATGAAGTTATTGTTTGTAATACATTATTTAACCGTTATATTGTCATGTTCTAGCCTGTTCTTTATGGATATTTTAGAAGTTCTTGCTCGTGGAGAGTCCGGATAGGTTAGTATTGAATAAATCAGATATTTACTAGCATCTATCTCGAGCATATCAAGTATTTTTTGTAATTTAAATGTGTTTTCATATTTACAGCGTTTGAATTGAAAGGCATTGAATATGAACAAAAACCAGTAAATCTCATCAAAGATGGTGGGCAACAGGTATTCATACATCTTTGCACTTGATTGTTAATTTTCATCTAGCCATATCTAAAACATTCCATGTTAACTTAAATCATTATCTTTTTCACAAGCTAACAAATCAGTTTAAGACAATAAACCCAATGCAGCAAGTACCTGCAGTCACCATTGATGGCATCACCTTGTCTCAGTCGGTAAGAACATGCATGCTCTTTCTTTGTGGCACACTGAAATGCAATTAAGTTGTGCTTTTTTTACTCAGTTGGCCATCATCCAGTACATTGAGGAAACCCGTCCAGAGCCACGCCTGCTTCCTGCAGAACCAAAGCAGCGGGCTCAGGTTCGCATCATCTGTGACATCATTGCAGCTGGGATCCAGCCTCTCCAGGTTAGACATGAAATTGTGTTTATAGGTGCACACTGCACAGAAACGGTTTAAAATATAAGAAAGAAGTGGGTCCAAGTCAAAATAGAACATCCTTAAAACTCTACAATATTTCCTTAACTACCAGGTCATCAGCTGAAAGGTACAAATCGCCTGGAAAAGTTAACACTTCTCTACAAGCAAGAATTTCACATCAGTGCTTTAATGCAATGTTTGATTGATATTCCTTAAACTAAGACACCTAAGATGCTGTATTTCAGAATCTGTATGTGCTTCAGAAAATTGGAGCAGAGAAGGTACAGTGGGCTCAACATTTCATTAACAGAGGATTCGAGGGTGAGTTTTACATAGTTACCTTTACCTAGTTAGGCTATTTTCTTTCTCATCTTTGAACCAAATACTCTCTCAACACATTTTCCTAAATGTATTGTCACAAATACTCGTGACCTTATTGGTTAAATGTGTAATTAAATTTTATTGTATATTTTTGAAGCCCTAGAGCCTATCCTGAAGCAGACGGCAGGAAAATACTGTGTTGGTGAAGAGGTAATGGCTGTGATGTACTTTCTCAAAATATAAGGTGCAATGATATTTAATTAGTCCCCAGCATTTTCAGGCACTGCGTAACTCTTAGGTCATTTACAAGCGTGATGCTAACGGTCTAATCAGATTCAGTGATCTATGCTAAGCTACAGCTAAAAGTGCTATCACCAGACCCGGAGACTGGCTGAATGGATTTTTTAAAAATGCTAAAACTCAACTGAAAATTTGCAAAAAGGGGCATGTTCCTTTAAATATATACATTTTATTATAATATATATGGATTATATATTAAATAGCTTATTTTTGTGATGACAAAGCTGAATTGTCAGCACCCTCAGTCACAAGATCCTTCAGAAATCATTGCGATGTGGTGATTCACTGTTCAAGAAACATTTCTCATTATCAATGTTGAAAACTGCTCAATATTTTTACATGACAATTTTGTGTCATGAATAGGAAGTACGTTTGATTAAAAAGAACAGCATTTTTTGAAAGTGAAATATTGTATTTCATTTAAATGTCATTTCATTTTTACTGTCATTTGTTTTTAACTAATCCTGAAGTTTTTGAACAAAATTCTGTTTTAAAATGCTTTCAAATATTTCTAGATATCCATGGCAGATATTTGTCTTGTGCCTCAAGTCTTCAACGCTGAAAGGTACAGGTCTCTTTAAAGCTGACATTAATGTTTATACAATGCAAAATACTGAAATATTGTCATTCTGCTGTACTTTACCAAAGGTTCAAGGTGGATATGTCGCAGTTCCCTACTATCAGAAGGTTAAACCAGACCTTAATTGAGATTGATGCTTTCAAAGTCACTCATCCATCGTGTCAGCCTGATACTCCTGATGATTTGCGGGCATAATCTGAATAATGAAATCAATAAAACACTTTGATAAACAATTGTGTGAGACTCTTCATTAATAAGACAGTTTGATTTCTTTTTAGCAAAGTACTGCATTTATTGCTTTGGTGAAAAAGACTGTAGTCGCTTTTTGCAACTTTCAGACATCTGTGAACAAGAGATGAGCTGTACTGTACATTCCAGTGACTTGTGTTAGTGCAATGTGAAACACACAAAGTGGACAAAAATACAAACGTGAAAACGTGTAAAGTACGTGCAAAATAAAAGAAAACATTTATTGCACAAAAATACAGTCTCTGAATGTACTAAATACAAATCTGAACTAGACGTGAGAGAGGGAGAAAGTGAAGGCTTTGCTCGAAAAAGAAATCGATATAAAAACGGTAGCTGTAAAACAGCTGTTCACGCTAAAACTGCAACAATGCAATGTTAAAAAACAAATGCTAAAAGTGCTTCTCAAGTTCCGATTTTTTCTATGACGTTTCTGTAAGTACCCTACATTTAATTTTTAAGAAAAATAATCCTGTAGTCCCTGATTCTAAACAGGGAGTTCAATCGTGCATTTAACAGTGTCATTATAAAACGTTCCTGAACAATCTGACCCTCCAAATACTAGGATGGTGCACTGGAGAGAGAGACTCTTGCTATGACGGCGATCCCTCGTATCTGAAGATAAAGTCTTTGTAGAGCCCAGGCTTATCAGACTGTGACCTGCGCGAGGCTTAGAGCAAAGCAATGGAGACACCACTGATGACCAGGAGCTGGTATCTGCAAACATGCATCATTTTAACCTTTCAATCCATTCAGACTCATACCTGTAAACTGTAGTCTTTAAAAAAAAAAGCCTAGAAATCAATGCTGTGTGACTGCAAGTCTATTGGCTATTGGTTTTGAGGCCATCTGCTATTCTACTGACATGTCGCCCTAAAATGCCAATTCTGTTATCACTTATTTACCCTTTTGTCGTTTCATACATGAATAACTTTGCTGAAACAGTTGAAGTCAATGGGGACCAAAACAACATTGGACCCTACTGACTTCATTATTTTGTAGTTGTATGCACCAGGGTGCGAGGCTCCTTGTGGAACTTCTCCGCATTTTAAAAAATCTAAACATACTCAAACTTCTGAAACTTAACACACACCAAAAGTGAAATGTTACATCCGATATGGATTTCAGAAGTAGGTGTGGCAAAATGGCTCGATAGCACCACCTATAAATACTTTTAACGAAGTGCCCCTCGAGCTGTGTTTTACACACACGTTTGAAATTTGGTAGACACATGTACACATCAATACAAGTCCTCTGTACAAAGTTAGTTTTCATTGAAGGGTGTGTGCATGGCAGCCTGACAAACTGAGATTCGCAATGAAAGAGGAAGTTGTTATAACTGAGGCGTACAATGTCCGATCTGCACCAAAATTCTAATGTATAATAAAACTCCTGTCCTGAACACATGCCTATATTCAGTTATAGCCACAGTTCCTCCTGTTGGCAACAGGAAGTGGGATGTTTTATGCTCTGACGGAGATTTAATGACACCAGCATAATACTTGGTCAGTCTTTGCTTTGTTAACTAATGAAGATCTTGAGTTTTGAAGGGTGTGTCCATGGCAGCATGACAAAGGTTGATGTTTTCAGCATGGGCATTGTGGGCAAGTTGTTGTAGCTCAGCCAAACAATGACCAGAAAAAATGTCTGGCCTGAACACATCTAAAGGTCAATATTTAGTTCAATCATAGCCCCACCTGCTGGCAGCAGAAAATGACTTTTTACACCAACTCTCCAATCTACACCAAATTTCACATGTTTGGTAAGAGTGCTGGCCCGAAGGCATCTAATGGCAAATATTGAGTTATGATCATAGCACCACCTGCTGGCAACAGGACTAACTTAAACATACAGTACAATATTGCAACAAACTTTATAGATTGAATAAAAGTGCTGGTCTGAAGATATCTACATGCCAATATCCAGTTATATAGGCATAGTGCCACCACTTGGTAGCAGGAAGTTTGGCACATACAGTACAAATGACTAAGACATATTCCTTCTACATTTACCACTTCAAATGCACATAGACCACTATTTGCTACCTTTCAATGCTGCTTACAGTTTAATTGTGATTATTTTACTTAGACTTAAATAGATTGGATTGGTAAATAGTGTGTCAAAGGTGTGACTGTCAAACCATTTCATAGGTCTTTAAGCTAAATAGCTACAATACATTTAGTTGCATGGTACTTAGTGTAGCAAATGAGGGAATGACAGACCTATGTTAAAGAGATGGAGGTCCTGTAGGGCTCCTACAGCACTGCAGCCGCCGCTGATCAGCACCCTGTTGTCAGACACGGGTAGAGCAGCGTGAAACCTGCACAGCAGAATGACAAAAACAAGTCATCCCTTCAAAATACACAAATCTAAGTAAATTCTGCATTATCAGCTTATTCTATGAAGTTTTGAGGTCTTACCCACGGGCTAATGGTGGCATGTTCTCATACTTTACAGCAGTATATTCCATGAAGCCTTTTCCACAAGAAACAAAAGACTTAATATACAAGACTGAGATTATATGAACAACACAACAGATGGTGAATACTTTCAGATGCTCAGTTCCATTACCAAGATCCAGGATGTGAAGGTCATTGAGATAGGTGGCAGTTTTTCTTCCACCAAAAATGATCATCTTGTTCGACAACAGCGTGGTGGAGTGCCTATAATACAATGACCAGGATTAAGGATGAATTATATAGTTGGGTTCAAGACAGCCAAAAATCTCAGTCAAAAAAAAAAAAAAAAACAACACAGAGGAAAAATAAAAAAGGGTAAATCATGACAACATCTTGATTTTAGTTAGTGATTATGAAACTGGATGAATAGACCAAGTAAAGCTTCTTACCCAAACCTGGGCAGAGGACGGTCACCCTCCACAATTGGTTGATACCACAGACCATGTTCAGGGTTGAAAATATACAGTGCGTTACTGCAAACCTTGCCTTCAGGACATCGGCTACGCTGCACTCCCCCAAATACATACAGCTCCTTCTTATAGACTGTGGCACTGTGGTACGCCAATGACGGTATATTTCCCTTTGCCTAGGTCAACCCAAATCGTCATGCATATATACAACAAAGTGTTACATCTAATTAAACCATTGTCATAGTTGCAGAATTAGTTATTGATATAAGTGTGGAACTACTGACAGCAGAGTTTATTTATATACTGAACTATAAACACTATTGCATTTACATATTATATAAGGAACAAATAATTAATACTCACAGAAACAAGCTTCCACTTCCAGGTTATAGTGTCCAGTATATAAATATCACTGTATCGATGGCCGTCTCTCAGACCGCCATACACATAGACGGCTTTAGACTCCGGATCAAAGGTTGCAGAGTGACCTTTTGAGCTTGGTGGACTGACCTCCGGTGAGGAGACATCCATGGGGAACCAGAAATCATTATCTGAGAATTATTACAGTTACAGGTTATATGTTACAGTACATGTTAAAAGGTACATATCAATTAATAGCAAAATATTTAAAAAAAGTAAATAAAACATAAAAGCAAATGCCCTATTTTAATTTAGTATTAAAAAATAAAAAAAGTTAAAAAAATTATATAATAATAATATTATTAAATCATTAAATGTATCCAATAACAATTATTGAATGTATATTTGCTTGAATATTCTTGTGTAGTTACTGTATAGTACTGCATTCATGCAACATTTACAAAACTAGCTGCCCAAAAAAGGGGGGAAAAAATGTAAATATCAATCTTGTGTTTTCATAATGAATTTTAGAATGATACGCACCGATTTCCAGCTTCCATATAGAATCTTTACAGCTAGCCTGGTCATCAGCCTCCCCACCAATCAGAATGGCTGTTTCAGGATCACTCAAACACATGACGTGGCTCCAGCGCTTAGATGGACAGTCTGAGAATAACAGAAACTAATTTTATACAAATAAATACAGTTTTGTGCATGCATGTATGTATGCATGCATGTATATACTTTACCAGCCCTGCAGCTCTTCACACGTTTGACGGCCGTCTCGTCCTCGAAATCTACTGCAGACATTTTATGCAGCTTGCGCTTCTTTGGGCTCAAATCTCGGTTTGGATTCTGAGGGCTTTCTGTTTCTTCGGAACTCCAGATATATCCCTTTATTCCAATAATGGAGCGTCTTGGAGTTTTGTCCTTTAAAAACCACACAAACATTTGAGACCCTCGTGATGCCTGGAGTTCAATCCGCTTGCTGAAGAACTCGTTTTTGGACAGCTCCTTACCATCGGCCACACACCATGAAGTAGTGTGCTTTCTTGCGTCTCCATCTTACTTTTGCCCAGCTCTGCACAGCTGACGCTTCCCTCAGGAGGAGATCTCTGGGTGATCTTCATGAAGACGTACAGAGAACTCATTCTTTTGTGTATTCACTTCATCTTGAGGCATCTCATAAACCTTATGTCTAGAATTCTGAAACATCTGCTGACTAGGTAAAGGCAATGTTCACCCAATAAAACAACAGTCATCATTTACTCTTCAATGGTATTTTTTTCAGTAGGGCCCATTAACTGTTTGGTTACCAAATATCTTTTGTGCTCAGTAGATCATTTGACTGAAGTCATGAACAAGGCATGACTCACATCATGACTCTCTCCGCTGCTGAGAAGGGTGCTGGATGGATTGGAGGAGTGGTTCAGCACTAGACGTTTCCTGGTTACTCGTGGAGTGCTGCTGATAAAGCTGGATCTCACCTACAAAGAATATACGCTTTACCAAATAAATGTGTAATGGATAATAAAAGATCAAACTATTGAAAACAAGACATCCTGTATATGCAAGATATTTATACAAGTGGGAGAAGTTTAAGGACATAAGGTCAAGTTTAAACACCTGTCCATGGATGCGGAGCATGACTTTGGCGTAAACTCCTCTCCTGCCTCTCTGTGTGGCTTCAGTGAGAAGCTCAGGAGTCCAAACTCCTTGCCAGATCAGACACCTTCACAGAAAGAGATTCTCAGAGAGAGCTCAAATTAAATCTAGGGAATATCTGAGTCTCATTTATTGAATTAATTTTATTAATATGTGTTTGACAGTTAAATGATGGTGATTTGCTTGTTAATTAAGACAACTATACATATACTTGACTGACTGGATTCTGGAACGGTTTAAGTGCTATTTGATACAGATGCAAACTATAGTATTTAAATTCATAGTATTAGTGTCTTTTTTTTTTTAAATATTTGTCAGGATAAGTGTTATTTTTGTATTATTTATGATCTTCTATAGTTTGATATTTTGTATTAGCTTATTTTTATATTTTGTTTTCATTTTAGTTTACATTTTAATAATTTGTTATATACTTTTGTCAATTTTATTAGTTTGTTTTTTTAGTGCTGTGAAATGATTAATTGCAATTAAATCGCATCCAAAATACAAGTTGTTTTTGGTTACATGTGTGTACTGTGTGTATTCATTATGTATATATAAACACACACACAAAAAAGTTGTGTTTATATACATTTATAAAATATATACATTATATGAATATACATGCATACAAACAAATATTTTCATATATATATATATATATATATATTTTTTTTTTTTTTTTCTCATATAGCTTTAATTAGTTTGTATTTCAGACAGTTTCACAACTTCTAATACTTAATTACTTTAGTTAGTCACCAAGGCATGTCCTTCCTGCAAACAACGGCAGTGTTGTAATCATAAGATTCAGTGCACTTGCCTGGAGTGAGGTGAAAGAGTCCCGATGACCTGTGACTTGACCTCTGGACCCAGCAGAATCTCCACAGAGATCTCTGTATCACTGGAGAAGGATGACCATTCCCCTAAACCAAACACTATCAGCTGCTTCGGTAAAGGTAGCGGCATCTGAACCTGGTACGTTGTACGGTTGACATTTCTACATAAGGGTAGATCAGAGAAAGATGAGAAAAAGAGAGCGTCACACAGGGAAGTGGTCACAAGGGTTAGATCGACAGGTATGTTATTCAATTGTGTAAACGCTCATTCAATTCAAAACCATGGTAAGAACTGACTAAACACATGACCATCAACTACCCTGTTGAAAAAAACCAGCATATGCCGATTAGGTAGGTTTTGAAGCTGGTCATGTGCTGGTCTCAGAACCAGCACATGACCTTCACAAACCAGCTTATGACCAGCTAAGGACCATCTTAAATTAGCATTCATGCTTCAAAACCTACCTAATCAGCATGTGTTTTTTCTTTTTTTCCAAGCAATTACACTCATTGAAAAGGTATATATTATGAAAGTAAAATTTACTCTGAAAGTTACTTTGACTTTGATAAAGAACATTTCTCCACAATATAAGGTTACAACAAGTTGTAGTATATATTTGATATTATTTATGATTTACAATTTCTGCTAGTAATGCTAGTCTATGGTCACATAAGTGGTTTGATAGGTTTGTTTCTTGCACACAAAATGTCCTCAGTCCTAGAGTATTATACCTCTTAGATAACCTTTTTCATATACATTTGACTACATAGGACTTCAAATAAACACACACACACACACACACACACACACACACACACACAAACTGACAAACAAAAATACACAGCCTACACATAAGCAAACAAACAAAAGCACATATTCTCCTCAAATTATGTACTTAATCATCATGTTTTTTTGTTTGATTTTTGGCAATAATGATGGCAAATGTTCAACAACTGTTTCGCAGCCAGAGATTTCTATCCTAAGATACATTCATTCCTGTTAAAGTGTGACAAACTCTAACATGTTTGGTTAAGTACTGTTAAAACAATGAGTAACATTAGGTCGTACGGTGAAATAACAAGCTCAAATGAAAGCGCCCACCGTATAAACTGTCGAGGTGCTTCACGTAAAGACCAGATGGCATAAAAGTGCACTTTGCCCATGCTGTTGATTCAGGATCGATCCAACTCCTCCAGGGCTCTGTGTGTCTGTGTGCGGCCTTCAAAACTGCAGCCAAAATCTCCCGCGACCTCCGTCGATTTATCACCTCTGTGTCACACGCTCCGCCACCAATTAACATCTCTACATCTCTACATCTCACTGAGTGACAAGTCTGGAAACATCCACTGTTAATAATAAAATAAATAATAAATGAAATACATTAAAAAAAACACACATTTATTATATTGATTTTACATTATATTTAAGTAAATGGTATAAACGTATAAGAAGCGTAATTCTTATACAAAATTTAAAAGACTTAAGACATGCTTAAAAGCATTTTATTGTTTATTATGTGCTTTTTCTTTTCTACATATTTTATTTTTTATCGTTTCTTTTCATTTAGTTTTATTTCTTCAATACAACACCCTGCACAACACGGCCATGACCAAGTGACATCTTATACTGAAAATGTTTGATTTTGGAGTGACAGCATTACTAAAATCAAAATTTTAAACTAAATAAACATAATGAGGTCAATGAATACATTAAAATATGCAAATAAAAAGGGAATAATCATGAAATAAGTTTCCAAGAAATTTATTTAATAAAGAAAAAGTGCTACATTTTTTTTTCGATATAGGAAAAACAACCATAACAACAACAAAAACTTGGCCCCATGGTATGTTATTTAAAATGTAATATTCCTTTGCTAAAAATTAATTCGTTCATAGAAGTAAGATATTTAACAAAAATTATTTTAATGAAAAATGTTATGCTGTTTTATAGGACTGATCATCACGAATTTCAATAATTTAAATATACTGGTTTCTGGCTGACCATGTTGTTAATAAATTAAAACGTGTGTATATGTATATAAATATATTAGGTTTTTTTCCCAGTTTAACAGCGCCCTCTATCTAAAACATGACACAATAGCAATTTAGTAACCCTGCTGTTACTCAATACATTACCCTCAAGGGAAATGATGCTTGTACTCAAATGAAAAACTATTTTTAAAGCTGAAAGGAAGGAGCCATAAAACTGGATATGCAACAGGCAGCAACTACACACCGTCTCACCGTCAACGTTTATTGTGAACAACAAATAGCAAAAAGAAACAACTAACCAAAAACAAGAAAAGGATGACAAACATATCATATTCATATAATACAAAAAAAAAAAAGATACAGAGAAGGACAAACAGAAAAACACATTGGCAGAATCGAGTACCTCAGCAGCACAATGCAACAGTCTCTCAAGACATGCAAATAATTAAGGTACGCAGAGAAACTCACACAATGCACATTTGAAGTGATTTGGTATTCATATAATCAAGAACAGAGTGTTTAAATGAAAAAATCGTATACTACAACCCCCGCTGGCAGTGGTTAGTGTAGCATATTGCATGTGACAGAAGCAAAAAAAAAATTACTTTGGTAAAGAGGGACCAGCTAACATAAGCGTAAATAAAACATTTTTAACAGGATATCTACATTACGTCAACACAGACCGAACTGATGCCAAACAACCCTAAATCATTCCTGGGACATGCAAATATTGGTTCAGTTATGCAACAAATGAGCTTTTGTGGCAGGAAATGGTTTAAAGTTGTAAAGAAGCTGGCTTTGACCATTTCCATGAGTAGTAACCCTGGTGACTGCAGTGATAGTCATCTTGGTACAGTATACAACTGCCATAAAAACATATTTAAAAACGCATCCTAACTATCTGTGCCTTCCAGTGTTTTTGTGGCTGAGAAAGCAGTGTGTCTGACCTCAGAGGCCCTTCCTATGCGCTGCTCAATGGAGTATTTTATGACATACAACAACAAAAACAACCAAAGAAACAGAAAACACTCATGTGTCATTCCCTGAATTGACAGTGACCTCTGCCACGTCATCTGCATTGCCTTCCTTGTTTGCTTTTGAATTGTTTGGAACTGTTTGAAAAGCATTTGACCCGGTTCACCACCCTTATACTTTCCCTGATTACTCTGTAGTCCCTGATATACAATGCCACAGTTCTGTTGTGGTGTCAGACAATACACTTATAAAACATATATGGAGCTTTTATATGAAATATATCATTTTGCACATAACATCTTTAAGCCACATAAAACACATTGCACACGATTCCATTCACTTAAAAAGCATTCTGTATTTATATATATAAATAGAAGTGATTTTTTGATCTATGATAGGGCTTGGATAAAACGAAAAGCACAAATCAACAATAGCAAGAATTATACAGTAATTTAATACATACGATCAAAAATAGTATCAGTGAAAGCTTCATTTTAAATATGCACTTGATTCCTCAGGCACTGTAGTACACTCTGTAGTACAGAGTCTTATTCCGCCAGAGCGAGTACGAGTTGTCGAACTTCAGCTGGTATGTACCTTCTCCTGGAAACTCGTGGCTCCCGCTCTGAACCGCCAGATGACTGTCCTGACGGTACACAGGCAGGATTTCTCCCAAGTTCGAGTTGGCGACTGATTTAGAGCCCTTCTCAACATCTCCAGGAACCACAGGGCCTGTTTGAAAAGCAATCAGCCATATATCATTGAAAGTATCCCTTTAAATGCATCTGCTTATTTTAGGCTTTGTACAAAAAAGGTTTCACAACATTAACATCAAATATTTTTTTATTTCCTAAAATAAAAATAATAAAATAAAATATAATAAAAAAGACTAAAGTCTCAAAATCAAGAGAGATATTTTTCTTAAAAGTTCATAGACTTGTACACACTCCCTAAAGTGACTTGTTTAAACACACCTCCACTTTAATACATCACAAAGTGGGGGCGTGTTTTTATAACAGACCAAATGTTTATGCAAAGTAAAAAGGCGGAGCTTTTATTCTAGCTGTAGTACAGTAGCTGCCATGTGCTTGACGCGGTGTCTTTTCTTCCTCTGCAAGGGCAGTGTGGCGCTTCTGACTCACAACCTTTAAGTAAGTTAAGTTTTCTTATTAAAAGAATCTGCTACTTACTATTCAAACGCCAGTTTTGAACAGTTAAGGGTAGTGCTTCTTGTTTCTCTTTCTCCAATCACAAATGCATACATGGTGTTACGTTTACGCGGCACGATGCAACACCACACGTAAAAAGACAGTATAAGTCATGATAATCAGTTATTATGTCTCCACTAGTCTCACGTAGCAAGACCTTCAGACTGACGGCTGAAGGTCTGGAATTCATAGCCGCTTTCTTTGGTCATGGCCCGCCCATAAGGCCGTTT
>JAUCMS010000031.1:18235452-18254728 GCA_032357445.1 Enteromius radiatus | reverse complement strand
AATCAACGAAGTAGAAGAAAACAAGCAAAAAGTCATTGATCTGTTCTTACACGTATAACAACATCTTGATATTGATATACGCTCGTTGTCACTCAAGTAAACACAAGACTTTTTCTTCCGCTATCACATGTCTGTGCTTTGTTTCCAGGCGGACCGAAAATAAACGCGACACTCGCGCCCCCCGGAAATCCACTCAAATTCAACTAATTAGATGACGACTTCGACACTGCTGAAGTGTTTCCAGAAAGTGTACCATAAGCATCAGACGTTCAGTCAACACTCTGTGGGCGTGACGTCTGAGGCTGAGACTATGTCTCCACTGGATGCAGCAAATGCCTCGTTTGTAATGTGTTTTATTGTTTGTGTGACAGAGCCGGGACGAGGCATCATCTTATGATAAGGGGAATAACATCAGAGCACACCTCGCTTTTTTAGAACAATTAGCTTTGTATAAATCGACCAGTTTCAGGAGGCGGGGCTTATATATATAAAACAAATATGTACAGTATGTGGAAAGGTGGCCATCTTTGAAATGCCTCTCGGGCATCCAAGAGCAGCTCCTATCTCTTTAGGTATTCTATAGTCTTTGATAAAATTTTTCTTAAATTATGAAAAAAAAATGATGAAATGAAAACTGGAAAGAATCCTAAAGCGTCATTATAACTGTCATACTGCAAGAAACACCCTAAAAGTAGGCTTTTTATTTACCGAAACCATAACAGTTTTTCATTACTGAGATTTAGGGAAAATATGACCTGGACAAAATCTTGAAAGGTTTCTTGAGAGTCATCCGGTCACTAAATTAAAAAAACTGGCCCTCATACACTATAAAACGTTGAATCCGATTTTAAACTTGTTTTCTTCACAGCAAATTCGTGCAGAAACGTGCATTGTTACTAGAAGACATGTCACAAATTAAAATAATGTGTTCTGAAATCAGCTGAAACTATCAATCATGTTTGATATCCTCCGACTGGATGGAATCAAAATGTGAAGCTAGGGGTGTGCGATATATATCATCCATCTGCGTTTAATGGCTTTTTTCATTTAACAAAAAATTTGAAACACCTGCGGAGCTCAGGCATACATTACATGAATTCTAGACAAGTGCACTCTTTTACTGCATGATTCAGTCTATAAAAACACATTTATAAAATCAAAGTTTTCAGGATTGGATAGAAGATGACTCGACTGACTCCCCGGTTTTAAAAAAACCCCTAAAACTTAACTCTGAACAAACAAGAAAGTTTCGTGTCATATTGTTGATACTGATTTAATTTGCTTGGTAACAGCTGTTCAGAGGTCTTATTATTCTAATTCACTGATTAAATGTAAGAATGTGATTCAAAAGATAATGCGCTTATGACTTTATGAAGGTAAAAATGTCCATAAAAAGATAACAATCAATTAAAACCTATTGGAAAAGTTTACAATTTTAATCGGTGTGAACCGACCACAACACAAAATATGAATATCAAAAACTTTAGAAGTCTGCTGTCCATGCTAGTCCTTAAGATACAAGCAAAATAACACACTTAAAATATTGACTGTGTTATCATTAAAATCACAGAAAATAAAGATATTTTTTTGTCAATATCGTCCCAACCCTATATGTAGCAAAAAAAACCCACTCTGTGATCTTCATAGACTACATGATTTTCTATAAAATCAGCTCAAATATACAGACTGGCTCTAACTTTTGGCAACTATTGTCGAGACTGTAAATAAGGGGAAAATTGGGACAAAAATCATGTTCCAGCCATAATTACAATTACAATCCAAGGCAACTGTGTAGATAGACTAAGCAATCAACGGACAAAAGAAGACAAAACAACCCTTTCAGTTTATCTGAACAAAAGCAGGAAACAGGACAGGAAGTAGCCCCTCACCTTCCAGGTCATCATCTTCATCCTCATCATCACTGGACTCGCTAATGTGGACAGTAATGGCTCGGCTAGTGACGGGAGACCAGTCGAAGTAAATCCCAAAACCAATGTCATAGCCGTCTGTAGCAAACTCCCAGCACACGCGCTTGGCCTCAGGAACAGTGGGCACATGGACAGTCATTATGTCTCCGCGATACACCGTCACCATGCTGTCCTTCTCCTGACGCAGCTTCGTCTTCAGCTCCTTCAGGGCCGCAGAGGTCCATGTGGATGCTGGCTTCATCGGAGGAAGAGCTGCAGAGAGATGAATGCTATTGATACTCTTTCATTTAACACTTGGATTGAGTAGAAATGCATGAGAATATTTGCTCCTTGCTCATCTGTATTTGAACCACCCCAAATTATGAAGAAAAAGACTTGACAATGAAAATGAAATTAAAAGCCTGAACCTATTTTTATGAATATTAAATGGGTTTTTTTGTTTGTGCTGTCAAATGATTAATCACGTCCAAAATAAAAGTTTTTGATTACGTAACATGAGTGTACCGTTTATATTTTGTGATTGTGCTCCCCTATGGCTTAAGTACAGTACTGTAAGCTTGCAGAGGCTCCAAGTAGCCTATAATGATGCATTGGGAATTTTGTTGCAGAAACCTAGGTGGCATAGCAAAAGTGAAATGTTTGTGGGCTCAAGACTCTTAAAGCTGTATTAAGGAATTACATATATAAATTCATATGTCGGCTTAATGAGTCCAAAAACCCAATTATTGAGGACCTACTTAATATAAAGGTCAGTACCATTCATTATGAAGATTGGTATCACACTTAGTACTTGTACAACACTGACATGGTTTTAAATGTTCTTGTATTTATGTATTGTTTGTTTAAATATTGGACTTTGAGTGTGTAATAAAAAGCTTTGATTGACACGACATGTAAATGTATGCAAATCTTTTCAAAATATACACTGTATGTGTGTGTATTTACACAATACACACATATTATGTGCGATTAATCATTTGGGGGTTTTTTTGCATTGTGACTTCATTGTTATCACGAGCTCTCCTAAATTCTCATACTTTTGTCATTGCCATAATGCCTGATTACTTTCTATATTGAACAATACATATGTGATGTACATATTAAATTATTTCTATTTTTGAAAGCTTTTTAACATAAAAAAGTTAAATATACATATTTACAAACATAATTAATTTATAAATTATAAATACACAGCATGTATAGTAGAATAATTCATGCAAAACGCACCTATATATATATATATATATTATATTTTATTTTTATTATGTCATTGATGTATATTTCCTGAGTAACCCATTATTTTGTAGAGGATTATTATTATTATTATTATTATTATTAATATTTATGCATTTGCAAGACTTTTTTTTATCCATTGTGTTGCTATTAATAATAATAATAAAAAAATACTCTTTCAACAAAAAATAAATACAAATTAATTAAATGAATAATGAAATAAACAATTGATAAGCAGTCCAGAGTTTGTATTATATATCAATATCTTTTTCAGCAGCAATATCTTTTTCATGCTTTACACAATCTGCGCCTCAATATCTGCTAGGCCCTGTATAAAACAACTTTTTTACTGCATACTACAGAACTTGGCCTATATAATGTACACTACATGCTATTTTTGAAAGTCATGTGACCTGTCTAACAGCCACTTGACAGAAAACGCACACACTTATTCAGTTAAAACGTCATATATAGAGAGATTCTCAATTTTTGGATGATTAAAAACTAGTCTGTCTTTAAGGTTGTGAACAGACATTACAAATAGCACAAACATCCTTCTTTTTTTATCTGACAGCTCTTTTCTCGAGGGGCAATGATGAAAGATGATGAGAAGGTTTCCTGAGCTTAGCTTCACCTCTCTAATAGGGGGTGTACTAACCTTTTTTCTCCCCAGGGTGTGAAGTACTGCTCTCCTGTGAGTCACCCGCCTCTGCCTTCTCCAGAGATGCGCTGGGCTCCTATTGACAACATCACAATACATACATACAAGCACAGCACTGAAGCGAAAGATCACTTTTTCACAAATATATGACAGGCTTGAATTCACTGTACCTCGGTGGATTTCGGGGATTCTCTGTTATTGCTGTTATCATCCATTTTAGTTTGGTTGTCCGGCTGGATTACTGTCCGAGAAAGGTCTGTGCTTTGAAGTCTTCAAAATGAAAGTGGAAAGGATGAGGTTTACATACCTTTGAAATCTAAAATAAGCATTGTTGAGCTCTGGGGGGGAAAAAACCAGCACAAACCTGTTTAAAGGGTTTGCTTCACAGTTTTTTGACGTTATGCCAGGGAAAGAAGAAACAGACAGAGATGACAGTCTAGACTGAAGCTCTGATGTCTCTAGTTTCTCCATCTCTTGAGGAGCAAACACATGAAATATATAAAGCACCATCACATACATCTGAATGAAGCTTCAGTTCATCACATGACAACTCTTACCTGACTCAGAGGCGGCTTTCAATGAACCTCATTAAACTGAAACAAAATCTGCAGGAAGAAACAAAACAGTCCATACTGTACTTTAACATTAAATGTAATGACATTAATGAATATAAGTAAGGCTGTTTTGCGCAGTCGTCATCAAGTTACACGTGAAGCACATACGAATCAGTTTTGACACGTCGAGGAACTAAAGTAAAATTCACCATCAAACCATCAATCTCAGCACTGAAAAAAATACATTTGCATTCAAATCAAACCCAGCCTGTGCGCTAAACCCACACGTACAGTATAGTTTCGTAATATAATGTACACACACGTACCTGTGGCGAGCGTGTGATGCTGTAGATGCAACAGTGTTGCCTGACAAATACCGTTTTGACGCCCAGGAAGTCCGCTAATTTGTAAATACGTGTTCTGAAGCGTAAAGTCTTTTCTGAATGGCTGCCAGACAGACTCATACGACTACATAATAAAAGTCCCCACATGCAGTTTGCGAAGAAGCTATTTCTGCTTCAAGAAAGCTTTTATATAAAATATGAAATATTTGAATTTTATATAAAAATAACAAATATTAAGAAAATCACCTTTAAAGTCATCCAAATAAAGTTCTTAGAATGCATATTACTAATCAGAAAGTCAGTTTTGATATATTTACGGTAGGAAATCTACAAAATATCCTCATGGAACATGATCTTTACTTAATATCCTACTGATTTATGGCATAAAAATAAAAATGTATAAATCTGCCCCATACAATATATTGTTGGCCATTGCTGCTTAGTACAGAGTTACAAATACTTTATTCAGCCACAATGCATTCAATTGATGAAATGTGACAGTAAAGGCATTTATAATACTATAAATTAATTCTGTTTTTAAATTCTTTTGACCTTTCTAGTCATCAAATAGTCCTGAAGTTGTTCTTTTATTTATTTATTTTTATTATGGACACATTTCATGCGGTGTGTAATACAGCTTAGTGGGACAGGTTGCACAATTGAAAAAAATAAAACAGACAAAAGAAACTACATTTATGTAGGCCTATCTTTTAAGCTACCGAGCTATGCTTCGACTCAATCTCCCAGCTTTTCTCTTTTTTTAACAAAATGTATGTTTTTACTGTGGACTTGTAATAAAATTTCAACTTTGTTTTTAACAGCCTTCAAGATGTTAACACTTTAAAAATGCATTGTCATGTTAGCAGACAGATTACACTTTCACATGTGACCAACAATTCCACAGCATATATCAAATCTGACAGAGCTGACACATCTGGTGATGAATTTGTAGTCATTTAACTATCAAATACATTAAATCAATCAAAACAAACAAAGCAAACAGTGAGTATGTTATTGTTCATAAAGCCTTTATTCAAATATCACATTTAAGTATTTTTTATATAACACTAAAAAAACAAATCTTATGTTGGTGACATTTGACAGGGTTGACAAATTTCGATCACAAAACAAATAGAGTTCAGGTGGCAGTTTTTTTCTGTTGATGCTAATGAAACCTGCTTCAGGATAAAATTATCCAAATATTTTAAATCATTTTTTCAGAAATTGGAAGATGGTGTTGACATATCATGGTTGTGACAGAGGAAACATGAGGATTTAAAATATTCTAGAACTATATAACTCTGACACTGATGTACTCTGCAGAGCTGAACTGTGGCAGGGGGTCTTTTAGAGTGACAGCTGCCCCTGATTTGATTACAATTGATTTGATTTGATTAGTGATTGATTGATTGCTTTTCATAAAGCAAGGTCTTTTCATCAATAAAAACATTTTTATAAATTTTCTAGCATATGAATGACTGAATGTTTTAGATGTTGTGTCTTAGATTTGGTATAGGCCAATGATGAGAAAATTAAATTGAAGGGGATAACTGTGTTAAATACATTTTAATACGAATCCTTAAAAACATTTAAAAGTTAAACAGCAGTTACCCTTGCTGGACCTGTTTTGTCTCAATGACTTTGAATAAGAAGAAATGTTTCTTGAGCAGCAAATCATCATATTAGAATGCTGATGAAAATTCAGCTTTGCCATCACAGGTATAAATTATATTATAAATATTGTTGCTTTTATGATCAGCCAAAATTATTTTACTAATTTTTAGCACATTATAAAAATAATTAAATATAGCCTAGTTTATTCATCTGTCATTCTTGATTTTTTTATTTCTACTGACACTTCACTATTTATTCACACATAAATTACGTCTCTTAAAATAAAATACTAAATATATTACTTTATCTTACACTTATTTTTCTTGCATTTAAATTTTTTTATTGGTAGCATTACAATACTTTTGTTTATTAGCAGCAGATATCCTGTGAAGGTAAATGGCTTGGCACAGTCAAATGTACTGGGAAACATTTCAAAGTCATTTGGCCACGTGTGGCAAAATTCTGCAGAGGATAAAACACAACTATAGCACTCAGCAGCTCAAAGGGATCCAGCTGACATGCTAACTTTTCCCCTGAGTTTAATTAACACCTATTTTAGACTTCACTTTACAAACACCTGCTGGTTAAAGATAAACAGACTGAACATGAGCACAAAAAAGTACACAGTGAAACTTAAATGTTGCACAATTTAACTGAAGCGTCTCATTGAATTAACCAAATTGTCTTATCCTTACACTTCGTTTGAGAATACATCGTAGTACAGAACTGAAATGCAGACTCGCAAACCTTCATCTCTCAACACCAAATCAGTCAACGGAGTGTCTTTAGTCTGTGCTTCAACCAAACTGATCCACGGAAAAAGGCTGTAAAAGAACAGAGACAAACCATATAAGGCAAGGCCTTAATAATATCCATAGTTAATTTCGAACGTCTACAATAAGACTCACTCATCAGGGTTATCCAGATCAGATGCGCTGGGTGAATTTCTAAAGCTGTGATAAGTAAATGTGTTTGTCTCAAACAGCTCGTTTAGCAGCCGAAGAGTCTTTCTGGAGCCCAGCTTCTGCGCCGTACACATGTTGAGGAGACTGTAGAGCACAGCAGATACCCATCTCTGATCCAGGAAGAGGCCACCTTCAGCAAACACTGCAAGTTTACTTAATGCTGTCTTATAGCTCACTGTGCAAAAAACATATTGACTTCACATGACAGATGGATATAGATATACTTGGAAGGCAAATAAGATGCTACAAAAGATATTTGTGCACCTAAGATTGATCATGTTTCTTTGAATTTGTCTATAGGGGGAAAAAAACATATGGTTTATCTGCAATTGCAGATTAAAAAATGATCCCTTGTGCACTGCTTTTTAGTGGAAAGGGCTACTTTAACACTGGTGCTGTGGCTTGTTTTTCATGTACGCGGGTGGAAGCGACCACAACTTATTCCTGTGGAATGCTAATTTTATTCATCCATACGAAAAATTGAATTTAAGGCTATTTTGTAATAAAACATTATTGCTATAAAACATGTATAAAATGAAATATGTAATAAAAAATATTTTGTAGTAAAAATGGCATTTGTAAAAAAGTAATATTGCGAAATATTCTTACAAATAAAACGTTTTGGTTTTAATATATTTTACAATGTAATTAAATTTTTTTAGGATCATTCATACAGTCTTCAGTGTCACATGATCCTTTTGAAATCATTCCAGTATGCTGATTTGGTAACAATGACAGATGAACACTGACATTTTGAAAGGAAATAAACTTGTATTGCCAAAGATAAATCTGCCATTTTCACACACCATTCATTGAAAGAGGAACTGTTGCCAAAATCACTTCTTTGTCCTTTACAGCTGCGGTCACCTGATTGTGGAGAAGCCAAATTGTATTGACATCATCACAAGTCACAAACTCATATTGGGGTTTGATAACAGAACTGTGGTCAAGGAGCACAGCAAGCCTGAAATTAAGAAAAAACACTGTAACAAACTAAGTAATTTTACTACCTCAAAATCTAATTTGGAAGTATAATCAAAATTTGAGAGAAAATCAATTAATCAACAAACAATCTTATTTCTATAATAAATAACAGCGGGAATTCAAAACTAAGGCTGGTCTGAATACCTGTTAAGAGGCACAGCTGAGGTGAAGCTGTACACCAGACAGTCTGAAGACAGATGACAGCGAATGTCTGCGCAGACTTGAGATAGCTGAGAGGGCAAGACGCACAGGAACAGCATGTCTGCCCATTTAGCCAGTCTGATGTTGTCAAAGTAACACTCAACATCCTTGTTTGAATATTCTCCTATGGGCCAATGAAAGAAAAGAGATTTTTTAATGAAGAAAATCCTGATTTATCTAGTAAGGTATATGACGTGACACTGTCTGGTTTTTAGAAGAAGATTTATCATTCGTCCAGCATTAAAGTGGAAACTGCTCTTGACTGAATAATTACCATGACACGAGAGCGGGAGTGGTCACACGCATATGGACCTTCATGTGGGTTTCTATAGTAACGCCGTGTGCATGATTATGCAGCTTTGATGGGCCTTCAAGTATACACACCCTCACAAACACATCCAGACGACCCAGTGATTTGAGGACTGTTACACTGGACTGCTGTGAAATGTTTTTACTGTATTTATGATCAAATAAATATAGCCTTGGCAAGCATAAAAGACTTTTGAATGGCAATCGAATCGCCATCAGGAACAATTGTTTTTAAAACTGTGGAACAGCATCTGGTTGTGTCTAGCCAATGTATTAGACAGATAGATAGAGTCATAAGACTCACATTTATTTGATCAAAAATACAGTAAATACATCGTATGGGTCAAAATTACCTATTAAATGAAAAATTCAGAATCGCAAACTAAAACTTTAGAAGCATAAATGAAAACTCTGGAAGTGCACTTGTTAGTATAGATCAGTGAATAAAAGAGGAAAAAACCTGTGGTATATTAAAAATACTTTAAATATAAAAAATGGCTAATATTTCTTGAAAATGTACATTCATTTTAATTGGCACAAATCTGACTGGTTTTGTAGTCCAAGATCACATATCATTACAGTTAAAATAACCGGTTTCTATTTTAATATTTTAAAAAGTGTATTTATTTACTTATTAATTTACAGCATAATCAAGTGCTCTGTTATGATGATAATAACTGACAGGTTTCTGACTGGTGATACATTTTCTTTAATGAATAAATATTTATTTTAAGTAGATTTTTGTGGAAGTGTTATTGTCTTAACAGTCCTTTTAAATCAATTTAATTCATCCTTGTTTATTGAAATAATAATATTACTATTAATACATCCTATATTAATGATTACAATAGAGTATAACTAATTATAATTTATGATTTTTCCGTATCTTCCATTTCAATGTGTTGACTAACTAACCTAATGTCTCGGGTCTTCTGGTTGAGATGTTGATGTGGCGAGGTCTGAGGCCGGAGGCACGCAGTAAAGCGGTCGCCAGCTGTTTGCCCAGGAGTCCCGCTCCCAATACACCAACACACAGATGTGCTTCAGCAGCGCAGCCATTCTCGGCGTACGCTCTCTTTCTGTGTGAAAAGGTTCATGACTGTTGTAAAAACGCTATCTGTGGTCTGAAATCCACAAAAGTGTTGGACTCTTCTTACCTTAACAAACTCAGGAGTTTATATGCAAAAACAGCATGCGCACATCCACTGACGGTCAAGCCAGCGGACCGACTGCGCAGAAATACCAATTCTTTCTCATCTTCACTGAGACCAGCCTCAAACCCGAGAGAGCTTAAATGTACTGTCAAGTCCAACATTTTGATAATCGCGGATATTTCGAGATTTCAAGTGAAGAACTGCGGTTACTATGGTAACCGTTCCAAACTGTGAAACTAGAATCAAAACGTATATAGTAACGCTTTACGTCAGGTTTTCAAAACAAAAGTCCGAGACATACACAGACTTTTCTGGTCAGGGACCTCTGTTGGCATGCTGAATGAAAATTTTATTCATAGCAAGTTTATAAAAATAAAATACAAAATAATTCCAACTGAGAAAAAAAACAACGACTAAACGAAAAACTAACACTGTACAAGGCATTTATGATACAAATAAAAATAACACAAATAATTACAGTAATGTACAATGCCCCACCCCATAACATTCTTTTGTACACTGTACATTTAACTTCACAAATTGTTAACAACAATATGCAGTAAGATAAAGAAAATAAATAAAAAATTGTACAGATGTAAAACTGTATCATGTATTATATTCTTTTCTCATACTGTTACATCATTACGTGTCATTTTGAGACAATTAATAATACAGCAGTAACAGAGAAATTCAGCCTTTGGAACATTCACAACTTTCTAGTTTTGCTCATTCCATCTGTTAGAGAAGAATTGCAAACAGAGAAACCGTAGCTACGACATAGATTAACCTTCAGTCCATTATCAAAACAATACTGTGCACTTTCAGTAGGTGGAAAAAGAGGTGGAGATCCAACAAGCAAATAAAAACAACCTCAGTCTGTTTTGTATGGGATAAAACCAGTATACTAAATGGTATTTGACTAATCAATACACAGATGGACAATTCAGTTTCTTTGTTATTTAACACCGATCTGATAAATGTGTAAAGTTTGCTATGACGGAATTTGCTTCTAATCTCCTTCGGCCAAAGGATTAATTGCAGTGATAGTAAAAAAACATTGTTTTTTAATAAGGTGATTGACCAGATAGTGTCTTAAATCTGACCCATTAATACCAATAACTGACTATATATTATACAAGGCTGTGATTGCAACTGTAATTAGTGTCTGACTAAAGCAATGCTATATTAATAATGAATAAAATAAAGATAAATAAATAAATCTTGCTACGTATACCTTTTCTCTAATCCTTATATTTCATACTATGAGAAAATATTAGGATTTGTATGATGCCGTATGCTGATATCCCACATGCTCTGGTAACCTGGTCACCATCCTCATACACTTAAATGCATATTAACCAGTTGAGAATTGAGTAAGTACACAAACAGTCTCTCTGCAAGTGCTGATATAAAGTTAAAACGTGGGTAAGAAGACAGACCGGAAAAAACAAACATGAAGTCCCTATTTACAAGCTGACAGTACTTATCAGGCTACAGGCTCCTGGTATATGAAAACTTGTAAGCTGTGTTTATTGTACATGGCAGCGTTTTGATATTTTTCTGCAGCTCATGCAAAGTGTTGGCCTTCTATGGAAAGTGGAAGCTATATTACAGCAGTACAGGCGGAGAAGGAAGACGGCTGCGTAATTGAATGTTCCTGTCTTTGAAGGGATATTAGCTGCATGCTTTTTAAAAATAGGTAGCCTATTACTATTTTTTTAATGAACTTTGATATGAGTGAAAAATGCTAAATAGCAGCCACAAATGCTGAGGTTTTGGAATGTAAACTAACTTTTGTTCAGGTTTGTTTGATTGGATGCATCGTGTAGCACATAATAAAACTATAGTTTAATCAATTATTGTTGGCTACTGTTATCATATCAGAGGTCTTTCAATAAAATAAGAAATTCTACAAAAGTATTGCAATTTTAAAACCTTCCCTTTTAACATTAAGTTGACCGATTCTGCAGACTTTCTCCTCCAAATCTGTAAAATGGTTTAACAGTGGTAAATGTTTAACAGAGCTAAGAGCACGACATTCTTATTAATAGCTGAAAGTACAAATCACATGAAATAAAATATTTTATAGTCATAATGCAATGATGGATGGTACAGTTAAGTAGAGTTTTCCGCTAAGTATAACAGGCATAGATTATAGGGCCTGCAAATAACCAGTAAAAATGAAGTGGGACTTATATGACATTGTGTTCTTCTGGAAACGGTACATTGTTGTGGGAGGCTCTACAGAAAAGGAAAATGAACAAATAGTCATCGAATCCAGATTCTGAAAGCTCGAGACCGCCATATATACTGTATATTCCAAGCAAAAAACTTCTTTAGGCACGTCGAAGCGCAAGAACACTTTGATAGTCTCAGTGGTCATCTTTTTTTTTTTTTTTAACTCTTCCTCTTGCAAGCTCAGTGAGGTCAGAAACAGTCTACGCAAGTACAAGCACATGATGCTATTAAACACAGGCACAGTTCACTCAAAAATGACAGCTCTGTCATCATTTACTCATCTTTACGTAGCTCCAAAAGTTTTGTTTTCCTGTGGAATGTTCTGGTCACCACTGACTTCTATTATATGGACAAAGAATGCTTTATATTTCATATGTTCCATAATAAGATAACATGAGGGTCGATAAATGATGACAGAATTTTCATTTAGGTAGGAACTATCTCTTCTAACTGTTGCTCTAAAAAAAACCTCTTTGTTAAAAAAAACCTAACTTCTCTCCAGAGGTTATTATGACCAAAAAAATACAACTTTTAAACTAAAAATGTCACCACCTTGTGGAACAACTGATTAGTGCAAAATAAATTCAATACATATGTGTGACCTGCAATGTACATGAGGTTACAAAAATTGGGTGGTGTGCATATAGTATGTACGTACTATTCCGGTGACGAAATGTGTGTCACACACACTGTCCACGGACTCTAAAACCAAAGTACACCATGGGCTTTACCGTGTATGCAACATGCAAATTAGGGCTGTCAAAAAGTTTCAGATTTTATACACAGTTGTAGGTGCGCATTAAGGAGGCAGCCTGATCAATGGTGAGATGCGAAGTGATGTATCATTGCATTATAATGTTTTCGATAGCCTATTCAGTTGAAGCCACTAGATGTTGCGCTGCTGCATTGTTCATCAAAAATATTGCGGAAAAAGAGAACATCAATTGGGAAAAGATCAAAACTCAAACCTAGCACAGAATGCATATTTCGCATATGTTCTACAGGGACACCAATTACCATTCCTAGCACAAGAGAGGTGCATGTTTAGAAAGCCATGTAACTTGTATATTAACGTATTATATATATCAGACCTTATGGTGGGTTTCCCACTCATGATACATGATGCTGCTTTGTTTATAGTAGTTTGAGCTACTTAATTATAATTGGTTTATAAACATAATTTGAAACATTATGCACTTTTTTTTTACAGAGAATCATGCTATTTTATTGCTTTGGATAAACGGCCATGGTAGTATTTTGCTCTAGGCGCCCTCTTGTGGCCTCAGAAGAAAGTTTTTTTTTTTTTTTTTACCCTAACTGAAATTATGCATTTTAAATTGGAATACAATTCAAATATTGATAATATTTACGTATAAAATTAGAATTTAGCATTTTGACAGCCCTAATGTCAATTAAAGCATTTCAGTTCACACACTTGCGTACAATGTTTCAGGCCATGTCTTAAGTGCTGACAGCAGCCAAAGCACAAGCACAGAAAGGGTTAATGATGGCGTGATCTATCAGTGTACCTGCCACTGCTCAGAGATGACTGCAATGCATCAAAGCCCAAATAAATAACGTAATAAATATTAAAGTACAGCCAATCTTGATGCAAACCTCATGTAGATCATGAATACATACAAACATCTTCATAAAAGCTCTGGAATGTTTAAAAGAAAAGAAACTATAAAATACTAAAGATTCAGACAATCGCCATCATGTATAACCTTCCATGTACTAAAAGTGACTTCTGAAAGCCAGCATCTTAAAATTGAGGCTACTGATGGAGAGAAAGCAAAGATGTGCAGAAGAATGAGAATGATTTTTTTCTTTAGCTATAGTGGAAATTTTCACCCTCTCATACTTTTTGGCTTCCGCCAGTGTCCGAACCTGTAGGTTGACTATCTGCTCAGTTTGTTCGAGCACCTGACCTCACGGATGCCGCCTTTGCCCCACTGGGTGTGTATGGTGGCAGAGCGGGCCTGTCTCCCACAGCATCCTTCCTGCATGTGAGGATGAGAGCGCCGCAGGGGAGGTGAGCCTGATAAACTGGGAGGAGAACGGCTGCGGCCCAGACAGCTACCACGGTGCTCGTGGCGAGACGGGGAAGAGCTGACGGAGCGCTGTATTGAGGAGGAGCTGCGGGGGGAGGCGCTAGAGCTGCGCTGGTGGAGGTGGTGAGCAGCGGTGGGACCAGTGAACACGTGCCTGGAGCCCATGTGCTGAGGGGAGGAGCAGCTGGGGTGTGGAGAGCCACGGGGTGAGCTGGCGTGCATTAACTGGGCCAGACAGGTCAGCAGATCTGAGTCACTGGTGCTGCCGGCACGAATCCTGTACCGCCGTAGCCTGGAGGAGAAGTCAAAAGAAGTCAAACTATAACTACCACATGCAACTGATGAAGAAATAACAGGCTGCCTGATAAATGTCTACAATTATAAAAAAAAGGTTTTAGCTACAGCCTAATAATCACTATAGCAACCACTAAGCAATTTAACACCAACCACTCAGAACACCCATCACTTTAATATCTAGCAATTATCCAGTTATCTGGTTGGGTTCTAGGTGGTTGCTAGGGCGTTCTTCCATGACACACAAAAAAAAAGGATCAGTCGTGGCCTAATGGTTAGAGCAGGGGTCATCAAACTTGATCCTGGAGGGCCGGTGTCCTGCAGGGTTTAGCTCCTGCTTTCTTCAACACACCTTTTTGAGCCCACAAGTCAACTTCAAACTACGACTCGCAACTTTCTAGCATATTTTAGTGTACCACTAGCACAAACACAGCTGTTTTGAGGGTTATGTGATGTCGGAACTGCTTAACTGATAAACTGGGAGGAGGAGACTGCTTCCTAAGCGTCAAAGTACGGAACACCTTGCTGAACGTCACAACACTCACTCGTAATTGCAACTATTTTTATGGTTGATTAGTGCATTGCAAAGTGATTGCTAAAATGTTCTGGACGATTGCTAGGTACTACCAAGGTATTTTGTCATCAATCATCAATTCAATGATACAGGGCCCGTGCAGGACCCAAAGGTACAAAATTAAGGTTGCACCACTAATGTCACATGGACTATTTTGATGAGGTCACCTTTCTGGGCATCGAACATGGTAGGTATGTTACCGTCTATGCAGAGTTAGAGAGTACTTGCATTTCATTAAAAATATCTTATTTTGTCTTCTTAAATTGAACAAAGGTCTTTTTTTTTTTTTTGGTGAACTATCCCTTAAAAAAACATTCTGGATATTTGTTTAGGCCCATAGGACTGTGCCATGTTTGGTGGATATACTGTAGTCCCAAAGTTCTTATTTAGGTTTTTTAGAACAGTGGTTTCCAATCCTGGTCCTGGAGAAACCATAACACTGCATGTTAGATGTCTTCCTAATCAAACACATCTGCTTCAACTCATCAGCTCATTAGTAAATACACCAAGAACTCAAATGTGTGTAATAGAGACATCAAAAATGTGGAGGACCAGGAATTGGAACCATGTTCTTGCGCTACAGATCCTGACAGAACCTCATGTGTGCAATAATATACTGACTATATGTTTGCTAACTACCTTCCATCCATGTTGCAGCGGCTAGGAGGTTTTCCTGGTGGTGGACGGGGCATGAAGTGTGCAGAGATGGCTTCCCCGCACGTTGTGGGGGTAACCGGGCGTGGTATCTTGCTCTTTCGTAAAAGTGGGCTGGAGGATGAGGACAGTGAGAGAGCATCATCTCCATGACGATCAGAACGAGAACCCAGAAGTGACTCTTCATCTTGAGAGCGGTCAGAAGAGGCAGAAGAAATCTGGTCCCGCTGCATAGCAGCCACGATTACACGCCTGTCGGAGGATAACGACGGGGAAGCGGAGGGAGAAACTGGAATGTGGTGAACCTTCCTCTGCAGCAACTTCTCTTTAGCAGAACCAGGTGGTGGATCCAAAAGGCTGGATGGTTCTAACACTGGTATACGGCTGTGCCGACGACTGGGGTCTTGTTTTGGAGTGGAAACTGGAGAAGAAGTGCCGTTTCTGGAAGGAGCATCTTCCTTTCCCTCCTCTAGAGTGCGCTGTTTGGGCTCAATGATGGGAGAGGGAGACTCACTCTTAGGGTCTTTTAGTTTTAGGTGCTGCTCATTGCCATCTCTTTGTGCGTCTAAAGGAGGTGTGAGACAGCCATTCATCAGAACTGGGCTACGCGGAGAGGGAGGTGTCCGTGGAGATGGCAGCAGGCTTGGCACTGGGCTTGAAGGTTTCTGGGGGCCATTCCCATTTAGCAAAGGATCCCCTTTAACATTTGAGGGGCTGGCAGGCTGAAACGCAACCTGCTCCTGTGGGGAGTGGATGTCGACTGTGTTGTCATGTGGATGCATCTCATTGTTGCCATTTTCAGTATCACGTCTCTCCAGGGGAACGCTGTCGGATGCAGATTGGGAAGACAGCACAGAGGGGCGCTGAGCTGTCAGCTGAGAGAGGGATAGAGAAAATTAGCTATACGTTACATAATTGTTCATGCCCTTGATGTCACCTGGGGGACACAAATTCAGGTTCAGTCTTGATAAAGACGCTTGTATTGGTAACCAAACATGCTTGCATGCAGATATAAACTGTTCTTTGACAAAATCACACACACAACATTGTTTTGTTAGTGTAAAGAGAATGTCTGTAAGTTATAATATGCTTCACACCAGGGGTGTCCAATCCTGCTCCTGGAAGGATAACGTCCTGCAGAGTTAATTCCAATTTGTTTCAAAACACCAAGCTGTTTTAATTAAGAGCTGGAACTAAACTTTGCAGTACAGTCGCACGCCAGAAGCAGAATTAGACACCCTTGCTTTAGACAACCTGGATGGAAAGCAAAACCTGGCTGAATTAAACAGGTTAAAGATTGTTAGTCACATATTCAAAGAAACAAAAACAAGCCCTGTTCCAAAACCTAGTGACCAATTTGGAACTCTCTAAATAAGCATTATTTCACAAGCACCGCACACACATCTATCTCCTGAAGTGAGCGGAAGACTTGACTTACAACCGATTCCAACTGAGTTTCAAGTTAGCATGATGCTACGCTAACACAGTAGCCCTCCAGAAGCAGGACTGGACACCCCTGTCATAAATAGTGCAAGTGGCACAAAAAAAATATTGACAGCCCTGCAAGTAATGAAATGTAAAACAATAAAATTTACTATATAACTAAAAAAAAACAACCTTTTGTACAATACAGCAGGCTATAGTAGTGTTAAAGACACTAGAAAGCTTACATGCTACAGTCTATTGCAGACTATCCTAGGACACATGTGACTAGGCAGACCCAAACCTAGTTCACTAGGTTTACCAGGAACAGAGCTATTAACAAAGTACCCAGTTTTAAGGACAACCTTAACAGAACAATTTTGGGGCATGCATAATGAATAGAACAGTATTCCTGGGGTTCTTTGAGGAGAGAGCACAAAAAAACTTCAGACAAATACAAACAAAAATCAAAAACATTTATAACACAGAAAGCATTAAGACTGGAGAGAAGACAGTTTGGTTGGCAGAGATGGTGGAAGTTATGGGAAGCACGGAATGGGAGTGCCTATTCACCTGCTGAAGCTGAGCGCGGGTGATTCGTATGACTGAGGGGAACTTGGTGTTTGCAGCCGTTGCTGGAATTGCAGGAAGTTTCCTGCGTCCAGGCGAATGGGCAGCACGAGGCTGGGAAGGTAGTGGCAGCGAGGCGTGGCACGAGGAGGTGGAAGAGGAAGGGTGGTGTTGGTGGTCTGCAGACTGGCTGCGCCACATCCCAGGCGGGGCGCGCTGGTGGAGGGGGTCCGACAGGGTGGTCAGGAGGGTGTGCGGACTAGGGGAGCGCAGGTGCAGGGGGCTGCACGTCCTTGCCACAAGCTCCTCGGGTTGGGATGCAGGAGAGGTGGGCAGCTAGAAAAGGACAGTGGGGAACAGTGGAAGGGAGGGCGAAGAGCGTTTAGTGAGGTGGATCAGGTGAGTCAGGGGTGGTGAATGGGTAGGAGGAAATTAAGTAAAAATATAATAAATGGGCCGAGAAATAGTAGGAGGTAATGAAGAAAGAGGAAGCAGATGGTTATGCCGATAGAAGGAATTCACTGACATCTTCCAGAGACCGCAGCACTTAAATCAAATCTTCAGAAGGTCAGTAATGTGCTTGAAACTGCAACACTGTAATAAATTAAGCCAGCTCTGTGTGGCTTTTACATCACTCCTTCCACATACAGTGTCTTGACCTGGGCTGTGAGGATACAAGAGCTCTGGTAACAAGATCAGCTTAGCTCAGACTACTGCAAGCTAACATCACAGACCTGAGGGTGAGCGGTCTGTATCTCATTACTGTGGCGACAGGTGAGCTGCCCTCAGAGACAACCGTTATCCTGCTGACACTAACATTAAAAAATATTAACCTTACGAAATCCAGACAAGAGTAGTAGAAAGAAACTTTCATGAGGGCTCTAATGTTGACTAACAGTCACAGGAGCACAGGAGATTAAAGGGATAGTCCACCCAAAAATGAAAACTACCCAATTATTTACTCAGCCTCAAGCCATCCTAGGTGTATTTGACTTCCTTCTTTTAAATGAATACAATATAGTTAAAAACTTGGCCCTTTTAAGCTTTATAATGGCAGTGAATGGGTGGTGATATTCAATAGTCCATCACCAATTCACCATTAAAAGTTCTCCACACTGCTCTGTAGGGTTTAATAAAGGCATCCTGAACCGAATGAATGCATTTTTCTAAGAACAATCTATATTTAAAAACTTTATAAACCGTAACCTCTAGCCTCCACTAACTGTTGTATGTGTGTACATGAGAGAGTGGCATTCCAGTGGAAGAAAATACATTGATTCGCTTAAGGAGGCCTTTATTAACCCCCAGAGCCATGTGGAGCACTTTTAATGATGGATGGAGGTACTTTATTGGACTACTGAATACCACCACCCTTTCATTGCCATTATAAAGTTTTATAGAGCAAAGACAATATTTTATATAGCCCAGGGCTCCAGAGTGCGACCGATTTGGTCGCAAATGCGACCGAAATTTTTAAATGTGCGACTGAAAAAAAATTGCGGTCGCACAGGTGCACCTGACGT
>JAUCMS010000031.1:18210911-18227050 GCA_032357445.1 Enteromius radiatus | reverse complement strand
GCTCCTTTCAGTCTCTCGCTGAACACAACAGACGCAAAGAGAGGTGTGCGCTCGCTTGGAAAACAAGTGCTCATACTTGCGCGGCAGTACCAGAGGCTCGCTGAGGATTGTCCAAGAAGTCGCTAGATTTTTCGCTAGTTGCTATTTGTCGCTATTTTTGGAAAAATGTCGCCAAGCGGTCTGAAAAGTCGCTAAATCTAGCGACAAAGTCGCTAAGTTGGCAACACTGATTCCTTGTTCCGATTCCACTCCGGGTTTTGACACGCGCTCATTTACACTATGTTCTGGAACTAGGATAATAATATTAGAGCCATACAGCGGAGAATGCCAACGACCTATCATAACTGGGACGCTATTTCACCAATCACATTGAAAAGAAAACGGTCTCTGTCTGTTGCGTTGAATAAAAATGTACTAGTTGCGTTGAATAAAATGATTTAGCGAATGGAAATGTAGACACCAGTAAAGACATGATATAATCTCTTAGAAGTGACCTTCCCTGCCTCAGTGATCGGCAGCTGTCATTTTAAGGCGTTAGCATACCGACACTAAATGACTGATCTATTGAACTAATGTATTGGTGTGCAGACTGTTAAAACCCCGTATGTAACACTATGAGTGTTTTTTGCTTTTTGCAGACCAAATGCCATTTGATTACAGCATTTACCTCGATTCTTAAGACTTTTCCATCTTACATCAGGCTAATATCTGGCATATTAACGTTATATATTAATACTCTGTCTGTCTCAGTCTGAACTCGTATACGTTAATGGCAGCGGCCCGCTGATGAAATGTGATCCGCTCAGCTCGATGTGTTGCGTTGCTACAGTCAACACCGACAACACATCCACTCACTTCGCATATTACATCTTGTTCATTCCGGTGGCTATGACCTTGAAAACCGTCATATAACTGCATTAATATGACTGCAGCTGTCACTGACGGCATGTGCATAGAGCCGTGTGTCCGTATCCATGTTACTCACCTCAATCCCGTTCCTCACAGCGCCGGGTGTGGTTTAAAAATCTCACAAAATGCGCTTTAAAATCATGTCGAAGACGTCAGATGCAGTATATATGCGGAGTGTTCATCCATGAAGACGGCGGGAGATATCCTTTTCTCTGACATATGCACAAACAGCGCCGTGTTTTTGTAAACGTCCCTTTATTATCGCGGCTCCTTCAGCATCTCTGCGGATTCGTGACGTGCGTCTCCTCTGATCCGTCTGCTCGCGTGCGCGCTCGTTCGCGACGCTATCGCCCTTCGCAACAGCAAGCGCGTGAACTAGCATTCCATTCTGCGGGTGCACGTGGAGTCTCAGAGCGCGTCCTCGAGAAACGCTCGAACGTGGGAGAAAGGCGCCCTCTTCTGTTTAAACTCGGGACAGCACGATCATCAAAAATCACAGGCTCTCAGTACAGTAGAGGTAACGTCTTAGTGTTGACCTCTTGTTAAAGGGATAGTTCAACCTAAAATTATGGGTGAAAGGACATGAGGGTGTGTAATTATGGGTTTGGAAGGACATGAGGGTGTGTAATTAATGGCAGAATTTTCATTCTGGGATAAACTATCCGTTTAAATTCCGGTCTTCTTTAAAAACCAATCCAATAATATGATCCCTTTTGTAGGACGGTAAACAAAAACTTTTTGATTTTACATAAATGCAATCACACAGCTTGTGAATTATGCCCAGTTGTTCTCTTGAAATAAACACCTTTCATAAAGGAAAAGCTGCCTTATGTGTCCTGTATATTTCCTATATGTGACGTCCTATAAATATTACTAAGGGCACAAAAACATGTTTTTTTATTTTTTCACACAATGAAGAGAAAAATAAAGCATATAAAATAGAATACATGGTTCCAAATAGAATACCAGAAAGGTGGTTCCACTTATTGCCATATGTTTAGATTCTCAACGGCTCTATTATTGTCACTTCTCCCTTAAGAACATAAAACGTTATTGAAATAGTCAGTAGTGTCAACACTATTTTTTAAAAAATATATAAAAATGAAGAATACTATTTCATCGACTGTTCAATCCACTCAGTCAATGGCAGCGTGACATTTCGACACAAAATGTCACAGAGCTCCAAGTACCTCGAGTGAAAAACGAGTAGAACGGCATTAAGAAGAACGGACTACAAGCAAATAGGCGTGGCTTAGTTTTTTATTTGTGTTTTTAATTTGTTGTTAAGTACGGTGATTCTAAAACAATTCTTTATTTTTCTGTTATCTTAGTCCCATACGTAAGGTGTTAATTGGTGTCAGCTTATTACAGTTACCGAAGTATCATCAGTGCCTCTATATACTGATACTTTTCTCATCGTACACATGAAGGACCAATCACAGCCGATAATGATTAATGTTTACAAGAAGTTTTTATATATTTTTTTTATACAGGCTGATGACTCAAGCTTATCTCCGTGTTATCAAAAAAAAACAGTCGCTGTTTTAATATGAATATTACACACGTTTTCAAGGAACACAGAAACGCATTGAAACTTGAACGCGGCTGAACGGATGAGCCATCATGCGCCCCCTTGGGGCAATATTACTTTTTGCCATATCGCATTTATTTACAGTGGCTAGTTTGTCGCCCAATGGAAAGAACACACCTCTAGCCCTATCAAATAACTTCCTCTTCATTTGGCGGAATCATGGAGGTGAATGTTTCAGCAGAATCTTTTGAGAGGTAAATAACAACGAAGCCAAACTGGAACGATGTCCATGGTCACATATAATGTGACCGAAAGCACGTTGTTTAATTTGTTTGCGATATGTCTTGTCATTGCTGTCATGCAGTTTATGCTTTTGATCACTGTATTAGAAGTATTAAACCGGAACCGTAATATTCACTATGTATAATGTGTATAACATTGTGTTACAGTATCGTGCCGGGTGGTGAGGAGAAGTTTAAGAAAAACCATGACATAATATTCTACAGGTATATTCCATCATCACCATCATTATTAAATATTTAGCAACTAAGTTTCTTTAGTCAGTAAATATTTAATAAATTGATTAAGTATTATTTATTTATTATTTTTGACCTTTGCACTCTACCATAGGAGACAGAGAGACAAAGCAGTGTTTCAGTACTTTGCCTCCTTCGAAACTTTAGTACTCACAGATAGAGGAGCCAGTCTGGAGCTCTGTGAACGGGACACTCAGGTGGACTTGCACTGCTGTTCCTTTTCATTTTTTTTTCTTTTTTTCCAAATCATATTCCACTCGCTCTTTTGCTTGCTTATGGGATTATTGTCTGTATGTATAAAGACGTTTACTAAATGAGATATTATTTTTTTATTCTGCTTTCTGACTAGGACATAATACTGTATATATAATGTGACCTGATTTTATAATTGCAGGTACATTTGGTGTCCCTGCAAAAATAAAGTCATTATTTTTAATGCTAAAATAAGCTATTAAAGGAAAAAAAGGGCTATATGCCAAATATATATTTTCTGTCAATAACTAATAAATTAACAAAGTGAAAGAAAAAAAAAAACGCAACAAGTAGCAGCCTAAATGCAGAATTTCAATACATTTTTGTGATGCGCTGTTGAAAGCGGTATCCAATTATTTACCAAAGCACAACTTTTTTATTGTGAATGTACACAAATTAAATAAATGTTTAGAATAGTTTCAAATAATGTCTTATTCTTGAACAAGTATAGTAAGCTGTTTCTACTTTTAAAAGGGGAAAAAAATCAAGTGATCCTGCTGGCGCCGCACGCATTAAACTAGGCCTACTACCTCGACAACTATAATATAACGGCTTTGTGGCCTTTGAAGGCCATGGCGGATCGGGAACTGCTTGCGGATCGGGGGTTCCACCATTTCTTGGGGGGTTTTCCCTCTGTAGGCCTTGGCACTTGTATTGTGAACTCAGGGAGGCACTCTTGCAGCGCGAGCTTTTGCTCTTGGATCGGTTCTCCTGGCCGTGATTCAGGAACTTTACCATTATTGTAGTAGGAATAGTAGGTTATTTTTTAAAGATTGTGCAAAAATATCAAAACATAACTGTTTGCACCTTACAGGATCGGCTGTGTCTTCAAATACGGGTAACACAAAGTGGAACGGTCAGAGTGTCTCTTGATGAGCTACAGCCGATAAAACCACGCTACCATGTTTCAGATGTACTGGTTGGAGATTTGAGATATGAGTCGTAAGACATCAACTTTATAATTATTCTCAACAGGTCTAAAACACTCATTCTCAAATCTCTTCTAGATCTGCTCCTGCCAGTTATTCATTGTTATTGCTTTGCAGACTGAGAATTCAATGGAAGAGAGAAGGCTGTGTATGTCTGACTTGGGGTTTGGGACAGTACAAGCTGCTGGTTTCCTTTTCTCCTTTCAAACTGGAGATTTCCTGTGAAGGAGAGGAGATTGTCTCTCTCAACCCAGAAAACAAGCTCTACTTTGAGACTCTTCAAGATCCAACTAGGTATAAGTAACAATATATGGTACTGTTGTTTCATACCCATTTGGAAATGCTTGCTAATGTTGTTTTTTTCCCCAATTAACATGATATAAATTGGTTCCAGGTCATCTTCAGATTCCTGCCAGGTGAGAATGTAGGCTTTAATGTGAAAATGTATTATAGAGAGAGCTTTCTTGTGTGATAAATCATGTGTTTCCATCTCAAAAGGACGATGAACATCAATGTGGGCTGTGGAAGGAAACTTTCAGACAGTTTGAGGACATCAAAGCAAATGGTAAACCGCCAAAACATACAACTCCATTGCTCGTTTTTAAACTGTAATGAAACTTGTATATTTGCATACTGCATGTTAGGGATTTACCCTTTAAAATAGCAAACCCTGAAAAACCCATTTATATCAAGACAATAACTGTAAAGATACATCTATGAAGTTTTGGTGCACCAGAAATATCATAGAGACCTGTAGTTACATTATAACGTATGATTGCTGATGTCTTCAATTTAGGTCCTAGTTCTGTGGGGATGGACTTAAGCCTCCATGGCTTCAAGCATACGTATGGTCTTCCTGAACATGCTGATACCATGGTGTTGAAGGACACAAGGTAGTTCACTTCATAAAGTATCCCAGATGCATTCAAAACTAATGTGGTTGAGAACTATACCTAGAAGACAAACTAAACCGAATAGACTCTTGCTTACATTTATGCAATCCAATGCTAATTTTGTTTTGCTTCACAGTGTCACGGAGGCGTATCGGCTGTACAACTTGGATGTGTTTGGCTATGACATCAATAGCAGGTTGGGTCTTTATGGATCTGTCCCTTTCCTGCTAGCTCACAAGCCGAAGAGGACAGTTGGAGTGTTCTGGATGAACGCCTCTGAGACGCTGGTTGATGTCAAGTACAACCCAGAGCCAAATAAGGTCCAGTTCTGTTATTTAGACAAAAGTTTTTTGGAAACAGTTAAATAGTCTAAATCTATAAAATAGGGGGAAAAAATATGCATTTTCACATGTGTTTTGCATCCTCACGCTGTTCAGACAACAGGGAAGAAAAGCAAGATCTCACCACAAACTGATGTGAGATGGATATCAGAGAGCGGCACAATCGACTGTTTCATTTTGCTGGGACCCACAGCTGCCCAGGTGTTCTCTCAGTATGCTCAACTTACAGGTACTGACTGTTATGATTTCTGTCGATGTTCCCCTGTCTAGGTGTGTTCCCCTGTCTTTTATTGTGAAGTGTTAGTTCCCCGTTGTTTCTGTGCTTCCCTTTTCCCGTAGGTCCTTGTTAGTTACCATGACAATTCATTAGCTCCTCCCCCTTGTTAACTCATTGTCTTGCTTTTATAAGCTCTGTGTGTTTGTAGCCACGTCGTGGAGTATTGAGTTTGCCTTCTCCTAGCCTAGCCTAGCCCTATTGATCGCCTGTGTACCTTCGCCTTGTCTTTGGATTTTGCTCTGTCTTGCCCATCTTGTATTTATGACCACGTCTAATAAATTTCTGTGAATGGATCTGCTCCCTTCAGACCCTTTTGTTACACTGACCATGATTAATTGAGTAAAGTTTGTATGTACTAATAGTGTATGTAATATAAGTCTATTCACTATATTTTTTTAATATGAAATTTTCTTCAAAATTTGTGACTCCCTAACTTCCAATTCATTAACTGCTATAGATACTAGAAGAATGACACCGTCAGTATTTGCGGTATCACAATCACAGACATAAACAAAGGTATGTTTGTAGAGAAATATACAATGGCCTTGAACTTGGCTCAACCAATCGTTCGTTAGCTCTAAATCCACTTCACCAGCTAATTGCTCTTTAACAGCAATGCTGCAGAGCTTCCGCAGATTAAGAAGTTTAAAGACAAACTTTTGTAGACGGCAGTGAAATAGTTTGTTTGTAGGTCTATCCAGAAGATCTTCCGTATTTCTCTGCCAACAGGCTACCAGGCTCTTCCTCCACTCTTCTCTTTGGGTTATCACCAATGCCGCTGGAGCTATGAGGACGAGGCTGATGTGAAAGAGGTGGACACTGGATTTGACCTCCACGGTATCCCGTATGACGTTATATGGTTGGACATAGAGCACACAAATGGGAAGCGCTACTTCACCTGGGATTCTGAGCTGTTTCCAAACCCAGCAGAACTGCAGCATCACCTCCAGAAGAAGAACAGGAAGGTAAAATAATGGGATTGTAAAGTTAAAGGCATAAAGTTATGCAGTTTTTAATATTCATTACATGCCTGTTTAGTTGGTCGTTATTAGTGATCCACACATCAAGATTGATCCTGATTGGCCGCTTTACTGCGAAGCTAAAGGAAAGGGGCATTTTGTGAAGAATAGAGAAGGTGCTGTTTACGAAGGAGAATGTTGGCCTGGTAAGACCCAATGTACATGAATTATTTACACTGAGATAAACTTTTACCCTTCACATTTGAAGAAGTGATCACTGTTCCATCAGGTGAATCCTGTTATTTGGACTTCAGTAGCTCAAAGACAAGGTCATGGTATGCCAGACAGTTCTCTCTAAGCAAATATAAAGTGAGTCTCAAGTTTTGGTCACTATTAAGATTCCATCTAACTGTATTTCTTGCTTAAATTGACTAAACACTATTTATTTTAATGGTTCCTGGGCATATTTTGATCTAAAAAACAATTGATTGTCTCCTAGTCCTGTAGATGACTATTCTATATATATATGCTTGCATTAGGGCTCAACAGAATCTTTGTTTGTGTGGAACGACATGAATGAACCGTCTGTCTTTAACGGGCCAGAGCAGACAATGCCCAAAGATGCAGTGCACCACGGAGGATGGGAACACAGGGAACTACACAACTTATATGGCTTTTATCAGGTAAGCTCAGTCAAACCAGGCCTGTAATATAGATACAGACTATGATTATGATATTTTTTCCCCGTCACAGCATATGGCTACATATGAGGGCTTATTAACCCGGTCAGGTGGCACGGAGAGGCCGTTTATCCTTTCACGCTCTTTCTTTGCTGGGTCTCAAAGATTAGGTAACCTCAAAATCAGATGAAACTATTCTCTGCCCATTGTGTTGATAGAGCTAAACAAAACGACCCATAGCAACACTCAACTGTTTATGTGACAGGTGCCATCTGGACCGGGGACAATGTCGCTACTTGGGAGTACTTGAAGATTTCAATACCCATGCTGCTGTCACTGAGTTTGACAGGAATACAGTTTTGTGGAGGTTTGACTAATAATGACACTGTTTTTATGTCATACATTTTTTTTATATATATCATATCATTTATCATCATTTACCCTACAGTGTACAGAGTTGATTGTAATAATAATGTTGATAAATATGTTATACACAGTTGTGCCAAATTCAGTTAGATTTTAAAATAAATACTTTTACGGAACAGGTAAGCATCCAAAGTGACAATAATAACATTTATAATTCATTAAATCCTGAAAAAAACATTATATATATTTATATATATATATACATATATTACCACAGTGCTGGGTAGATTACTTACAAATTGTAGTATGTTACTAATTACAGATTACATGATGTAGTCTAGGTTACTTTTTTAGGTACTTATATATTTCTTACTTTTTTTATCAAACTTTTTTTTACTATTAAATATAACGTGCTGATATAAACAGGTAAAATAAATATGTATATATATATATATTTAAATCAGTGCTGCTGTCAAATGATTAATCACAATTAATTGCATCCAAAATATGTTTTTCTTTACCTACTAATGCAATTAAACTTGATTAATTGTTTGACAGCACTAATTGAAATATATATATATATATATATTTTCTCACTAAAAAAGGTTATGCTGCGTTCAACATTCAAAATATTAAGAAATGTTTCTAGACACTGATGACTGAAGTAATGGCTGCTGAAAATTCAGCCTTGCCATCACATGAATAAATTATACTGTATGACCTCATAATTCTGAAAGGTATATATTTTTGCTATCATAAGGTTCAGAATCACTGATTGAATATGATTTGTATCTGTGTGTAGCTGATGTAGGGGGCTTTGTGCAGGATCCAGACCCTGAGCTTCTGGTCCGCTGGTACCAAGCAGGTGCTCTTCAGCCATTTTTTAGGGGACACTCTGCTAAAATGACCAAGCGGCGCGAGCCCTGGCTGTTTGGGGACGATGTGACCTCTGCGATCCGCTCTGCTGTTCAGGACAGATACTGTCTCCTGCCGTACTGGTACACTCTGTTTCACCAAGCACACACGTCAGCGCTGCCTCCCATCAGGTACTGCATTTTCATCTGCAACACAGCCTTATTTAGCGTGGCTCATATCATGTGCTGATACAGTACAATCGATTTACAGAAAAAACAATCTTATTACATCAGCGAAGTGAGCTGGTAAGAAAGATGCATGTTGTATTCTCCAGGCCTGTCCCAACCTCTGCCTTTATTTCTGTGTGTTCCCTCATAGACCTCTTTGGGTAGAGTTTCCCAACGATACAAGCACATTTGCTGTGGAGAACCAGTACATGATTGGTAAAAATAACCAGATCGAATTTTTTGTTTTTGTCTAAAAATCTAGATATGAAGTATCTAGATGTGATAGTAACGCCCGTTTATTGAGCATTTCTTATTTTTAAAATAATCATTATAATTTTTTTAATGTATTTTTTTGTTTACTATTTAATAATCATAAAATTTATGTTTTTTAGTAAGACTTTTAATAGTAAATGTATTGGTAGTAAAATATAATTATTGCTTATTGCAGATCAATACATATTAAATGTTTTTCATTGTACGATGAAGAATATAAATTTGCAAAATAAACATGGTTCATCGATCAGCACTTTTTACATTTTCAAAAGAAGACCCATTTTTACAATATATAATATAAGTCTGAGGTATTCCCAGAATGTGTCTGTGAAGTTTCAGCTCAAAATATCCCACAGATCATTTATTCTATAATTTTAAATATGCCTAGTGGATGCAGAAACAAGCTGTTTTAGTGTCTCTTTAAATGCAAATGAGCTGCTGCTCTCTGCCCCCTCTTCCTGAATAGAGCTCCGCCTTCAGCATCTATAATGCTGAAATCATGTGTTTTAAACCAAATTATTTAAAAGGTTTGAGAAATGGTTTTCTCAGCACACACATCTGAAGCATGCATACACAAATGTTCTGTTTCATGTCTTATTGCGCTTAAACTGTCAAATACACACATCTTAATGTTAAAAACACACAAGTTACATAAACAGTCGGTTATGTTTGTGTAGGTAGACACTTAAAAAAGAAATTACATTAGTTTAATAGTTCTGTATGGCAGCAGCATAATTATACACTAAATAAATCAATATATATGCTCTCTTGTATCCTCTGAGGCTGGGAGGTTTTTTTCCACTTGATTTGTGTTCTTCCACCAATGGTAGCTTACTTAATCACATAGCCATACAATTCATAGCAGTACAATGTCCAGCACCATTCTAACTAATGGATATTTTACAGGCGGTGCTCTCCTTGTGTGCCCTGTGACCGATCCAGGGGTCACAGAGGTCAAGGTTTTGCTCCCAGGGTCTGCTGAGGTAAGTCTACGTTCCATATGAATTGTACAGAAAACATTGTACTGAAGGTTAAAGTGCATTCATAAAAGCTTTTCTGTGTATTTGAAAGCTGTGGTACGACACAAACACGGCAGCGGTACACAAGGGGGCCAGACCTCTGGATCTGCCAGTGACTCTGAGCACTGTGAGTGACTCCCGTTACGTCTGAACTGAACACTAGTATTCTTGCAGGGTTATTTATGCTATATCCTCTGTGTTAGGTGCCTGTGTTCCAGCGTGGCGGGACAGTGGTGCCCAGGAGAGTTGGTTGTGGGTCTAGTACAGCAGACTTACAGCAGCATCCGATCACGCTCACTGTGGCCCTGGACAGACAGGTGACCACATGACAATACAACAGAAATTACTGGGTTGTAACATAATATGGGTCAGAGATGCAGTCAGATTTTCATATCTGAGTTAGTAAGCTTTTTAATACTGGCATCAGTAAAGGAATTAATACTGGAAAATATGCATCAAATAGATGCATGGGAGTTGTGAAATTTGTGATGATAAAAATATTTCTGTTTAAAATAAATGCTGCTCTCTTGTATCAGTTTTGCCATCAGAGAAAAATGGATTTAATTGTTGGTTAGAGTTTAGTTACTTTTTCTTAAGGATAATTTATATATACTATAGTAATTAATGTGTAACAAGTGTAACATATTAAAAAATCTTTATTTACATTTGCATGTATTTTTTTCCCAACTGGTTTACAATATTTTACCAGTATTTTGCCAACAAAAGCTCAAGGATTGGAAATATTATTAACCTGAGGATTTTGAAAGTGAAGAATAGACATAAATGTTAGTATTGTAACTTGCAGTGTACATTCTTTTTAATCTATTATAAAATAGAATTTTTTTTTAATTATAAAACTAATAAGGGATAATTACACGGGGAAGGCTTATTACACGGACTCTTTCCCCAAGAGTAAATAATAAAACAATAAATAAATAATAAAATACAATAATAATAAAAAAATTCAGTCAGTCAGTCGAGTCATCTTCTATCCACTGCTGAAATCCACTGCTTTTGCTTTTTTCTGTACACGTTGAAATTAATGTTGAAGTCGTGGTTAAGCATTTTTAAGCCACAGGATGGCGCCAAACTGTCAGCGAGCGACAGCGGGGTCAAGATGATGCGTAGTACCCGGATGATCCTGTTATTAGTTTTACCGGTTGTTATCTAGGAAAACAAACCTTGGAATGTGGCGACTGACCAATCAGAATCGAGTATTTCAATATATATATATATATATATTTTTTTTGTTTTTTGTTTTTTTTTGTTTTGTTTAATATTTCAAATCAGTTTTTAAACGTGTACTTGCAAATCACGTGACCATTAACAGTCACCAGAGAACTGTTAATATGTGAACATGCATTTACATTTTTGTTAAGTCTGGGAACTAATGTTACTGCTCTAAATGATTTGAAATGGTAAATGTCCACAAAAGATAGTATTTCAGTGGTGCATCATAAAAAAAGCATGGTTGTACATGATTTGAATGTTTTGTCAAGGGCTCATAGTCAGATCTTGCAATGTTTAATGAAATTTGAACATGCTCACACTCACACACACACACACACACACACACAAATACAGACTGTTGATTTTGATCATACTGTATGTTTTGAATTCTAGGGCAATGCTGGTGGATTTCTTTATCTGGATGATGGCCACTCTTTTAGTTACAGAGATCAAATGCAGTTCTGTCTGCGTCGTTTTACCGTCCAAGCTGGCAAGCTTGTCAACAGGTGATGAACCAACATTGCTTTTAATTTTCTTTGTCCCAATCAGTCAGCCTGTCTGTCCATTTGTTTGTTCCTTGGTGGCTATTTACAAAGTATGGGAAATGTGATGGAAAAAAATGAGTGTGTGTTTTCAGGGAGCTCAATATGCTGTTCTCCTTGTGTCATGTGTTTTCAGCTGTGCTGATGATCAAGGTTCGTTTGTCTCAGATGACAAAGTCGAATCAGTGGTCATTCTTGGTCTGAATAGCTTGAAAAGTAAACTCAAGCTGAAATCAGGTGTGAAGAGGCCGAAGGTTTTCTTCTGTGGTAATTATTAGTGGAATACATAAATAATATGGTGGTAGATATAAACCAGAGAGTCGTTAGTCACTAAACCTTCTGTTTCTCTCTTTAAGGTGCGCAGAGGACAGCGGTCACTTTAACTGGACTGGACCTAGAAATACACAAAGACTGGGAAATAGTTATATAGTGGATGACATTTTTCAAACTCCCGGGATTTTTTTACAAATTATTATTTTTAAAATTTGGTTGTTTTACAGTATTTCAGGCGCTTGCCTTAAAAAGGCAAAACAACTTGCAATCGCAATAAAACATTTGCTTAATGAAATCAGCACTTTAATAGTGAAATGTAATATTAAATATTCCCTCCACAATGATCATCTACCTCAAGAAATATAATAACATGAGATGCTTTTAATGGCTGGGTTCCTTTAACATGAATTATTAGCCGTTTTCCTTTGCCATACTTTTGTGAGACTGTAGAGTTGACATGATGGAGGTGAAATAAGTTTTCAAAATAGAAAACATTGTGCAAAAAATGTTTCTAAATAAATAATTCTCAAAGAGTTGTTTTCTATAATTCAAAAGTTTAGGGTTAGATAAAGTCTTATCTAGTCTAAAGTAAGATTAGTAATTTTTAAAAGAAATGATTTTTATTCTGCAAGGATGCAAAAGTGACATTGACAATGATAACAATAACAAAGAATTGTACTTAAAATAAATTCAGTTTATTGAAGAATTCTGAAATTAAAAAAATGTCTCCACAGTTAATAAAAAGAAATTTGAGCACCAAATCAGCATATTAAATGGATTTCCAAATGATTATGAGTCACTGCAGACACTAAAAATTCAGCTTTACCGTCACAGATATAAATTATATTTTAAAATAGTTATTTTAAATGTAAAATATTGCAATATAACTCTTACTGTAAAGCTCTATTGCCTTGATGAGAATTGAAGACATTTAAAAAAAATGACCCCAAAATTTTAAACGCTATCGTATGATAAAACATTCAACAATTGGGGTTATAAAAGAGAGTTATTAATTATCCCCATTGATAAAGTGACATAATATAGCGAGTTAGGTCAAGCCTGCTGTCGTTATGCTGAGAGTGCTTAACGCTGAACTCTATTGAGAACAGGTTTAAAGGCTGTGAATGCCTTCTGCTGAGGTCTCACTGGCCTCTCTTTGCAGGGCCGCTCTCCTTTGTGTCATCCTACAATGGCGGCACGAGAGCGCAACTGTCGCCCAATACACATTGTTCATCAGCCAATGGGAGCAATCCAAAGAGAAGACTGTAGCAGTTTGTGTTTGTATGTTTATGTATGCAGGTGTGTTTGTGTGTACGTAAAAGGAGTGTGTTCACACGTTGTCTTTTTCTCCTAACCCTGGTTTCTAGTCCCTGACTGCATGAAATGTGCGTCATTTAGCAGCGCAGCCAATCAGAGGTCAGCTGTTTGAATTTATGCCAGGGATCTTTGACTTGCGAGACTTAAGTTGTGGTGGCAAAAGCCAGTTTTTTTCAATCCCTAAAAAACACTGTCCCAGACAAGATGCCCTATACCCCATCTGGGTTTTTTTGCGACCGGTTAATCCGTGAAAGAGAGAGACGAGATGGCGAAGGGTCTTTGAGCAAACCCATTCGTTTCAGTGGCCAGGACTACAACATCCTCAAGCAGGAGTATTTCCAGAAGAAGGCCCTTTTTGAGGATGAATCCTTCCCTGCCACTGTGGACTCCCTTGGCTTCAAAGAGCTGGGACACAAGTCCAACAAAGTCAAGAACATTGTCTGGAAGCGTCCCAAGGTAGGAGGCAGAGGGCCTTGGCCAGTTTGATTGGACCGGGGCTATAGTGAGTGGGATGTGGAAATGGAGCATGGGATGGATGAAGCAGCTCAACTAATGGGACATCCCTAAAATTCTATTTATTTGCTTGCATGCACATTCATGGGAAATTCATTTCTGAGAGAATTTGGTTAAAACTGGGGCTAACTATCAATAGGTAAAGCTTGGTATAAACACTTTTCTTTATGCAATAGAATAGCATATGAGTTTTTAATAAAATTATTTATGAAGCGTAAAGGAATTTACCAAATATTACGCAAAATGCTTCCTTGAAATACCGGCTGATGCACAACACAAGACATTGGCATGTTAACTGTAAAATCAGTCGAAATTGAGAGAAATAAAGAAAAATAAATACATTTGTGAGTTATAAAACTGCAAGTAGGAGTTTTTCACATTTTGAGATATTAAATTTACACTTAATAAGTGTAAAGTCACATTGGGGTATATAAAGTTGCAATTGCCAGAAAGAGTTACACTGAGATAAAGTTGCTATTGTGTGAAATATTAACATTGTGAGCCATAAAGTCACAGTTACGAGAAGTAGTCACATTGTGAGACATATAAAAATAAATGCACACTATGAAATGTAAAGTAACACTATTAAATTCATATTTAATAGTCACACTGTAAAATATAGTTGCTATTGCAAGTTACATCGTGGGATTTAAAGTTGCTAGAAATAGTCACATTGTGAGATAAAAAGTCATAATTGTGAGAAAACTTTGTTGTGAGCTATAAAGTCGCAAATACATAAAACAGTTGCATTAGTGCAACAAATATCACAATTGTAAGAAGTAAAGTCCCGCTTACATACAGTATAAAGTCACATTTGAGTAGTCATTATGAGACAAAAAGCCACAATTTGTGAAAAATAGCTACCTTGTAAAATATAAGGTTGCAGCTGTAAGAAATAAAATCACAATTTTGAGAAACTGAGAAACAAAGTCATGATTATGAGAAATGAGAAAAGTAACATTGTAAGACAGATTAAGTCACAACTCTGAAAAATACATGTGCAATTATGATATAGAAAGTCACAATTACAATAAATTAATTTACAAAGACGTACAGTTCTACCATATTATTGTTGTTTCCATACTTTAACTTAAAACTTTGTAACAGCTAGTCTGTCCATCTCTTGATTCATTCAAAGCATCAAAAATGATCAGAAATCTGTGTGTATAATCTCAAAGCTTTTGTTTCAGTCATAAACAAACCCTTTGATGATGTGTCCCCTGCAGGAGATATGTGAAAACCCACAGTTCATTGTCGGAGGCGCTAGCAGAACCGATATCTGCCAGGGAGACCTGGGTAAGATCAAACTTTACCATATTAACACAATATATTACAGACTGTTTACCTGATCATTGGGGAGTGCATTTAGGGTCACAACTTCATAGCAGTGAGCACCTCTCTCAGGCCCCCATATTCAGAACTACAGTCCAGCGGGACCCCTCCATATTGTTTACTTTGTTGGAAGGGAATCCAGCTAGCAGCGCTTCCTATTGTTGTGACCCCACATGGGCAATGAAAGAGACCAAAGACACAAAGGTTGCTAATACATAGAGTAGATTACCAATTTGGCATGTTGCCCTGGACAGTCAAAAAATGCTGCGATCAGCAGTGTAGGCCCCTGTTTTACTCTAAATAGTACAAAATCTCAAATATTCCGTATTGATGTGAGATATTATTTTCTGTGCTTTTTTAGGAGACTGCTGGTTGCTTGCAGCCATTGCATCCTTGACTCTGAATGACAAGCTGCTATATCGTATTGTACCTCAAGAGCAGAGCTTCTCTGAAGGCTATGCTGGAATTTTCCATTTCCAGGTCAGTGACATTGAACTAAACAGCTTTGGACTGATATCTTCTTAAAGGGGGTCATACAACACCTATTTCCCACAAGCTGATATGATTCTTTAGGGTCTTAATGAAAAGTATGTAATATACTTTGTTTAAAATTCCTCAATGGTAGTGTAAAAAAAACACCCATACTCTGTTCTGTGTACTTCCCCTTTAAATCTTCACAAGCTCTGCTGATCCCGCCCCTCTTTTCCAAGGCACTCTCAGAGGACCTTTATTTAGCTGTATTCATAGTCCTATGCTACGTCCGAAATCGCTTACTTCCCTACTGTATAGCACGTGAAAAACAGTATGCGAGGCGAGTAGTATGTCCGAATTCATAGTATTTGAAAATCAGTAGGCGAGAAGTACCCGGATGACCTACTGCTTCCG
>JAUCMS010000031.1:18197435-18210811 GCA_032357445.1 Enteromius radiatus | reverse complement strand
GTTTTAACGGTCGGGTAGTACGTTCAATTTTAAATGTAGTACCTACTTCAGCAGTATGCGATTTCGGACGCAGCGCTAGATTTGATTCATAGTGAAACTTGCTAATTAGCACATTATAAGGAAAGACGATTTGCGCCAGAGATTCAGACACCAGTCCAGTCTGTGTGAAACGCTGCTGTCAATCAACAATCACGGGAGGGGCCTCCGACCGCGTGACGTCACATGGACAGACGGCTTGATTTGAGAAAGGGGAAAACATTAAAGGAGATAATAAAAAAAAAACACTGGGTGGATTTTTATCCTTATAGGGTGGTTGTGTACACAAACTGCCAACACACTTCATTTTAATGAACTTGTAAAAGTGCATCTGGCATTATATGACCCCTTTAAATCTGATTTCGGTGCCTTCTGTTTTCCAACTCAGTTCTGGCATTATGGCGACTGGGTGGATGTCGTTGTCGATGACCGCATTCCCACCTTCAACAACCAGCTGGTGTTCACCAAATCAGCTGAAAGAAATGAATTCTGGAGCGCTCTGCTGGAAAAAGCTTATGCTAAGTATGCTTCCATCTTCTTTGGAATTAGCAGTCCTTTGAATTTCGAAGTTAGAAAATCTTTAAGATTTTATTGATTGAAAAATATAGAAATGCATGGGTCATTTTGAGAAAACATCATTTTCATTTACTTTAATAACACAATATTATTACTATAGTGTCACATTAACATTAAGTGTTACCAAAGACAATTGAATTTTCATTTGAATCTCACAATTCAGACTTTCGTTCTGATAATTGCAGTTTTATAACGCATCGCTGATATAATTTCATCAATACCAAATTAATATCTTTTAATACATCCTATAATTTTAACTTTTATATAATGGGTACCTAAAATTTATAAGGAAAGGATCTGTCTGTAATACAAAATTCATATTAATAAATGTTTTTATTAATATTAATACACAAAATACATTACATCAACATTTACATTTACGAAATGGATGATACCATTCAAACTGAATGATTATCAGTTGGAAGCAACATTAGATACTGATCATTTTATTCTGAGAATACTGTAATTCCCAATTAGCAGAAATTATTGTTGTAAAGTGTAATTTTACGCATTTTCTCTTTTTTTAAGTAGCAAGTAACTGTACAATAACTGCGATACAGCAGGCAAAAATGTATTATCATTATTTTGTGGACATAATAAACAGAAGTGAGGTCAAACACTTTTACACTTCCTTTATCTTAATGTAATTTGTGTATTCCTATTAAGGCTTCATGGTTCCTATGAGGCTCTTAAAGGTGGAAACACTGCTGAGGCGATGGAGGACTTCACCGGTGGAGTGACTGAATTCTATGAGATGAAGGAGGCCCCTAAAGAGCTGTATAAGATCATGAGATCAGCTCTGAAGAGAGGCTCCCTCATGGGCTGCTCCATTGATGTGAGTCAAGCAGAAGGAAGCTTAATGACCTGTTATTTATGGATGATATTCTGATAATAAATATATTTTTTAAAAAGTATGGTATCCTACCATAAGGCAAATAAATTTTTACCCACAGTCCCTGGTTCCGGCCCGCTTTGAAACCCGTACTACAACAGGACTTGTGAAGGGTCATGCCTACTCTGTCACTGCTGTAGAGGAGGTAAACCTTCTATTATATGGTACTTTTATGCTTATTTCTTTTTAGTGCTCGGCAATGATTAATCGTGATTAATTGTGATATTTATTATGTATTGCATCTATAAATATATGTATATTCATAGAATTTATATTATACATAAAAATATGTAAACACAACATATTTTTCTTAAATATATACATGCGTGTGTATTTAAATATACATAATAAGTAAACATACCTATATAATATAATATATTTTTTATGTGATTACTTGTCGTGTGTATCTGAGTTAAGAGTGTCTGATGGTTTTTGGGCTATTTTGTGTCTGCAGTGTAAACAGTCCCAGCAGAAGGAGTCTAAGATTCGTCTGGTGCGTCTGCGTAACCCTTGGGGACAGGTCGAATGGAACGGACCTTGGAGCGATAAGTGAGTATCTGCTTATTCCTGAATTTAAACTTGTGCCTACTGCATCAAGTTTAGTATGCATATTGCTAAGACCTCTTAATTATCAATGTGTTTTGAATATTTTATATCCATATATGCATTTTTTTTGTTTAAAGGCATTAGTTTTTTGGTCAATAAACTTCCAACTTCCATAAAAAATGTAATTTTCAGTCTTTACAGGGGTAAAGAGTAGGTGTTAGTATGCAGTCACTAAAATCATTTCTTTTTTTACTGCAGTTCAAAAGAGTGGGAAACTCTCTCCAAAGGGGAAAAAGAGAAACTTCAACAACAGAATGCTGAAGATGGAGAATTCTGGTGAGCAAGCAAACGTATTCTAATGATGAATTCTGAGAGCCTTGTAGACTGTGTTGTGCTTGAGACCAATTACAAAATAGTCTTGACTCAGGCTAGAAGAGAGGAATCTGCTTGTAAATGCTATCTTAGCTTTATTCCTAGATTATATTAATTAATAGAAAAAGAGAAATAAAGTTAAAACTCTTGTTCTCAACCCGTAGGATGTCATTTGAAGATTTTAAGAAAAATTACACTAAAATTGAGATTTGTAACCTGACCCCTGATGCTCTGGAGGACGATAAGTTACACAAATGGACAGTGTCTGTTAATGAGGGACGCTGGGTAAGAGGATGCTCCGCTGGAGGATGCCGGAATTATCCAGGTTCATGTTGTATTAATAAATTGAGACTAACTAAACTGAAACAACTAAAATAATCAAATCTTTTATTTTATATTTTAATTATAATATTAATCTTACATTAAGCTTTAATTCTTAAATGCATGCATCTCAAAGTGCTTCACAAAAAAAATCAAGGAAAAAACAGTAATGGCTTTAATATTATATGTTGCCTCCTATAGACACATTTTGGACAAATCCACAATACCGCCTGCGTCTCTTGGAGGAAGATGATGACCCTGAGGATGATGAAGTGGCTTGCACTTTTGTTGTCGCTCTAATGCAGAAAAACAGGCGTAGAGAACGCAAGTTGGGTGCAAATCTCTTCACTATCGGATTTTCCATCTACGAGGTATCAAACAGAAAATACAGACATTGTATTTTTATTCTGTAATTAACACTATGAAATTATGCAGCATTTAACACACATAGAGATCTGGTTATCTGGTTGTCCAACCCTCTTTTAACTCTTTCCATTTGTCCATAGGTTCCAAAGGAGGTATGAAAATGTTAAGACGATAAATATTTGGACTGGAGACTGGACGAGACTCATGCTGTTTATGCAGTGCTTTCTCTTTACCACTTTTACTGTCACCTACCACTGTTTTATAGATAAAATATAAACTTTATTTATTAATGATGAGATTCCTTTTTATGCTTCTGTGTTTCTGTGTCTCTCAGATGCATGGAAACAAGCAGCACATGCAGAAGGATTTCTTCATGGCTAGCACTTCTAAGGCTCGTTCCAGGGCCTACATTAACCTGCGCGAGGTGACCCAGCGTTTCCGCCTGAGCCCTGGGGAGTACGTCATCGTTCCCTCCACCTACGAGCCACACCAGGAAGGCGAGTTCATCCTCCGCGTCTTCTCTGAAAAGAGAAACACCTCAGAGTGAGTGAGAGCAGAAGGGATGGGAGGGATGGTTTAAAAAAAAAATGTAAGTGTAAGTCAAAATTTTTACTGGAAAGCAAATCAATTTTTTTCAAAAATGTTGGTTAAGGGGCCGTTCACAAAAAATACATTTTTGGTAGTCAAGTAATATCGTGATTAATCGCATTCCAAAGTATGTTTATTATCTATACATAAATACACACACATACAATATGTATTTGAAAACAAAACAAAACATGTATTCATAAAATTTTAAATGTATATAAATCAATTTGATATAAAAGTTTCTTTTGGATGTGATTAATTGCGATTAATCGTTTGCCATTGCACTGCTTTTTCATTGTTTGTCGATGTAAAAATGCGCTATACTGCTGCGTTTTATTGTTTGCGCTCCCTGTTTGTGTCTTTTGTAGCATCTCATGACACGTTTTTAAAATGTGGTGCTCACATACACTTTTTTTAATTTCAAAAACTCTACTTTATGTGTAAATGACCCCCTCAAAACTTGCCCGCTGATGAACTTCTGGTTTGAAGACACCTGGTTTGAAAGCAGTTGTTACAGAAGTCAATACTAATGTCAATTGAAGGGGTCATATGATGTCGCTAAAAAGAACATTATTTTGTATATTTGGTGTAATGCGATGTGTTTATGCGGTTTAAGATGCAAAAAAACATTATTTTCCAAATACTTTTTTTTTTCTCCTCTAATCCCCGCCTCCTGAAACGGGTTGATTTGTACAAAGCTCAACGTTCTAAAAAACGAGGCATGCTCTGATCTATCCAGTGCACTGTGATTGGCCAGATACCGCAAGCATGTGGCGGAAATGTTACATTCTCCTTATCGTAACATCTCGGCGCAATGACACCAAAATAATAAAAACACAAATGAGGCATTTGTTGCATCCAGTGGAGACATAATTACTGATTCTCATGACTTAGTTCTGGCTTTTTTATGCATCGCGTTGCAACGCGTCTCGTAAACATAACACCCTCGTGATCGGAGAAACAACAAACAACAAGCACTACACTTCACTGCTCAAAACTTGCATCTGAATAGTAAGTAGCAGGTTCTTTTAATAAGAAAACATAACTGACTTAAAGGTTGTGAGTCAGAAGCACCAGACTGTACTATTCTCCAGGTTTTAGGAGTCAGTCCTTCGTAAATGTACTGAACACACTCTAATATTAGTGTTGAACTGTTCTGAAACAGTGTTGTGAATACTTGACCAGTGATTTCTAGTTATTTCCTCTTTTGGAAGCACAAACAAAGTGGTTTCACTTTCACAGCGACACACAGTTCCTTCAGCAACACTACAGCGAGAATAATAGTTCCACCTTCTTTCTTTGTGTAAACATGTTTGAAAATAAACCCACTCTGTGATGTAGAAAAGTGGGGGTGTGTTTAAACGAGCCATTTTAGGAGGGCGTGGATAAGTCATAACTTTTATAAAGAATACCTCTTTGGTTTTGAAACTTTAATCTTTGCAACTTCGGGGATCTTATCTATGCACGAACAGCTTGTAACACCTCACATAGAAATGAAAATTTGAAATCACATCATATGACCTCTTTAAATTTTAAATGGGTGTTATTTTATGTACAAAGGGGTGTGGTTACAGTATTACATGAATACCAAGGTAATGTCACTGTTACCTGATTGAGTACTGTATACAGGGAGGAAAATGGGTGGAAAAAACTACAAGGACAAAAATTTTAACGACAATTTGATTTGTAGAGCTGGAAGAAATCGGCCCCAGTTCGAGGCTGTAATGGAATCTTTTTTAGGACAAGCACCAGCACATTTTGGGACCTTCCGGTAAACATTTCCTTTCAGTTCTGGCCCACACTGAAGCACAATTAAACTTCAGCTGCAAGAAAGATGTGGACACACAAAGGACTGCCGAGGTTCTCAGAGGAATGCTGATGAAGGACGAGGAAGGAGTATTTCAACAAGGATCATGTCCAAAATGACTTCCAGTTTTTTGATGTGGCTCTGTGATAGTCATTGTAACCATTAATCTAACTTCTCACCTTTTACTAAATTATACAGAGAATTAACTCTTAATGGTACATTTAAGTAATTATACTTTAAGGATTACTCACACATGGTAAGTTTGAATAATTCCTACGTAAAAAAAAGTATGGACTTAAGAATAAGCTCAAATATGAAGGAAAACCTACATGATAAAAGGCTCCCCGAAAGCTTTGGTGACCTGTGCTCTTTACTGTGGTGACCGGTGTTTGTTGGTTTCTTCTCAGGGAGATAGAGAACAGGATTGAAGCTGATCATCCAGTGGTAAGTACTTGGTCATCTACAAAGTATTTGAGTTCAACTGAGACGTGCCTTTGTTACAAATAGTACCATGACTCCTTTTTCTCAGGTTAGGGGTAAGTTGAGCCGAGTCCGTGGGTAAAGACACTAGATCTAGGTCTAAACTGACCATCTAACTGAATCTGATTCATAGCCATTGTGTAATTGACCTAGTTTAAGGTAATTTAAAGTTTTATTACTTTTCTCAATGCTAACTTAACATTAAACTAACCAAATGAAGTTTCACTTTCAATGTCTGCAATTTCTGAAACAATATGCTAGAACCTTCCCAAGAAGTTGTAACCTTTTCAAGAACAGACTAAACAGTTACTTAATTTGGACTAACTGTTCAGACTAATATTTAGCTGAATGGTTTGCATGTTTTTTTATGTTGCTACATCACTTACTATATATGCATTATAAAAAACACATTTATAAACACAAACTAGGTTTAATACACGTTATTATTACTAAAGATGTGCATGAGTACTTTTTGCTGAACTATAAACTCACAACAGCTTTATAAAATGAAGCACCCAATTTCATTTTTAGAAATATTAAAAACTTCATATGAGCGGCCATACATCGGGTGCATTCACTCTAGCAATCAAATGCAACAAACAGGCTCTGTAAACATAAGTATTTAAAATACATAGAGCTTTAAAGAAAACATCAGGCTAAATGGTATTTTCACAGTGAAATTGTGTGTCCAATATTATAATTACTACAGTAATATGTAGGCTAAAATCTCAAAAGTTCAAAAGTTTACACCCCCCTTTTCAGAATCTGCAAAATGTTAATTATTTTACTAAAATAAGAGGCATCATACAAAAAATATTTTGTACTGACCTGAATAAGATATTTCACGTAAAATATGTTTAGTCCACAATATTTGAAATGTATGATCCACATTATTTTTTATTTTTAGTCATAGTTGTTCACGAGTCCCTTGTTTGTTCTAAACAGTTATACTGCCTGCTGTTCAGGTCCCAGAAATTCTTTGGTTTTCCAGCATTTTTGTGTATTTGAACCCTTTCAAACAATGACCATATCATTTTGAGATCCATCTTTTCACACTGAGGACAACTGAGCGACTCTCATGCAACTATTACAGAAGGATCAAACGCTCACTGATGTTCCAGAAGGAAAAACAATGCATTTAGATCCGGATGTGAAAACTTGTTATTTCTCAGAACTTTATTTGACTCTTATTTTGAAGGACAAAACCTGCATTAATTGAGAGCAAAGAATATAGAATCTCTCTGTAGAAAAGCTGAGTTCTCACTTGTGTATTTTACAATTCCCATGTCTGATCAGCCGGATCCGGCTTCGACTGGGGAAGAGAGCGAGGAGGACCAGCAGTTCCTGTCTATTTTCCAGCAGATCGCGGGGGACGTGAGTACTGGGGAGCCACTGAGCGCTGGGGGGAGTGTGAGTATGGTGGTGGGGTGGGACCGGTAATTGGCCATGCCAGTGGTAACAGTGGTAACAGCCATATCCCGACAGTTTTATGTTGGTGTAATAAACACTTTGACTTTCTGTTTTTTCTTGTGCCTTGCAGCAAAAGGAGATCTCAGCCAATGAACTCAAAGATGTCTTGAACAAGGTGGTGTCTAAACGTATGTATCTATGAATAGTTATTACATCGAATGTTTGTGTTTTTTCTATATAATGTCTTCAAGAAGGACTCTGCTTTTTACAGTCAAGGACATACACACTGAGGGCTTCAGTCGAGAGAGCTGTAGAAGTATGATTGCTCTCATGGATGTATCCTTTGTATCAAGATTACATCATTTTTGTAAATCCCCTTAAAGGTATTGTCCAAAACATTAAGGTTATTTTGAGGAAAATATTCTCCTTAAAGTTAGGAATTTATGTTTTTATTAACAGAAATGTCAGTTTATGTATTATCACTAGTTTTGACATTTCTTTATCAGAAACATGGTTTGACTTTTGTGAGGAGAACAGTGTTGGTGCCAGAATAGATCCCTGTGGAACACCACAAGAAAGATGTGTGGTTGAGGAAGTCTATTTTAAAAATGATTTCTGAAGGATCACATCTGAGTAAAAATGCTGAAAATTCAGCTTTGCCTCACATGAATAAATTACATTTTAAAGAACATTGAAATATTAAACCTAATAACCACCTAATAAATCAAAATATTACTGTATTTATTTACTGCATTTACTATATTTTTGATCAAATGAATGCAGCTTTGATTGACTTCTTTCAAAAACTTCTTAATGACCCCCATTGTTTAAATGGTGAAATATATATATATATATATATATATATCACTTTGTGGAACATGATGATAAATAACTAAAAAGCGGAAATAACACAGCACAACAGGGTGGAAAATTTCAGTTAAAAGATTTCAGTTTTATGTTTTTGGCATATCTACTTATTCTGACAGTTTTCAAATAATAAATGTAACTTCATCACCATTTCATGTATGGTAGCTTTAATTTCATAGCAGATGTGATAGTATACAATACGGCATGCAAATCTTTCTTAATTCTAATCGCACAGATGGATGGAAAAGGAAGAATTAATCTACAAGAGTTTAGACACTTGTGGAACAAAATCAAACAGTGGCAGGTTTGAAGTCTCCTCATTCTTTTCTATATAAATGGCAATACTACAACTAAAAAGACTACTTTTACTGACTTAAATTCTCTCCACAGGGAATCTTTAAGCGCTATGACTTTGATCACACTGGCACTATCAGCAGCTACGAGATGAGAAACGCTATCAATGACGCAGGTTAGAAGGTTTTCATGTATTTCTGCTGTTCATCTGTTCTCATATTGAAGAACATCTGTCTCTCCCTCCGATGTTTTTGATGTCAGTCACGCGTTTTGTGTGCCACTCAGGGTTCCGTCTGAATAATCAGCTCTATGACATCATCACCATGCGCTATGCCAATGAAAACATGAATGTCGACTTTGACAGTTTCGTCAGCTGCCTTGTGCGACTGGAAGGGATGTTCAGTAAGTTGTAATCTTTTTCTTCAGCAAGTAGTCCAACAATCAGGATAGTGTTTTATTTTAAGGTGTTGCAGTGTAATTATACATTCAGGTACTGAGGAAAAATATTATTTTAAAATTATTTTTTATCAATATTACACAATATTTTGCATTTACAATATTAACTTTGTCATAGTAATATGTACTTTTTACAAGGCACAGTTTAACTGATAAATCATACATTAAAACAACAAAATCCACATTTATGTCAAATGTCAGCCCTGTTACATTCAAAAGACATTATTATTTTATGGCTTATAATAATGTCTTCAGACAAATTGTTGAGCAAATATCACTGTATCATATCACATCATATTTTTTTTTCACTGCAAAAACTGTATCAACTCTGTTATGAGTAAAATTCAGTTATCGACTATTAAGGTAAAAAAATAAAATACTAATAAATATATCTTTATTAAATAAATAAATAAATAACAGAACTCTGTGCATGACTCAAAAAAAAAATCTATTTTGTGGCTATAAATTAAAGATTTTTTGAACAACTTAATTTGTGGCCATATTTTATTAATTAAATTATATGTAAAAAAATGGAAATCTCTGCATAACAGGATTGAACAGAAAGTGTAGGGACAAAGAAAACCTACGTATTTGTACATTAAATGTTTCCAATTCAATTTTTATACAAACTAAAATGTGGAGAACACATACAGAACCACTTCCCATTATTTAAACAACTAAACAGTTCAGTGCGTTGTGTTCAGGTTTAAATTTCATGTTATTTTTTTTTTTTTACCAACAATTAATTTAATGCTAAAATCACACGATATACATGCTTACTGTCTGATGTGAACCTAATCTCATTGTAGGAGCATTCCAGGCCTTTGATCAAGGTGGAGATGGCACCATCAGACTTAATGTACTGGAGGTGAGTGGACACCAGCTCCTCATCTTAAGACATAATTTAATTTTAGCATCAGGATGAAGCCATTTTAAACTATAGGTTGGCTTACTGCAAAATGTTGAACTTCAGTGTTAAATTTCAATTTCTCCAGTGGCTTCAACTGACCATGTATGCATAGACCAGCTACGGATCCAGGTGAGCCTGGACTCGGCAAGGACCAGAACGACCAGCTCTTACCTCATCAGTCAATGTGCCAGACTACTGTTACCTCTTTCTCTGTACCTCAGCCCACACTGAACACCAGCTCTGGAAACTTCACGCGTAATTACTCCTCCTCTTCAGTTTAGTTTTATATGGGATGGCAAAAGGGTGAAATGAGTGTCAAAGTACTGAGTATTAGACAGATGTCACATTTCAGTTTTTTGGGGGGGGGGGGCGTAGCAGCTTTTGAGGCATGTTTTCTGTTGTGATTCATTCCTTAGAGTAACTTTTCACATGAACTTTATTAAGTTTGTCTAGACTGGTATTACAGGCAGCATTTCTCTTACCTCATATAGTCTCAAAAGATGCTGATATTTCAGATTTAGTTTTGCAATATTTAATCGATTAACTAACATTACATAGTGAAAAATTCCTTACAATGATGAAAAAAACTACTTTAAATCAGTTTTGACCATTCACACCGAAACACAATCCAGGTTTGTTTCCGATTTCACACCACATATAGATTAGGTTTGTGAAACTACAAACAAACCTCAAGAGTTTTCATTTGAAATCATCCTGCTACCACTCTTTCTCATTCAGATTTTTTTTTAATGTCTATCCAGATATGCACTTCATACATCCCAGCCTCCCATTTTGAATTGGTAATTACAAGATCCATTAAAAAAAAGCTTGAGGACCATGTAAGTTGTCCTTATTGTTTTAAATCCTGGTTGTTCGTGAGACGTTTATGTTTATAAGTTAACATGAAGAACCAGGTAAGGAAAAGAATATCAAAAACTGCTAGAGGAAAATCATCAGGAAACATGATGGATGGCAACATTCAGGGTTTTTATTTCATTACTGTGAGTGTAGACATGGGTCGAACCTAGGCTTTTTATTTTTTTGTGTTTGACCCACATTTAACCTTTTGTTCAAATGAGTGTACGGACCGTTTTAACAAAATAAATGTGTAGTTCTTGGTTGAAGTGCTTTCCCAGGGGGAAAAAAAAAGCCTAATTATTTACACAAGCGTAAGTGGCAATTACAAAATAAAATAAATGAGAGAACTGTTTTCAATGGGTCTGTAAAAGCCCTACAATATATAAGCAGTATATTTCATCATCATTTATTTCAGGGGTGCCCCTGATTTATTTCATATCTGGTTAGAATTTTTTTCAACCCTGTTACAAAATTTGAGTCACAGCGTTTAATAACCACATAACGTTATATTGTAAAATAGACATTAAACAGATTTATATACCAATAATAAAAAAAAGCTTACTTGTGTCTGGAGTAGACACCGTGTTAAAAGAAGTTATTGCTTTCAAAACAATGGAAATGTAGCCTGTTCATCCCAAGTAAAGTACTACACTTGTATATAAACTCCATGAAACCAACTTTTAGTCAAAGAAATGCACACAGTGGCACAGTATAGTTTTTTTTATTTCTATTTGTTTCAATAGCATGTGTACAAAATGTTTACAAAGATTTGAACAGTATTTGAAATGAACAAGTGTGAGAAACTTCGGGTTTACCAGGTAAGAGGTTGGCAGCAAATCTCTCCTCAGCAACACACAACTATAGCAAAAGAGCTGCATTTTAAATGTTATGACTTACTGTAAATTTATCTATCACGATAGAACTAAAAAAAACTGAAAAAAGTGACCATATATAGTTACAAATACAATTCTACAGGGGTGGTCAAATGCACTGTTACTGTATATAAAACCTACGAAACCAAGTTAGGATATTAAGATGTTTGCAGTTAGTGGTTACACTAAGTTTTGTTTTGTGTGTGTGTGTGTGTGTGTGTGTAACAAGGCTGAGGATTATAGGAAGTGATGTAATACACTCCCAACTTCACAAAAACACCTCCCATGTTTATCACCCCTACAACTTTCATTCTCACACAGTAAATTAAAGGTACTTTCCTGTGTGAGGGCCCTCTTGGACTTGCAAAAAAAACTACAAATCTCACTGGCACAAATGCCACAAAATTCTGTGAAGAAAAAGAAAAAAAGACTTAAAAAAAAAAAAGGAAAATAAAATGATTTTGTCTTTTCGTTCACACTGTCCCTTAAACAGTACATTCAACTTTTGTTCTCTAAGATTTAAACTGCCACAGCAAACATTTCAACTCACGGCAAACCTGGATCCTTCAACTTTCCTTCAACTTTGGTGAGTGACCACAAAGAAACCAAGATGAAAAACCAAAAAAAAAATTGCCTGGAAATAGATTCAAAAAAGAAAATGAAATAAAATCACCAGATGCAACTTGACTACAATCGTAAATGTAATAGAATTAAATTGTCACTGTCCCATAATAACAGATTGTTTTGACAGGTATTTAATACCATATAATTGGAAAATTGATTGACCTTGTCCTTCATAAAAGCCTGCGATGCTACAACACTAAAATCTGGTTGCTCGACACGACAGGTCTCATGCTTTCTGAATTCACTCCACATCAGAAGTTCTGTAAAGTCATACGCCACACACAATAGTGAGCTACACGTGTTTGCTGAGGGAGCTGCCGTACCTCTTTTGCTGTACCCAAATGATTCCCAAAGTTTCGGTCTTTATTTGGTCAGTAAATCTCAGAGCTGACGATACAATACGGTGTATGAGCAGATGAGAGACTTGGAGAAGCGTCTGATACGGAAATCAATCCCTTCCAGGAGAGTATCAGAGCAATGCCACGTCAGTATAAAAGAATTGAGCATATTTCACACTTCAGATAAAAGTGAAAAAGAGGAAGCACATGTAAAAAACACTTCCTCTAAAATACCAACAAATTAAATCCACTCAGATAGAAACGCTTTTCTTTTTGTTTGAAATCACAATAACCATTGTCTTTTTGTTTTTACACATAAAAGCTATTTCTTAGAGGTTAAAATCAACCGTTATTATTTCAATTGTGGCATCTACATCATCTAAGTGGCAGTTTGTTGGTATCTGATGGATCGTATTAAAATATGCCCGTGAACAGGGCTCCTCTGGTGAGGGCTGAATGAGACATTCCCAATATGGGAAAAGAGGAGACTACGTCTGTGAAATTGCCTTGGCCCCTCATGGCTCCATTTTACTGTCATCTTCAGCATGTTTCTGCATGTGACAATGCACTGCCTACAAAGACAAGAGTCACAGCAATGTTTAAAACAGGGTTCTTGCACCATTTTAAAAGTAAAATTTAATGCTTTTTAAGATCTCAACAAATAAAATTTAAGACCCAAAAATTTAATGATTTCTTTGGAATAGGCTACTCAATTTATTGCCTCCTACAATGGAAATCAAAACGTAAAAGTTTTCCATTTGGT
>JAUCMS010000031.1:18160353-18189186 GCA_032357445.1 Enteromius radiatus | reverse complement strand
CGAGACTCGACTCGGACTCGAACACTGGGGACTTGAGACTCGACTCGGACTCGAACTCTGGTAATGGTGACTCGACTTGGACTCGACTCGGACTCTTCTTTGGTGACTCGGACTCGAACACTGGGACTCGAGACTCGACTCGGACTCGACAGTTGGTGACTCGACTACAACACTGCTACAAACTGGCAGTACGAAAGGATATGCAGTATTAATCTGACTTTCCTTATCATTTACCTTATACTTAATTAATAAATGTGACCCTGAACCGCAAAACCAGTCATAAAGGTAAATCTTGAAATTAAAAACATCATCAAAAACAATCATTCTGATTTGCATACCTTGCATTCCTTGAAGAATTTCAATGCGCTTTGTTCTCAAAGAGTTCATCTCATTTGTTACCTGTAAAATTGTTAATAAAAAAACTGTAAAATCAAGTGGCAACCCAGTGAGATTTGAAAACAACTTGCATTTCTGTTAGAGCTACCGTCTTACCTGCTGTTTGACCACTAGCAAGCGCTGTACTTCTAAATAGGCAGCTTGCAGGGCAGCACGTGCCTGAATAAGATTGTTGTCCACAGCCTGAAGGGAGCTGTTAAGCTCCTCTTCACGTAGAGACACAGCCAGCAACTGATCCACTTGCGAGCGTTCTGCAAAACACAATAAACAGAAACGTTAAAATACCCAAATAAAGACACTGTGTTGCTCGGTTTTAAAAAATGGCATAAAATAGTTTCCTTGCCTTTCTTAGCCTTAATTTTTTGCCTCTTGTTTTTCCTATCTTCATTAGGAATCCCTGGAGACACAACATCCTAGTGGAAAGACTCAATAATTAGGTAATGGCAAGAATTACATTTAATTTACGTTCTTCTTGCATTAATGTTTATGCAGAACAGAGGTGCCCAATCCTATTGCTGGAGAACTATCTAACTGCAAGTTAGGCAGTTTTGTCCAGACGCATCCGGCGTTTTGGGAGAGTGAAACGGGTATTTTTTGAAACTGTATCCCAGAGAAGATAAACAACGGCCTTGCATTTTCATGTGGACAATTTATTTGTATATATCTTTTTTTGGATGGATAGGGAGTTGGAATTGTAACCCAAAGGCCACAGGTTCAAGTCCCAGGTCCAGCAGGTATTGTAGGTGGGGAAAGTGAATAACCAATGTCACTTCTCACTGCTGTGTGTGTGCACTTGGGTTAAATGCAGAGCACAAATTCCAAGTATGGGAAACCATACCTGGCCTCATGTCACATCCTTTCCTTTCTTATATTTTCTGAAACAATGATGTTATCATCATTGCCCCGGTCAAGATGTCATGTGATGGCAACAAAAACATGAACGGACACTGAACGATTGTCTTTTTGTTAACTAAAAATGTTTGTGTGTATAGTCCAAGCGTTCTTCTCTGTTTTTAGTGCATCTCTGAGGCAGAGTTGCAGCTGTTCTGGCATGTATACTATATGGCTGTGTGTCAGTTTCTTGGTTTCGTGTGGACTCAGATATTTCTTGAGACAAGAGAAAAAAAAAGGATCAGATCGGGAAAGCTCTGGCTTCATGTGGACGTAGCCTTAATTTATTCAGCTATATGTTTTTAGGTTTGGAGCTGAACTTTGCAGGAAGGTACATCTTCAGGAACAGAACTGGGAACCTCTGATGTAGAACATTTTTAAATTACACTGAACGCTGCTTTTGAAGCTATGTAATGTAGCAGGTTGCCAAACTAACTATATTACAATTAGAGCTGCTGTATTTCTGAGTATGTCAAACATAAAACTCAGTAGAGAATATGACGCTTACCCCAGGAGCTCTGCGTTTCTTCCCAGCTCCTTGAGTGTCAATCAGTTCAGACTCTGATATACAACCACCGTCGTCTTCAACTTCCTCAGGGCCCTTGGAAGGCTCTTTGGAACCTTGATTCTCCAGACGACCTGTGGACTTCAGCTCCTCTCGCCTCTGTGGCTGTGAGGGGCCACAGGAAGGAGAGTGCCTCACTGGGTCTGCAGCTTTGGGGAGGGAGCTGGTCCCAGCAGCACTTTCTTTGACCACATTGCTTTCAGACAAGCTCCGCTTGCGGGAAGGCACTTGACTAAATTCAAACAGAGAGTCCCAATGAAAGCCCTCAGTAAGAGGTACACTATCATCATCCATCTGGTTCGGACCCTCAGGTTCACAGGGCACCATTTCTATACCAAATCTGAAAAGATTCAGGACAAATTAAGGTAGTATCAATTTTATATGCGTAAACAGAAAATGAAGAAATACTCATGCAGTACCTTGGTAAGCCCTTGCCCTGTTTCTTCCGGTTGACTTCCTGGTAGACCTGATCCCAGTTCACATTCCGCCTTGAGCCAGAAGAGCTAATCAGCTGTCGCAAGGTCGGTTTAAGTCCTGCTTCCTTCTCAGTCTCACTTTTTCGTGTTCCACTCACATTTCTAATACGTCTGGCAATATTCAAGTTGGGTTCATGGGATGCTGTCTTGCCTTTGGGGCCAATATGACGGTTCAGATCCCTTTGGAGGCATGCAGGCAATGCAAGTTTACTTAGAGAGGGAACAGAGCCACCTGCAGTTTGCTGGGACCGACTGCTGTGGGACCCCTCACCACCTGAGCACAAATCTTCATCAAGTGCGTCCATGATATGATCTTGTACTGGTAAGTGAGGATCTTCTTCCATTTCACCACACTCCTCTTCATCTTCGTGGTCCATAGTGGAGGTACTAACTTGTAAAGATTGCAGAGACGGCCTACAATCTTTACGCAAATTGCCAAACTGTACTGAGGTCTCAGTACTGGTTAACTGCTTTTGGTCATTGCTAAAACATTGCACAAAACCCAAGCTCTCTTGACTTTTTTTCTTGTTCAGCTTCATCTTACTCTTGTGTAATTTTTGATTCTTATTTAATTCTGTACTCTCTACTTGCTCTTTCATTTGAGGCGCAGCCTTTGATGCTTTGAGGCAGCTCTCTGTACCAGATACGTCATTAGGGTTATTTCTATTAAGCAATGTCTCTTCAGCTTTTCGCAGCATCTCTGACAGCAGACTATCTTGCTCTGCATTGGATGTAGCATGTTGTGGGAAATCAGAGCTTGAATGGGAATGCTTAAAACCTTTGGATTTTGCAAAGTCTTGACTTCCTGTTTGTCTGAGATTCATTTTTGAACCATCTTCAGCAAGCTTGTTGGGCTTCTCTGTTGTCCTAGTAGTGGAGGGGTAGGTAAAACTATCCATGCTAGTATTGCCAATGTTCTTGAAGGAACTATTCTGCTTGTTGCAATCACTCTCTTTAGGTTCACACTGCCGAATTCTTTGGTCTGCCAGAGATGTCCTCTCCATGTCCTGACTGCCCTTGTTGAAACTTTGAGCCATAGATGTTTGAGGAGATTCCACATCTGACATTGGCTGAAGGTTAGTCTGAGATGAAGGATCCCCAAGTTTAGCCGGTGGATATGGTGCCCATCGGTGGGCCTTCTCTGACTTCTGACCCGTACCTTTGTTAGGATCATGCTCTCCACCAGATTCTTCTACACTCTTTTCACCCTGTGTCGGATTCTCAGAACTGCTGGGTGTCTGCTGAGGCTCTTTGCCAGACGGTTTAAAGAACCTAGGTGCTGGTGGCATATATTGTCCCCTCCAAGGGACATTAAACTGGTTGTTGTTCCAGGGAAACTGGTTCCTCGGATGTGGAGGACAGGCACCATAACCACCTTGCCTACCACCCCAGTAGTTTCCTTGGTTGTGCAAACTCCCTCCTTGACGTCTAAAAGATTCCCATTTCTGCCAGTCAGGCGGTCCTTCAGCATGCCACGTAGCACACCTAACATCGCGGCTGAACCGTTTGCCACGTTCAGGGGATGAAAATCGTAAATTCTGCCAATTGGAGCCTCTGCCCCTTTTGGGCATCTGGGGAAAGTTGGCATAGGGCCGGTCCCAAGGGCCACACTGCTGGTACATCAAAGGCCTTGGACCAAGCCACTGAGTCTGAAGCTCCTGCCACCTCCTGTGTTGCACCTGCTCTTCTTGAGCCTGCTTTGCAGAAGCCTCTTCTTCCCTAATAGAGTTCAGTATAGAATGGTGACATACTATGATTCAATTGCCAAAAACGGTATTGACACACGCAACGAGGACAGGTGAACCACATGATGTATAGGTTAAACAACAATGCATGTAAATTCAAATACGGGGAAAAACACAAAAGCATATTTCTTTATTTACAGTTCACAAATAATATAATTAAAACGGCTAAGAATAATGCCATTCCCTGTCTTCCAGTGTGTAAGGATGCCATATGATACAGTTTGGCATGTGAAAGCATGATTTTACTGTTGGCATTTCCCACCAAAACTCAGAAATTATCCACATTCAGAACCTTCATTTACTGTGCTCAGAAAAAAACTAATTTCAGACTCGAAGTTTGCTTATTCAACACTAAATGATTAAACCACACACTCTGCTTCCATTAAATAAATCTGTGTAATTGTCACTTTTTCAATATCAAACTCATCAAAAAAAAAATCACTGGAACACTTTTAACAAAAGGAACTACTGGTATTTTTTATTCATTTAGAATTATTTCTGTCTTGTTTTGCAGTGATCATGACCTTTTTTTGTAATCTTTATACAAAAAAAGATCTTGAGATATTGTATAGAAATAATTCCTGGCTGACCACAGAAATGGTGAGTGACGTACAGTCTTTTTATTCTGTGCGAGATCAAGGGAAAATAACGTAAAAAATAAAGATGAATAAAAAAATAATAAAATAATGTATTATTTAAGTATTTATTAAGACTTCACTTGTATTAGAGCATAACTGCAATGGATTTCTATCAATAATTATTGTCTAACACTTCACTTAAACAGCGCAGTGTATAAAAATAGTTGTTGAGGTCAGACTATTTAAAGACATAGTGCCCATACTGTTTAAGGGTTGAGCTGGAAAGGCACGGTGTGGCATGCATCCAAGAGTATGATAGTGCAAGTGTTGCAGTCACGGCTGTTTTTGGCCTCACATGACACCAGACTCCAGTGTCAGAGCTGTATGCAGAATAGTTTAATATAGAACTTCTGGTGTTGTGGTAACAAACAGACAGTTAAAACACCAAGAAAACACACTTCAGTGACAAAGATTTAAACCAGTGGTGTTCCTGAAGGGCCGCAGCCCTGCAAAGTTTAGTTACAACCATGCTCCAACACACATACCATGTAGTTTTCAAATGAGCCTCAATGACTTAATTAGCTGGATCAGGTATGTTTAATTAGGGTTGGAGCTAAACTGTGCAGGGCTGTGGCCCTCCAGGAACTGAGTTTGACACCCCTGATTTAAACGCTACCATACTATTAATCACTAGATAACAGATCTGCAACCACCATCAATCAGAAAGTGAAGAAAAGACTCACCTGATCATTTCCTTGCGTTTCTCGATAAGCTTCACAATGTCCTTGCTAAAGTACTCTTCATCTTGGTCTTCGTTTTTGGGTTGGTTCTTCTGATCCTCAACACGCTGTTTATGTAAAGGGCTGGAGATGTGACTAGCATAGTCAGTCAGGCTCACCTCCGTTACGCCGCAGACCCGGCACGTGTGTCCACAATCCCTAGGGACGGAGGGTAACATAGGCTGCTCAATACTTCCCTCAGGCATAGCTACTGCTTTACTCTAATGAGTAAAGGTTTTTAAGAGATCAGGAGGCAAACTGACTTTTCAATCATAAAACAAAATCCAACTAGTTACTAAAAAGGAAAAAAAAATCCTATCTTCCTGATCTTGTGGTGCATCTTCAGGGGCTTCACAAACGGTTGAGAATGAACAGGCAAGAACAGAAGGAGCTGGGAGATCTTGAGCTCAGAGGGGTGACCACCCTCTCAGCAGCTGCTGAGCCTTAGCACGCTGTCATGATGGAGTCCGCTGTGCTCTGAGACCAGCGTTGGGAGAGCTGTTGGATTTGGTGTGTGAAATTCGCATTCCCCCCACCCTCTGTCTCCACCTTCCTCTGCTCTTTAGGGCTGCAGCAAGGGTGGGACTCTTTGGCTAGCTGTAATGCGAGCTGCTTACAGTTGCCGCCTTGAAAACCCCTCCCTGCCATAGTCGCTGTCTTTAGTGCCAAACCAGTGAGCTGATAGATAGTTGCTGCTGGCAGATGGTCTGTCTCTTGAAAAATGGTGTCATGGCAGCTTGCCATTTAGCAGTCGACAGTCTGTTAAATTTTTAAAGGAATAGTTACCCAAAATGAAAATTCTGTCATCCTTTACTAACCCTGGAGTAGTTCCAAATCTGTATGAATTTTGTTGCTCTGCCGAACAGAAAGGAAGATATTTTGAAGAGCGTTTGGCTGTTTTGGGTCATTATTGACTTCCGTAGTAGGAAAAATGGAAGTATGGAAGTCAACACTGATTCTGAGTCTGGTTACAAACTTTCTTCAAAATATCTAAATAAGAAATGTATACTGATTTGAAACTACTCAAGGGTGAGTTAATGATGACAGAATTCAGATTTTTGGGTGAACTATTCTTTTAATTTAAAATTCTAAAGTTTTTGTGTGATTATCTCTATGTTCTACAGCTCATTTCCATTTGATTAAAAAATGATTGTTTACTGTTCTAAAGGCTGATTAATGCTTTAAACATTAAGCTACATTGATCTTATGAGCAGCATTATTACCAAGATAAGCTAAAATATGACAAACCTCTCATAATTGTGGTTATGTGTTTGGACTCTATATTTCAATACCGTTCCCATTTGAGAATGTCATTCTCACTTTTCACATTCCAGAGATGTACATAACGGTCACATGAGGCAGCTGTCATTTGTTGGCCTTGCCAGTTGTTTTCAATGTCCCTATATATATACTCTCGGGTTAAGGCAGCTGCCTTGGCTTATCTACACACTGACCCACAGAGGCACGTGCCTTACAATACACGTCTTCATCTATGATCATAACCATATTCCACACCTTTTCAGAGAATTTTCCTAAATATTTTCCATGACCCTCCTAATTTATGTTTCCTGTATAAGGATGTTTTAAAAATTATTTAAACTGAATCCTGGGGTGGATTTCTAACTTCTGAAGTAAAAGATCCAAACATTTTGCATCCTACTTTATATAAAGTGACCTTAACTACTATGTAGTTACATTTAAATTAATAATTTAGTACAATGCACTTATTGTGTACTTACATGCTTTTACATTGTACTTATATTTAAACCTATATGTAGTTACATCTGTAATTAATTTCTGTAATTATATTATAATTACACTGTTGACCCATCCCTTACACCTTAACCCAGCCTTAAACCTACACATACTACTAAACCTGTCCCTAACCTTACCCAGTATCCAATCTTAATAGCAACAAAAGTTTTTTAGCAATACAATATGAACACAATAAGTACATTGCACTTATTTTTTGATGCCAATTTTGCCTTACAACTTGCACACAAATGCCTTAAATAATGCTGATATATTTCAAGGCGGCTCGGTTCTCTGAACGTATAGTATTGTATATAGATAGTGTAGAGACAAGTTTCCCATACTGGTGTTTGTGATTTGATGAAAAGCTAATAATTAATCCTAATAAAATAAAAATTAAAAAATAAAATGAACACTTACTAAAGAAATTATTAAATATTTGTTTACCTGCCTGTTAAGTGCTCATTTACTGACATTAGAACATGCAGAAGTATCGTTTAATTTATTGAAATTAACAAACACTAAGCAGTACTTAAATATTTTGTGAAGTAAGTTGGATTACATGATAGTTTGTAACACTGGTGTGCAACATGGGCTCTTACCAGCCTTTCAGATTCTCCAACTCCCGGTGGTGCAGCATACTTCTCATGTGCTCTTCCATCTCCTAAAAACAACAAAAAAACATCATTAAAATATAGAATTTCAATCAAATCTCTAAATGGGTTACATTTTACTTTTATAGACAAGACAAAGGTTTTTTCCCACCAAAAGTCTCAAAGGAACAGCAAATGTACACAGATCAAGACATGTGCCAACATGGGAAGAAAATTACAGTTACAGCCACACAAGAACTTCAATTGTTACATTCTAGCAGAAATGGGAGATAATGTATACTTAAATCACCAGGTTTACCTGTTTGGAGCTGTAGACAGTTTCACAAAGAATGCATTTCTGTTCTTTAACCATGTTGAATGATTATTATATCTCAGGCCACCACAAATAAACAGGGTTCTGCAAAAAGAGTAAATTAAAATAATTACATTAGCATATTAAATTTGACAAATAATTTAAATTATTTTCTAAATTAATTTTCCTTATTTCTCAGTTCATCCCTAAACACACTCACACACACACACACACATCTAAATAGTCAGTATACATGGAAAAAAAATGGATTTGGATACAAATCTACAGAGAGAGAGAGAGGTTTGTGTGTATTTGTTTATGAACCATAAAATAAAACTATTGGATGAAATACACTGAATCAAAAACAATTATTATTATTATAAAAATAATTTATATGACATGATTATACTTATAAATAGGTCTAGATCTTCTTAAACAGTCAGAAATCTGTAGTTTGATACATTAAAGTTACTCTTTAGTAAGACTGTCATTGACTGAATATGTACCACTGGTTAAAATGTTGCCAGTGACAGCATTCAGACTCAGCCATGCACATAGCTCAAAGACGACTGCCCTTTCTTGTTTATTTCATACTCTGCAGAGGCTTGTATAAGGGTATGCCAAATCTTACATTAGATTGCAATGCATGAGGTTGGACAAACTCCATAAGGAAGGAAAGAGGGTCAGTGGCTCTGGCTCCACTGCGGGATGCCAGAGGACACAATTCAGGGACAGCACTCAAGTCAAGAAGCTAAATGCAGTGTGCTGAGAGCGCAGCACACAAGCCAACCACAGAACCACAGCAGGGTCGTGTCCTAGCATGTTCAATGCACAAACTGAGTATGGAAAAACCCACTGCACAAACACAGTGTAAGGGACTGTACATCCAGGACATGTTTTGCATAAAAAAAAAAAAAATTGACCTTTGATAAAACGCTGTGCTGCAAGATGCAGATGTTGTTTACATAAAATATCAATTAAACAACAGTGCAGTAAAACGCAAAAATGCATTCTTGGGGAATGCCCTCAAAAGCGGTCTACACAAGGTGAAAAAAAAAGGACATTTTTCCTGTTGTTAACATATGTGAAACGTCAGAAACAGAACAGAATCACACACGCCTTGCAACCAGTATGGCACTTCACAGAACTCCTGTGAACATGTGACAGGTGACTGCAAGACATTTATTAAAGTTTAAAATATTAGTATTTTTCCTCACTCACACACACCTATCGTTTCAGTTGAAAAGCCATGAATTCATTAACTGGAAAAGAGTTGTGCATCAGCTTTGAGGGTCCCAAACATTTGCATTATATGCACTCACACGGACTGTTTTTCGCTACATTTTAAACTGGGTTCATCTCACGAAAGAAAGCCACATATATCTGGGATGGCACGGAATTAAGTAAAGAATGAGCTATTTTTCATTTTTAATCTTGGGATGGTGCATCCATTTAAAGAGGGGGGAAAAAAACATTTAGAAAGTAGAAATATGCTTCAAGGAGCCCCACATAACCTTATTACAAAACATATCACCATATTTTAGTGTTGTTTTCAGTAACTTATATAAATAAATGAAATAAAACTAAACTCTTGAATGGGGTAAGATCTCATGTAGCACTAACAATTTAAGATATAAGACTACGAATTGGCATGCTCTTACAAAAATGGCACAACCTTAATACTGTCAGAGACAAAACCTGAGAATTAGTTTCCATTAGTGCCACAGATTAACAACAATACTTTAAATAGATCTCAACCACATGTCCTCTTCAAATACAGCCAAGCAAAAGAGACTCGCTTCCGTCTCCTGCAAAAGAGTTTGGTGACATAATTACGGGGTGAAACATAAAACAGACTGAAGGTTAAACCAAGTTTGAGTTTCTGAAATCTATCATCATGAAGCGGGCAAACTGGTTTAGTTTTAGCGTGGGCAACTCCTTCCAGTAGTTAACGTTAACTGTTTGTTACTTACAAATTTGTTCATTGGTTAATTTATCTTCAAGAATAATTACTCTAAACCTCAGTGGACATACTACTGCAAGAAGACAGGTGGCTAAACTGCTGAAGAATGTAAAACAAAATACAAAGAAAGAGCCAAATGTGCATACAGCGGTGTGGCTCATGTGCAGATGTTTAGCATTCAGGCTAAAACACTGCATGGATTTAAATAAAGTGAGCGGCAAAACAAGACGGATAAAGACAAGTTCGGTTTCGTGTGTACCTCTTATTTCACGCAGAGAATGCATTTCTTCCAACTTCCACATAAACACAACATTTCTATTGATAATCCGCACTTCTTAGTAACGTTAAGGTGCTACTTTGCTACCGTGAAAGAGGAAACAACAGATCCGCTTCAAAATGGCCGCCAACATTTTAGCGTAAAAGTCATCAAATAACGGTCCGCGGTATTTAAAACAAACAAAAACAAAGCTCTAACAAAAATATGCAGGTAAATAAAGCAAGTAATACATAATCAGCGTACTTTTAGGATATTTTTAATATCAAACAAAAACGACTTATAACAGCAAAACTAGAAAAAACATGCTCTTCTCGATTATTATTATAATCAGTTAACTGCAAAAACAGTTATTGGAAAATAAATGCATATTCTTGTTGAATTAATAATTAGTTGAATTTAAAACAGTCAAAGCCATAACATTTACTGGAAGAATATATTTGGGATGATGCATTTTCACACATATCCTAAAATATACTAAGAACAAAGTTTAAGCAACATTTGTTCACTCCTTGAAGAAAAAAACCCCTGATATAACCGATATATTTACATTACATGAAACAAAAACCAGGGTGCTTAAAAACAGACATATGATAAAAATGAAAAAGGCCAGTTCAACTTTTTGTAAGCATGGTTAAATAATTCAGAATGTTTTTAGAACAATGGAATAATTTAATATGACTTGTGTAGGTTTATACAACGTGTCAAATTGATCCAATTTAAAAAAAAATTAAATAATAAAAAAAACAACAACAACAGTAAGACAAGATCCCCGTCTTTAGAGAAAGTCATATGTCACCGCCCTGCAGTAGTTATTTATTGATTGTTGTGAAATGAAACTTAACCAAAGGTTAAAAGCCATTAAAAGCCTTTTTTTGTTTCAGAGAAATCCCTTCTTAGTCATCATTTTAACTAGCTCAATCTCACAGGTGTGAATAGTTAATATTTTAGTGTCAAAACTACATGAATACACTTTGCCCTTGTACTGCAGAACACATGGCTCAGCATTCACTCTTCACTGTGAGCTCTCACTTTAAAATAGCTCATTAAAATCTATTGTCCAGTTAAAACAAAATGCACAATACAACATCAGCACAACTCTCACGAAAGTGTAGGAGACTCTTTGCTCTAAGTGTTTGATACTCATAATTCTAAATGCTGTAGAGTTTTTCTCAGAGGAATTGGAAAAGATTTAGCTTATTTGATTCAGTTCTCTCATTTTTGCCCTTAAGTGTCTTTTGCGAATTTTGATCATCCACTTAACGCTGAGTTTGGCAAAGTCTGCGGCTTTAAAAAGAGCCATGAAGACGCCGCACAATATGGCTATGGTGTTCCACGGGTTAGCTGTGACTATCTGTTCAAAAACATAAGGCACACTTAATTAGACTCTTTATAAAGCATTTAAGCTAAATGTTCAGACAATTTGGTAAATAAAAGTTGAATAATATGTACACTTACATCTTTGACTTGCTGTATAAATGGATCTCGCCATTGGAAGACAACAAAGAAAAGCTCGTTGGCTTGCTCCTGTGGAGGCCTCTTGTCGATATACTTCACTACGTTGGACTGAAGCAAACATGGATGATTAATCAAATATTCAGTATTTGTGGATGAAATCTATTATTTTAAAGTGCTCCTATTATGGATTTTTGACCTTTCATGCAGTGTGTAACACACTAAGTGAATGAAAACATCCTGCAATATTTTAAATCTGAAAGTGCACCTTATTTATTGCCTCTCAAATGAAAGAGTTGACTCTGAATCATTGAATGAGTCATTTTTAAAATGAATCCCAAGTCATTTCATAGTTGAAGTCAACATAAAACATCAGCGTATTGCCCGCCCACTTGTTGGTCTTTTCCAGTTGGTCTGAATGAAAATGCTAATTCATTTTTTGGAGCGTTTAAAGCTCACAAAAACTGAAATCGTCCCATCACTAGAGGGGTTTGGAAAAATGAATCAGTGAATAAATAGTACTATAAATAATATATTACCTCCTGTCTAAATTCAACTGATTCGTTTCCTCTTCCTGACGTCTTGACCAAAGACATTTTGACCCATGTCCGAAAGCCTCCGGAGAAGGTCCACATTGAGTAATTCCTTTCACAGTCCATCATAAAAGTTGCTTTATCGGAGCTGGTAAGAGAAAGCGATTTTATACAAACAGATCTGATTCATGCTACACATGTCACTATGGCTGTACCTTTCAAGCAGGTCGCTAAATTTGGCAAAAATCATGTAACTGATTGCACTGAAATCCTCTTCTGTTTCATTCCGGCTGAATTGGAGGAATATAAGTTCTCGGTTCCTTACATCAGTTGGCCCTCTGACCACTACGGCTCGCTTCTGCCACAGACATGTTACGTCAAAGATTATTAATAACACCATTTCGTCAAAATAAGTTTGAGGAAGGTCTAAAACATACTTGCGTCTGGTTTGAATATGGCCCGTGGTAAATAACATCCTCTTTTATACAGTTTCTTTCCACTGGTCTGTCTAATTCAACAAGAGGTGGAATGTTGTCATGGTAGTGGTGCATGCAACTTAATAACTGCGCCTTCCCGGGATATAAAGCAATTCCTGTTTTTAAAAAAAAAAAAAAGAATGTCACTGTAAATACAGATACTGAGAGATAGCATGCATGACAGTGTATTACAGCTCACCTGGTGCAGCAAACTCTTCAACCTCTTTGTATGAAACAGACATCACTGGATGGTTGAGCTTCTCCATGAAGTCTGATATGGTTTGGTAGGCCAAGAACACAGCCACCGTAGTGAGCAGCAAGTAAATGAGGACAAGGATGACTGTGAAAACATTCTTCACGCAAGCTTTGTTGAAACCAATGGACATGAGATTGTTGTCCACAACGTCCTCATCTGCAATATATAATGGAACTTTATTCGACACGATAAATTAAAATTAAAATAAAATGCAAACAAATGAATAAATAAATACTGTACTGTCACAGAATGGGAAAATAATATCTATTTATATCTATCTTCGCAAATTTACTTTCTGCATTTATTTATTTATAATTCATTATGTTGAAAAATTAAATGAATATACTAATGAACCAAACACAACTGCACCAACCAAACTATAGCATCTAAATTAATTAATTAAAAAAATGCATAATAATAATTTTACACAAATATATATTTTTGTTCTGGAAGTTTCTTTTATTTCAGCAACTTAATACAAAGCGTATCACCATGTTTCATATGATATTATATATTAATCATGTTTATGAATCATATATCATGCTGTTGTATCATGGCAATCAACTCCTGAAGTTAATGACATAAATAACACATTATAAATAAATTCTATTGATGAATATGTAATTGTAAATATAATTTAAATGTACACAAATAAACTAAAATACATTTTACATAAATAAATAAACAATTATCCAAATCTCAGAATATAATCACAGAATTTCTACCCTACTATTCTAGTGTCTGCATACACATATCAACACATAAATCCAGATCTACCTAAACAGATAACAATTATTCATTGCTGTCATATTTGTAGGAAATAAGTTAAGACCTGGTGAAGGGTCACAGCTGACTTGATCTTGCTCCACTTCAGAAACCTCATTGTTCTGGTAAGACCCAAGTGGCCCAGCACAGTCCTCACCATTGAACTACAATGCAACAAGTGTCATTTTAATAAAACACATACGGATACACACAGTTAATGCATATATGACAGTATTTCTCGCCTCATATCTGTCTATGCGCCAGCTGCAGTAAAAGAGCAGCGGTCAGCTGTTATCACATGACTGCAGGTATTCATATGTACTTCCTGCGTTACTATGATCGCGAGCTCAAGCAGATGAATGAGTCCTGCAGGATCTAACCGCATTTCACACTCCAGTTTCATTACCTCCTGATAAGATCGAGATGCGTCTCTCCTCAGCATTCTGCTTCGCCTCCGAATATTTGGGGCATTTAAACTTTGCCATCAACTTGTAGTAATACGACCCAGGCTCATTTCTTACGGATCCTCTCGAGGAGCTGGAGTAAGGCACAGCCAATGGCCAAAAAACATGCCAAGTGTGACATCACAGCCTTTAGTTTGGGGAGGGCTTGGGATACTAGCCTTGATCTTTTTCTTAGAGATTTACAGTTTTGCACATTTCTATCACACTTGTTTCCATAAATGTTTTCTCTTATGATTAAAAGCACACTGCCGTAACGTTACATGATAATAACAAATCATTTCCATCTTCTGTAATGAGAGGCTTTCTTGTTACAAAGAAAGAAAAAGCCGTTATTTTCAGAACATTGTTGGGAAAGGTTCTTACGCAGAGCTACGTGTAAGGTAACGTTATATTTTAATTAAATGAAAGAACTGTTGTCGTTCACCTTTAGGCATTGACTTTTTCGTTCATACTTCTAAAATTGAAGCGCGTGACTTTAATGTCATAAAAGACTGACAATGGCGCGAACCAATAGCATTCGAAAGCGGGATGTGACGGAGTATTTTCATTGGTCGAACCTACTAAACAAACACGCCCTCAGCTGGACTATAGACACGAGGAGAGAAAGCAGTTATCAAAGTGTAAAAATAACTTTTATCATCAGCAAATATGAGCTTGATAAATATGCTTTTATATATATATATATATATATATATATATATATATATATATGAGTAAATGTAAAAAGGAAATTTGTACAAATTTGTAAAGCTCTAAGTTGTTGTGGAGTTCAGTATTTTATCATATTTTCATATAAACATTAAGAACATTTAACTTCGTGGTTTAAAATGTTTTCTTTTTTATGCACATGGGGGAAAATATATTGTTCTAAATGCACTTTATGCGAGTTTCATTGTGGATAAAACTATGAAACTCTGGGAATTCACTCTTTTTAACGGCCAAGGAACGTGCTACTCAACAAGGAGGAGTTTCAGTCGTCGGCGTCACTTCCGATCCGTCTCACGTGAATGGAGAAACAGAAACTTGTGGTTGGAAGTTTAGAAAATTCCCGAAGCAGAAGTGTGTTTCAAATAAAGTGTAAATCGTTGAAGTCCACTATATATTTAATTAAACCCAAATAACGATTCATTAATATGTTAAACCATTATGTCCTAAAGACAGATTCTGTTCCGTAACAAATGGAGCGTTTCCACCTCAGACTGCGAAAGCTGACCCGAGATCAGTATCTGGAAGATTGAATGGAAACACATACACTCCAGTGACACCAAGGAAACTACCGCCGCAGACTCGGTTCTTACAACATATCAACCTCAACACGGCCGTCCACAATGTTTAATACCCGTAGTGTTGTATTATACGCATTACTAAGTATTTGTTCCACAAATGAGAGTAAAATTAAAAACGCACAGAAACCGGTGCGTCTGTTCACCGAGGAGGAGTTACAAAGATACGATGGGAGCGAGGTAGGCTACGTGCTGTGCCACAAAAACCAGTTTCATGTCAAATTTACTAGATTTAAATGCAAAATACGTTTACTAAACACATTTAAACGTCCCCCGCCTCCTTTACAGGACGGACAACCAATTTACATGGCCATTAAAGGTGTAGTGTTTGACGTCACAACCGGAAAAGGTTAGATATTTTATACAACATGACGTTCTCTAGGCTTTTGTGTGCTGGTGGAAGTTATTAAATTGTTTAAGGAACTACATCTGAGACACCTGTTCAATACATGCTTCGTTCCCTATTTTGCAACTTATATATAAGCAAACAGTGTATTGGAAACCACATGTCTATTTGCATTTGATGGATGAACGTTCCAACTGAGGGGGAAAAAAAAGGGATTTCCAGGGATGGAAATGTTATTCTATTTAGTATTGTTCTTGGAATTGTGTGGTTATGTTGAGTTTGAATCTATTTCACTCTCTAGAAATTGTAATTTGTTATTTTGTGATGACTTTACTGGTTTATGGTCGCTGTGATTTAGCCATGTTTCAGTTAACATCTTTTATTGATCCTGGATCAGCATTACAGTCCAAAAATATAGACTTATCCCAATCCCTACCCCTAAACCTACCCAAAAATGATGCCTAAAATCAGTGAGAAATGATAGCTGATTAACAAGGGTGTAGAAGCACCTAACCCTGATCATAAACCTAAAACAGATATTTCCAGAAAAATTATCCCTCATATCTAGTTGATTGTTGTTGATCCAGGAACATCTTTTTCTTGGTGAAATCCTGCTCACCCTTGGGGTCATGTAATTGAGAATGGCATGGGAGTTCCTTGTTTAAAGTGTGTGAAAACCCTGTTGTGTTTCTTTTATATCCAGAGTTTTATGGAAAGGCAGCACCTTATAATGCTCTTGTGGGCAAAGACTCGACCAGAGCTGTGGCCAAAATGTCCCTTGAGCCAGCAGATCTCACACATGACACTGTAAGTTGGGAATTTAAGAAACTCACCACTGTGCCACATAAAACAAACAAACATTCATTTCAGTTTCTTATTGGATTCCACCAGATTTTTTTAGAACTTACACAGTGTCTCTTTTGCTTTTGGTTAGACGGGCCTCACTGAGAGTCAACTACAGTCTCTTGAGCAGATATTCAAAGGCACGTACAAAGCAAAGTACCCCATCGTGGGGTACACCAACAGACGTGTTCTCAATGAGGATGGCAGCCCCAATATAGACTTCAAACCTGAAGACCAACCCAATTTCAGCATTAAGGATGAATTTTAAAGAAAACTGTCTTATAATAAAGCTCCCCAGAAGTCCAATCAAAGTCTGAATCATAGTTGTTTGTGACCTTTGACTATACTCTAAGTGGGCATGTGTAAATTTGAGGTCGTCTGGTGGTCTTTCAGCCTACAATCATAGAAAACATTATGATGCATACTGTCCCACGTGGGTTTTTCCCTGGTGGGCTGCTTTGAATGTCATTTAAATTAGGCCACCTACAGGTGTGATTTAAAAAAAAAAAAATTAGGTTAGGTTGTTTGGCAATTTTACTTGTATTAAATGATGATAAAAATCACTTTAAATGTATAAGCTGTGAAAGAAGTTTCTGTAATTGTAAACACACATTAAATCTCTTGGTTTCTTTCACTGTACACGAGGGGAAAGTTTGGTGATTCACACTTCACTTACAAAATTGAAATTGCCTGTGTGGTGAGAGGTTTCATATTACAAATGAATCGTTAAAATATCATTCTGTAACAACATTTTTACTCAAACTTCGTCTCAGTCATAATTATAGTGTTTGTGTCTGATCTTTAAGAAATGCTCTGCATGACCAGAAATGATTGACACCACTCCGAGAGGTGTTTGTTGCTTTGACTTGTTGGCTTGTCATGTTAGTGAAATCTAAATGGAATGTGTCCATGAATTTCAGAGGAAACACAAACAGGTCTAAATAAAGTTTAATGTGTCAGAAAATAGAACATGTAGACCGGGGCTAGTTCTCACAAACGGCTGTAACTCAGTAGATAAATTCTTAGATAAATTCCAAATGCACAAATTTTTTTTTGTATTTATTTGGTCAAATATACAGTAAAACATTTAAATATCTTTTATTTTATTCAGTAAGTTTATTACTCCAATCTTCAGTGTCACATGATCCTTCAGAAATCATTATAGTATGCTGATTTATTGCTCATTATTTATTATATTTAATTATTATTTAATATTTTTATCAAATATATATTTTTTAGGATTATTGTCTGAATAAAAAAAAAACAGCATTTTTTAAAAAATAGAAATCTGTTGAAATATAAATGGATATACTGTCACTTTCAATTAATTCAATGCATCCATGAAGTATATTTCATAAGAAAAAAAAATGGCCGCAAAATATTATATTTTTTGACTGTTAGGTACGCATATATAATTATTCACAGGAATAAAAAGTGTAACACAAAGCCCAATAGAAACAGAATAACTTTAATCTTGATATATTGTAAAGATTTTCTAAAACATCAAAGCGCTCCTGATGAGAAGCCAGTGACCTGATTTCCATGGAGACTGTAAGCAGTAGGTGGGTATGCTGAAAACCATTGGGTCAAATGCAGTTCTTTTATTTTCGTGATGAATTCACCTATTATGCATCTCATGTAAAAACATGGGGGTTGGCCAGTTTCATGAACGATAGTGAGTCAGTTAGCAAACACTGTCAGATTCAGAGTCTCAAAATGATCGTTTTTGTTACTCTAAAAATTCCCGGGGTATCATTCGCATTTACAGCAAAATAGTGAATCATTATAGAAGTGCTTTTACTGTAAACACTGGCCAAGCTTGATTATATTCCCATTTACAAGAAGAACAACTCAAAATAATTAATGCACAAGTGAAATGTAAACGTGAATGATTGCTGCCTAAAGATATTAATCTCTATTGTTTGACTTTACGTTCCATGTCTATTGTTCCAATACAGGAAGATGTAACATGATATGCATGTTTTTAAGTCTGCTTGTTGTGTAATTTGATATTAACTTTCTCTTAATGTCATATCCTCTTTTATCTGCGTGCTGCCTTTTACGTTCATGCTCACACGAGTAACGTATATATCACACTTTCCACCCTCTCTGCCACAACAGCCCGCTATTTGTAGCTAAAAAGGTGTTGATGGTGGGAGCCCGTGACGCTGCTTCCTGTCTCCATTGCACATCAGAATTTCCCCTTTGCCCGCCCACTTTCATTTTGTGAAGAGCTGTAGGCTGTTCAGCTTCAGTTTGTCTGAGTCTCTTGGTAGAGTCTGTTCTGCTCCTGAGTCAATGTAGATTGTTACTTTCTCCAGCCACCCACACCATTTGACCCACGGACTAAATATTTTAGAGTGGTGAGTGACATGTTTATTTACTTATTTTTTATTTTATGGTTGTCTGTTATTGCTTATTTTTTCTATGTTTTAGAGCTGTCAGCTAAACAAGTTAGATATGCAATGCCTACATTGTTTTTAATTTAATTAAATTTAATTTACTGTAATTTAATTTTAATTTTAATAAATTTTTTTTATTTTTTTTATTTCTTTTATGCATTATTTGTGCCTTGAACTCCAGGTGTTGACTTGCAAAGTCTGATTCTATGATACATTCTGTATTAAGTTGCTATAGTGCTATAATAACAAATGAAACCATTTTACAGGTAATCTAGAGGACTGCATCTGTTGGTCTTCATATCACAGCAAACCTATGAAGGTGCTGAGTGGTCAAGCCGTGGTAAGTTATCACCTTTACACACAGTTTCACATACCTATTGTCCCTTAATGTCATCATGGAAACTGATTAGTACGTATTTGAATTGATTTACTTCCCTAGATCTCGTTGACAGGATAAACACCTCTTTTGTTCTTTCTGTTTCAGTCTAAATCGTTGACCCGAAGCAGCATGGATGTAATCAGCATCACAGCCACAGCTGTAAGTATACTGATCCCAAGATCTTATGCATACAGCGCTCCTTATCACCTTTTGATTGATAGATTAGTGCAATTATGGCTTCTTTTGAGGCTGAGTGTTGAGAACAAAGCCTACAATGGGATGCTACAAAGTCCTGACCTGTTAAATGTCAATTATTGTCACCTACACATGGTTTAGTCATGAGGATGTTTACAGTGCTTACTCTAAAGCTCTTGTTGCGCCATCCCAGAATCCCCCTCTATGCTACTATATTTAGTTCTGTTTTTTAATAGATATACCAGTGTAGTCCATTGCTTCATCTCATTGATTGCTTTCCCTTCTATTAGGTTCCAGTGAATGCAGGAATCTCCCTTAGTCAGCAGACTAAAGCCAATCCGACCAGCATCTCCCACACTGGTAAGCTAAAAGTCTCACTTCTCTTCTTTTAAAGGTCATTGCTATTTAATATGTTGTTTTGGACTTTTTGATGTCAAAAACAAAAAAAACAACCAGATGTAAATACAGTTTATTGTAAACTAGAACACCAGACTATATATATATATATATATATATATATATATATATATAAACAATATAGTGATGTTTAATGTTTCTTCATTGATCCTAACAGGAAACATCAACCAAAGGCGCTGGAAGAGCATTTTGCGACGCGTACAGAAAAAGAACATGGGATATCCCAAAAACACACTGTTTGGGCGACCCTTGTTTGATATCTGTCAAAAAGATGGAAGTCCCCCCAAAGCAATTATGGTAAGGATTGTCCTTTTGTTATGCAATAGAATTTCAATGCAAAATCTTAAACAAATTTGGTATATGTATGTGGTTTTAGTAACTGAAATGTCTTAATGTTGTTTCCAGGATGTCCTTACCTTGCTGCTGAGAAAGGGTCTGTACACTGAGGGGGTGTTCAGGAAGGCTGGGAATGCCAGGGCTCTCAGAGAAATCAAGGCGCAGCTCAATGATGGGATAGAAGTGGATCTGAAAGATCAGTCTGTCTTTTTGCTTGCTGATCTTGTCAAGGTAAGGGACAAGCTTGCGCAATATATTTGACTTGACTCATTAAGAGTTTATAGGTCTAATTTTTGCAGATTGGATCACTAACGTCTGTCTTTTATGTGTAGGATTTTCTTAGACATCTGCCTTCTGGTTTGCTAATGGAGGACAAGTTTAAATCCTGGATGACTGCTATGGAAAAGGAAGATGCAGATCAGAAGCTTGCTGGAATTAAAATGTAAGTCATCTAATGATGCAGCCGAGTTAATTAAGAAGTGTTTAGTGTAAATAAACTGTAATTGTGACCAAGATTCCCATGTTTTTCTTTAGGGTGATCAACACGCTTCCTGAGCCAAATATTCAGCTATTGAAGCACGTGATGGTTCTGCTCTACCACATTAGTGAGAATGCAGATACAAACAAGATGGGTTCCAGCAATCTGGCTACATGTGTTTCCCCCAACTTGCTCCCCACAGACAACTTGGAAAAAGTAGAAGAGGTGAGTGTAAAGTCACTTCTGAAAGCCTTGACCTTAAAGACTCCTCACATGATGTGGCCAAGAGCCAGAAAACAGCAAACTGAGTAAAACTGAAACTTACCAGAGGAAGAACAGATCAAACTAGTTTCACATGCAGAGTTATTTTGACCTATTTTTTAATGGGATTTCATAATCAATGTGATCTTTCTTGTTGTTGAAGTGCCCTTTGTTTAATTCTCGTGTCTCTTTGGGAATGCATTTGCAGGTGACGAAACTGGCTGAGTTTCTCATCGAAAACTGCCCTCAAATATTCGGTGAGGATGCGTTGGGGCTCTTTGGAGACTCTGATGAAGATGAACTCAGTGATAACCAAGGTAGATTTTATGATATTTTGTCTTTTAGGATGCCTATGCACCGGAGTTTAGAATGCCAATTCGTTTAAATACAGATGAATGCCTCAGCCTACCTTCAGAAGTCCAATTGGCTGTCAAAAATCTTATCAAATTTCTATCTGTCCAGGATTCTCCAATGCATAGGCACTCTTAACATACCATAGCACAGATTTAGCAACAAACTTGATATCTGATTTAATAGTACTTTTACAATTTGATAATTAATGATTATCTGTCCTTGATTTCTCCTTCAGACTCTTTTTCTTCGCATCATGTTGACTCTGCGTACGATAGTAATGACCCTGATGCAGACGGCTACAAGGGAAGTAGTTCTGACATGGACTCCATCAAATCCGCTGAAGAGAAATCCCAGCAACATTCCAGCACAGAAGACGTTTGGACAAAAAAACTAACCCGCAGACGTTCAGAACCAGTGATCAACTTAAGACAGGGAGTTCAGCAGCACCTTTCCCTCTCCAGGAGCCAGACAGAAATGGACTTTCATGAGAAACTCTTAACAAAGCAGATCTCTGATGACTGTATTGTGGTCAGAGCAGGCAACAGCTTGGGGAACAGCTACGGGGCCGGGAAGACCTCTAAAGACTGCTCGTTTTGTTCTTCAAGTTCTCTTGAGAGCTGTTTCTCCAGCGCTTCAGAGAGCTCTATCCACAACAGTACACCTATTGTTCCTTTATACGCTCAGAGAAAGGCCCTTCAACGCAAACATTCCTTCCCCACCCGCCAGTCAGCACCTGCACCGAACCGCTCGGAGACCCCCAAAAGACGCTCTCAGTCCATGAAGAGCGCACACATGAGAAGCAGGACTGTCTTCGGGCGAAGCGGCTCCACCAAAAAGGCCATCGAGAGAACCCTACGCCACAGCCAGACCCTCCCCGAGGTCCTGAATCCTCCTCTGGAGCCGAGACGCTTGTCTAGTGAGGAGGTTTTCCAGCAGGTGGACAGCAGGATACCAAGCGATCCTCCGAGCTATCAGCAAGCTGTTCATGACAATTCCCATGTTGCCCTCTCGAGCTGTAAATCGTTGACTGTTCAGGATGCCAGATGTCTGTCAAAGAACTCGAGATCTTCAAGTGAAGAGACATTGGATTTGTCTTCTGGGCATTTTGATATCCATAACACAGACAGTACAGAGACATGCTGTGATAGCATGAGTGGATCCTCCTCAGAGTTGAGACAGAGGACCACATCTGAATCTGGGTATGAAGGATCAATGCGAGTTTGGTGCGATCCGGAAGACCTCAGAGAGACATGCGTCTGATTTACTGTACATTTTTACATGCATTAGGCCTCATAATGAGGCGTTAACATTTCAGGGCTTCAAGTACAATTCAGAGTTGTGCTGAATATGTAGAATTTGTGTTCTTCATTTTAGTCCAGTTTGTCTGTGACAACGTTTCTATGCCTGTATTTTGATTCTCTAGCACTTTGAGGAAATTTCACTACACAGATTTGAGGTTTTTGTGCAATGTTTGCAGAACTGATGTGCATGCTTAAAAACAATGTAAATCATATGAGTTTTCTTTTGAAATAAAGACATGAAATAAAGCTAATGAAATGTTGCTCTGCATTCTGAGTCACTATGAATATTTATTTATTAGTCATTGTATTATTATTATTTAAGGACATGCAAAAGAATAATCATTATTTAAAAATTATAATACAAAGTCAAATCAACATGGCCTAGTGACCTCAAAAAAGTATATATATTTTCAAATGTATGAATGGAATTGCATTAGATCAGGTGTTTGCAACGTTTCCATGTTAGGACAAAAACAATTTTAAGAAATATGAGAAGAATCAATATTTTAGGTAACAGTTTTTAGATTTTCTTTTTTATTAGATTTATGTTTCAACTGTATTGCCACAAAGCTTATAAAGATACTATAAAAACTGTTGCAAAAGTTACATGTTTTTAGCATTCTACCAAACAACACATACTGGCCAAGCCCTGTGTTCGATTAGAAATTCCACCATTAGTTTCACATTCCACATTCCATTGTGGTCTATTTTGGAAGGCGAGGAAGTACATCCTGGGGCGGAAAAGGCGTTTAGGGACACGCTAAATAAAAAACATTGCACAAAAATAAATGTACTTCCACAATTTATATATGAGTAGATGAAGTTTAGTCTAGTCCATAACATAATTGAAAAATATTTTGAGGTTTTTATCAATTCATGGTTTATATTTCTAGTGGAAGTTGATTACTTTGCACTGAGGACATGATAAAATTGAACACATACAAATTAAGGCTTGTAAAAAACCTGTATAACAGGACTGACCCATGTACAGATGTACGGTATACAGATATATCATAGGCATAATGGTTTTGCATTCTTAGTGGCTCAGTCCAGTCAAGTATTTTTCAATATTGTATTGCAATCAGTATTGTTTAAGGCTTTTTAGGAGTCAATAATTCACTTGAGAGACAGCAAGCAAGAGCAGACTAATAACTATATAAATAATGATGAATTTATATGGAACTTCAGTTCAGTGAGTCATCTGTTGATTCAGTAGCTGCTCTGATTCAAACCTCACCGGATCACAGAGTCATCTGTTCAGGCATCGGTTGAGGGAAAAAAGGCCTAAATAAAACAATAATATAAAATGTTGACGTAAATTTGATAGGAACGAGGGGGATTTTTGGCGGTATCATTGCAATTAGGCTACTTTTAACAATCTAGCCTAATTTTTAGAAGGCGTTTCTTTTTTTTATTAATCTTTTTTTAGAGTAGGCTATGTAATATATTGTTTTAGCATTGGAATCCATTAAAAATGTATTTTATTTAAAAAATTAAATTAAAATGTACTTAAATTTACTAAAAACTTGAAAGGTGTTTTATGCTATTCAAAAATAGGCCTAAACAAATGTTTTACATAATTTAAAACTTTAAACAAATGCCTTTCTCATGATCATTATTTATATATTTTTGACATTTATACAAATGTATTCCTCTTAAGTGTTCAGAAACTTTTGTGTTTATAAGCCTACCTGTAACCAACTAAAGTAGCCTACTGAAAATGGCCAGAACTGCAGATATCCACCTTGCTGTAGATTATCAACCTCCACCGCGCCCATGTTTTCTCCGCCCAGTGTATATGGACTGTGATGTTGTAATGTGACAGTGAGCTGTTAAAGAGCCTCTATCGTTGTTAACGACGCGACAGGAATCCTGCGGCTCAAGTCAATACTTCGCTGTAGTTCTGTCGCGTCGCCCTGCATCTGAGCGCGAGCCCGATCAAAGGTCGATGTTACAGCACAGGTGCACTGTGAGCAGAGCCGCTGGCACTCTTTAACTCCAGTGGTCTAACTAACTTATCCTGCTAGCTATCGCTGGGGCGAGGCTTTGACACCATCTATCGAAAATGACTCAGAAATGAGTCTGTAGCGTTCACCGTTCAGATCGGTCGCGAGCTCTTCCTCTGCTGGTCCAAACACAAGACTGACAATGCCTAAGCCTGTAAGTAGACCTTTTCTTTCTATTAAACATAAAGATTTATTACATAAAAAACAAAACAGGACGACAGTGTCATAAATGGGAACAAGTATGTCAATTATCATTGTTACACAAGTGATCGTTTTTGTGTACAATATCTCACGTTAATCCGTTTGCATATATCTTTAAGAATAATTGATGTTCATTGATGATGACTTTGTAGAATCAAGTCTTGTTTAGTGGTTGTGTATTTGACTTGGCAACAGGCCTCTGTCATAAAGTCTCTCTCGTTACATTCATAGCTTAACATTAGTATTTTATTCAATATTTTTGTAATGTGTTCTGATTAAACTTAAAATACACATTGTTTAAAGAAAGGAGAAAGATTAGCAGTTAAATCAAGATAAAGAAGCAATTTATTACTATATTGCCTCATGTTTTTTTTTTACATACAATGTTGAGGAGTAAAGATTGTTTAGCCTTTATTATTAATGGTGTTTACTGGAATTTGGAATGTATATGATTTTTACATTTCAAGATGTATTGATGACCTCAAACATTCACAGGATACTAATTATTAATTTGATGGTTAACATACTTTAGTAGAAATCTTTACACATTAACTAGAGTTTGACAATGAGCATGAATTCACGCTGTGTTCATGTGTGCAGAATGCCACAAAAGTAAAAGATTAGCTAGATGCAGCATTGTTCCGCTGTGAGCATACTTTTGACTTTAATATTTGAATACCAGGATGATGTCACTCTAGTTATTGCCCTTAAACGTTCAAGAGAGATTACTGGTAAACCAGCTTATGTATGTTTAAATGTAGATATTCACTATTTCTTTATCTATGTAAAATATATAATAATGCACTGTAAAAGAAAAAAAACGACATTATCCAGTTATTTTACAGACACTGGCACAATAAATTTCGAAAATCAAAATACAATTAGCCTACAACATATTTAAATAGATAAATAAATTCACCATTAATATATTAATACAGTATACATAGTGTTTTATACATATTTTATAATATTGCAACCATTGTTTTATTTGATTAGGCTATTAATTATCAATAAGTGTCTGAGAGAAATATGGAAATGAGTTTGTCCCCATGGTTGAATGACCATGTTAGAATTAAATTTGTTATTTTGTTAAAATTAAATAAAAATGTATATTCCATTATATCATACCGTATCATGTAATTGTTAGTTCATATATAGTTCAAAATACGTATTTATTAAATTGCTTGATTTCTTTCAGTTCTGATCACACACATACTTTAAACTCCAGCTTCATTGTAATTATTGTAAATGCAGCTTTCATGAACTCATAAATTGAGGGATGGGATACTTCTAATAGTGCTTTCTGAAATAAATGTGACACTGCAAAATCTTTAAAATAAACTAGAGTGAAAAAAAAAGATTTTAAGTGGATAAAAGCTTAAACTGTGACCGTAACAATGTTGTTTTGTATTATACAAACATATATTTTAAACAGAAAGTTCATGTCCATTTCCTTTTGGGAATTGCTCAAATACACCTGATATGGACCTAAAGCTTCTTTAAGCCTGTGAAGAAGTACTTGAGCTTGATTTGAGGAGAGTGGGTTAGCACCGGCTTGTGAGCCTGTACCCATCAGGCAAATGAGACATGCAGGTTTAGCCATCACGCTGTGTTATGACGTACTTCGGGTCTTTCTTCCTGTTAGATAAATTTGCAGCTCCGGTGGTTGCTCATGGAGATGGTGACGGCTGGATTAAACAGCAGCACTCACGCAGTCAGCTCCATTGTTAGGACAAATCCAACCGAGAGGACATGCTTTGAAGCTTATAGATTATATCTGCCATGCTGGCATTGGGATTAATCTTTATTTTCTCTGGATAGGACGAGCTGAAAATGCCAATAATAAGCAGCTGGGTTGTCTCTTAATGACAGAACCTTGAAGATTTTTGAAGTATCAATGTGTAGTGCGAATTATGCATGTAGTATAGTTATCATAATTAGAGATCCCATAGTGGCAGCAGTGATTTAAACTCTTTTGACAGAGTTGCAAGCCTTTTGTGTCTTATCTAATGGCTTGCTGATAAAGGTTAATTTGCATTATGTCACACTGATAGTCTAGTTAGGATACTCAGAAGATTAGGGACCTTGTACTTTCTTTTTTATTGTAATTCGCATTACCATCTTTATGCTTGATTACTAACTCAATATGAGGTTGATAATCTAAGCGGACAAATTTCTCAGTTTAAATTGTGTTGCTTCATAAAACATGTCTAAATTTTGCAGTGGAAGTACATGTATTTTCTTTTAGATGCAATAGATTTGGACCATAATTGCAGCGGTAATTCAGAAATAAATTCAATTGTAGCTGTAAAATATAATGTATTGTTATTTTAAATGAGATAAAATAAAATTAAGGAAATCATCAAATATAAGCAAAAAAAAAAGTCAGAGCTTTTTTATGAAAGAACGAATAGCTTATTTTTATTAATCAAGTATGCATTAAATTAGTTATTTTTAAAATGCATTACAGTTTTCACAAACATACTTAGAATCATAACTGTTTAATCATTTATTCATCACATGATGTTATTCTAAAACATTTCTTTTAAATAACTAACAATAAATAACTAACAATTATTCCACAATTAGTCTTTTAGTGTTTGTTTAAATGTATTTGTTTTCAAATAAATGCATCCTTTGTGCGCATATTAGACTTTCAAAAACAGAAATCAATCAATCAAATAAAAATGAAAGACCCCAGACTTTTTACTGGTAGTGCATATTTAACTATACCTTATTCAAGGTTTTCTAGAGCCTTTATCTATGTATTTAATCAGACCATTTGTTATTTTTTAGTGCAGTTAGTAATATGTTCTAAAGTGTACAATTAATGGTTATTTGCAGATATTTATAGAATTTTACATTGTGAATATTGCTGCAACTTTGTATTGTCAGCAGCAGGCAGGTGACCAATACTGCTCTAAACATGCAGATCATTTACTTGCTGATGTGGCTAAATACTAACACCAGGGTGTAACTGTTACTGCAGTGTGAGTATTTTAGCAGTTGTCACTTTTCTCACGATTAGAGACACTAAATGTGCTAATCCTGGAGGATATAGGAAGGTCGTTTATTTAAGTTTTTTGAATCAACAGAAAGTGTTGAACTGAAATGTTAATGGGTCTTGCTTACTAAAACAATGCTTATGCTTGTTGCACAAGTTTGAAGGGTTTATCTTTACAGCTCTAGAGTAAGTTCACATGAAGGTTGTGCAACTTTGACAATGCTTGTAAGGCTCTGTCAAGGTTCACTGGGTTATTATGAAAGCTTGTATAAAGTGTGATGGACTGAAGCCTGAAGCATGAACAAGAGATTTTGCCATAGAATCACCTCTAGACAGATTTTTGTGTTTGCTTGTTGTGGTAAAAAAGTATTTAGTCAGCCACCAATTGTGCTCCCACTTAAAAAGATGAGAGAGTAATTTTCATCATAGGTATACCTTTACTATGAGAGACATAATAAGAAAAAAAAATCCAGAAAATCACATTGTAGGATTTTTAATGAATTAATTGATACATTCCTCTGTAAAATAAGTATCTGGTCACCTGCAAACAAGCAAGATTTCTGGCTCTCACAGACCTGTAACTTCTTTAAGAGGCTGAATCTGCATTAGGTAAGCAGCTTGGTGTGAAGAAATCAGCTGTAGGAGCAATTATTAGAAAAGGGAAGACATACAAGATCACTGATAATCTCCCTCGATCTGGGGCTCCACGCAAGATCTCACCCCGTGGGGTCAAAATGATCACAAGAACTGTGA